>RAOM01000018.1:0-332611 GCA_009805225.1 Neurospora sp. LNF1-1 | reverse complement strand
CATACCCCTCCGATGATACAATGGCATGGATCGTCCTATCCAAGGTTTTATGCGAGATGCTAAAAGACCCGAACTTGAAGGTCACCTATCTGGTAATTGATGCTCTGGACGAATGTGTGACAGACCAACCGCAGCTTCTCAAGTTGATCGTCCAGATATCATCTGTGCCTGCTCGTGTCAAGTGGCTTGTATCTAGTCGCAACGAGGTGCAGATCGAAGAACAGTTGGCGATCGTCGCGCAGCAGTCCAGACTCAGCCTCGAGCTAAACGCCGAATCTGTCAACACTGCCGTCAGTGCATATATCCGCCACAAAGTCCTTCACTTGTCGTGGCGGAAACAGTACGACAGCACATTGCAGGCGGATGTACATGACTATCTCTCTTCTAACGCGAATGGGACTTTTCTCTGGGTGGCCTTGGTCTGCCAAGGACTTGCGGACCCAAGCGTTCGGAAGTGGGAGACACTAACAAAGTTACGGGCATTTCCCCCCGGGTTGGATTCTCTCTATGCGCGGATGATGAAGCAGATTATTCAGTTCAATTTTGCGGATCTGTRCAGGCAAATTCTTGCCGTCTCCTCTATCGTTCGCCAACCCATCAGCCTTCAAGAACTGACCACTCTCGTCAAGATGTCAGACAATATCTCAGATGATCCACAGTCCCTGGAAGAGCTTATAGGGCTTTGCGGCTCGTTTTTGACTCTTCGAGACCAGACTGTTTATTTCGTCCACCAATCCKCCAAGGACTTTCTATTAGGCAATGCTTCTGATAAAGCTGGCAACCAAGCTTCTCAGGAGGCGTTCAAGTGGATTTTTCCTTCTGGGAAAGAAGACGTGAACTATACCATCTTCTTGAGGTCACTTAAAGCCATGTCTACAACACTGCAACGCGATATATACAACTTAAGGGCACCGGGATTTCCGAGCGACAAGGTCCAAGTACCGGATCCGGACCCGCTAGCGACGGTGCGGTACTCGTGCGTCTACTGGGTTGATCACTTGTGTGACTCAGTTTCTGACACGAATATAAAATGGCATGATCATTTACGGGATGAGAAGGTTGTCCATGAATTTCTTGAGACGAAGTACCTTTACTGGCTGGAAGCTCTAAGTCTACTCCAAGCTATGCCTGCGGGCGTTGTTGCTATTAGAAAGCTCGAGGGCCTACTAGTAAGTACAAGTCTAACTCCGCATTAGGAACTTGGTCTAACTAAAGATATAGGGAGGTAATAATCAATCGCAGTTATCAAAGCTTGTTTGGGATGCTTACCGGTTTGCTCTGTCTTATAAGTCAATAATAGAGCAAGCTCCACTTCAAGCATACATCTCCGCGCTTATATTTGCTCCCAGCAGTAGCTTGATAAAGAGGAGTTTCAGGGCAGAAGAACCTGAATGGATTCGAACTAAGCCGGCTGTAGAATTGGATTGGAATGCATGCCTCCAGACCCTAGAAGGCCATAGCCACACCGTTAGCTCAGTGGCCTTCTCGCCTGATGGCCAGCGGCTTGCGTCCGGTTCGTGGGACAAGACGATCAAGATCTGGGATCCGGCGTCGGGGAGCTGCCTCCAGACCCTAGAAGGCCATAGCTACGCGGTTGGCTCAGTGGCCTTCTCGCCTGATGGCCAGCGGCTTGCGTCCGGTTCGTGGGACAAAACGATCAAGATCTGGGATCCGGCGTCGGGGAGCTGCCTCCAGACCCTAGAAGGCCATAGCCTCACCGTTTTCTCAGTGGCATTCTCGCCTGATGGCCAGCGGCTTGCGTCCGGTTCGTGGGAYAASACGATCAAGATCTGGGATCCGGCGTCGGGGAGCTGCCTCCAGACCCTAGAAGGCCATAGGGACGACGTTCGCTCAGTGGCCTTCTCGCCTGATGGCCAGCGGCTTGCGTCCGGTTCGTGGGACAACACGATCAAGATCTGGGATCCGGCGTCGGGGAGCTGCCTCCAAACGATTATTACTAGTACTATAATGACCGATATCTCGTTTGACCGTACTAATCGTTACCTACGTACCAACGTTGGACGTATTAAAATAGATACAGACACTACCGAAAGCCAAGTTGTACTAGATAATCCAGAGAGCCATAGCTATAGCTTGGAACAGGATAGTTCTTGGATTACTTGCAACGGCCAGAATGTACTTTGGCTGCCACCGAATTACCGACCGTCTAGTTGTGATGTCCAGGGACGGATGATATCCATCGGCACCGCGTCAGGACTGGTTTGGTTTATTGGTTTCTCGTAAGACGTATAATGTATTCCATGTCATTCTTAATTCCTGTCTTCTATTTCTTTTTTCTAGCTTGCCACCAGAAGGGTCTAGGAGGATAGGCAAATTTATAGGAATTTTGTAAATTCTGGTACCTTCTACTGTTGTCAAGATGACGTATTCCATTATAAAGAAGCAGGACTATTCCATCCCTTGACTCTCCTTTTGCAGGTGCCTGTGCGGTCCAGATGCCACGGGATTAACCCGTGACTGCCCAGTTGTCACCGGGTTAGCCTGTGACATTGTCGCACTGCACGTCCGCGCACACGGACTGGCCTGTCTGGGCTTTCGCTCGTATAGCCAGTCCTCCACGCACATCGCACAACAACGCATATYTTACCATACCCCTAACGGTGCCCTCTCGCCCCGTGATACGAGGGGAACCTCGTGATGATGCTCAGCGCCATCGGCAGTTCCAGGGTTGGCTCGGTTAGATTGATGGCGCGAGAGGGGTTCGGGTAAGTTGTGCCAGTGGCCAAGAGTCTGACCGAGGTGAGGTTGAGTTTCGCGGCCGGAGGCCGCCAGGCACTCATAAGGCTGATGCCAAGCGTTGAGGTTCTGTTAAGCCTCGGAAACCCTAACCTAGAATTGTGGGCAAATGTCCGCTGTGACACCTTTAGACGGGGCCGACGAGGCCCTGGAGCCGGGCCCTCGGCTCCGTTGTTTCGGCCTCCATCCTATTGGCTAGCTAATCTGCTTACATGAGTGATCCTTGATTGGATCGTAACACCATTATGGTCAAAACATCAAGCACACGCCGGTCACGAGTCACGAGTCTTAGCCAGTCAACTTACCGTGGGGCAGGGGGAAGAGATCCTGTTCATTCGTGAGATCGTGAGATGAGGGTATCGGACCAGTCGATGGCGTGCCTCACTGTGTACAATCCGTGCTCTATGTGCTTTGTGACATGCCCGTCACCGCACGCCGCCCTCATCATCGCCTGCACCATGTCCTTGAACAGCTCCGTCTTGACCTCTGCTACCAACTCCCGTCTCAGTTCGGCCATCAGTTCCTCCTTGATCTCCCGCCGCATCTCCTCCATCAAGTCGTCCCGCATGTCGGCCCACAACTGCGACTGCTACTCCTCCGTCTTCTCCATCACAAGCTCCCGCGCCTCGCCAAACAATTTGTCTTCCAATTCCCATCGCACATCATCCATGTCCTGGTCGATTTTACCCTCCACATGACCGATGATGTGCTCCGTTTCCTCCGTATCATATCGACATGGGGTGTGATCGCATGCCGGTCATGCCCTTTGCTCCGGAGGCACCTTCTCGGTTCTTTCTGACAGCAAAGTCTAGGTCAAAATTAACCACCCGTTCTATCGCCTTTCTCCCTATCTGTTGTAATCTCTATAGCTCGCTGATGGCCTCATCATAAGCTGCTATGATAGGTCTGTAGAGCTGCTCTGGATGGAGAGATATCGCGGTGGAGAATATTGCCAGTGACGAAGAGAGATTGGTGCGCCTTGATCGCATCTCGCATTGATTCTAGCAGTTGCTTGATATCGGTAAACTCACTGATGACGCGACCGGCAGGTGAGATGACGAGGCAGGAATAGATCCGATCTTTCCACAGTTCCTCGCTAGGCGTAGATAGGGTCGGCTTAATCTTGCATGTTGACGACGACGGCTGGATGCTCAGCTTTCGAATTACCTTCTGGCTATCGGATCGCTGCTTCTTATTAGATCTGGATACGGTGTTGTTAGTGGCATCGGACGATGATTTGCGCTTGTATCCCGGTGTATTAGTGCTTGTTGAAGCCGATGAAGGGTCGTCCCCCCCGTTCAGAAACGGGTGAGGCTTTGAGAATTGCAATCCCTTCCGTATTTCTACAATGGTAGTAATTCGATGATGCGCTACTATTTCAGCTACCCCTTTAACCTTCATTTTCTTTGCTTGCGTTAGGTGCTCCACCTCCGACGTCCGTTTACCCGATGCCCAGGCGAATTTGACAACGCTGTTGTTTTCGGTCGTATAACAGGTAGTTCCGCGACTTACGATGGCCTTCTGGCTATACATCGCCCTATCCAACCTGATCCTCGTTGCTTGACCACCTGTGTCGTTCAGCGTAATGTAGCGTTTTTTTCTTCCTCCCTCGATAACTCGCTCAATAAAGGTATCCCGGCCCATCGCCTCAGCATCCATCGTAGCATAGCCGACAAGAGCGCGCGCAAACATGTCCGCCTTTTCGTGAATACGTCCCAGAAGCATTTGGAAGTGTGGGGATCCTCGAGGAGGGCTTTGAGGGTATTTCCGCCTTGCCGGGAGTGGTGAAAGCAGCGTCCGTGGGTTTGGACATCGACAATGCTTGTTAATTACGCGGGAAGGACGAGTACCGTCAGGAGGGTGAGGGTTCCATTGCGGCTGAGACTTTTGCCCTCAAGGTCCAGATAGAACGTGCTGGACGGAGGGATCGAGGAAAGGAAGACCTGGAGGGCAATTTTGTTGCGAAACTTTTCTTCAGACTCGAATGCTTGGTGTTAAAATCGAACTGGTTTGGGTCAGATGTGAGGGGCTTGGCACACCTGCAATGTCGGCCCTACCGACAATAATAAACGCTGCCGGTATTCAATATATCGAGGTGACATTCATCTGAAATCGTCCGAGCAAATATCATAGTGTTGTCTTCGAGGCCATCCGCAAAGCTCCAGCCAGATRTGGGAATATCCAGTTTTCGACTCAGACGACGACCGGATTAGTATGGATGGACTTTCCTTCCGTGGGCAAGGAGTCATGCCCAGTCATGCTCCTGGATGGTGTGGCCGTGTGCTTAACGGGACTGAAGCTCGTTCAGCCAATCGATTCTCTATAAAGGGGCGGCTGCGCTAGCAATAGTAAGACCANATTAGTATGGATGGACTTTCCTTCCGTGGGCAAGGAGTCATGCCCAGTCATGCTCCTGGATGGTGTGGCCGTGTGCTTAACGGGACTGAAGCTCGTTCAGCCAATCGATTCTCTATAAAGGGGCGGCTGCGCTAGCAATAGTAAGACCAGCCTGGAAATGCAATTTCGGTGTTTCAGAACGGTCAATTTTTCTCGTAATCTGCCCAATTGTATTAATCTCTTTAGCACCGCCTCCAACACTCACCGTAATGCCTCCGTAACGAACGATTTGATACGGGAGGTGATTGTTCAGTTTTTTGACCCTATCACGTGATTAAAAGACCCGATTGATATCCTTCTCACTCCCATACACAAGCTTAGTGAGGGCCAGACTAGTNACGGGAGGTGATTGTTCAGTTTTTTGACCCTATCACGTGATTAAAAGACCCGATTGATATCCTTCTCACTCCCATACACAAGCTTAGTGAGGGCCAGACTAGTAGTTGGGTCGGTGACGACCAGCGAATCCCTGGTGTTGTATGTTTTTAATTTTTTTTTTTTTGCTTTTTTTCCGAGTGTTTTTTATTTATTGGTGACTCCACTGAGTGAGTCCACTCCGACTTTCTTTTCCATTTCTCTGTTTCCCGTTGTTGAGCATAAGGATAGATAGCGTCATGTTATTTATTGATCGACCTTTGGAATGAAAAGAACATGAAACACTTGTTGGGATTTCCTGTTGCTCTTCTCATCATCATCGTCGTCGTCGTTTTCCACTCTAAGCGCCATCGACCTAGCGGCTACCTTAATTTAGGCTAAATTCTCTCCCTGTGGAGCCTCAGCAGCTTCGAAGGTGGGTTCAGCATCACCGGCTTCCAGCGGCTGAATGGGAATATCAAATGATCACCACAAGCGGTCAGGGTTGTCGGGGAGTTATAAGAGAGGGCCAGACGTCTGCCTTTGGTTGAATCGTCTTCCCGTACTTTCACCCTCGACGTCTTTTGTCCACTGTCTGCTCTGTTTGCGATCATACAAAACAGATGTCACGGAAAAGAAGCAAAAGTGATTCTGGAGCACTTCCTATTTCTCACTATCACTACTAACGCTTCTCAACTATGCTTCTTCTCATGGAAGCTGTACTGAAGCTGTACGGTAGGTAAAGGTACCTAGGTAGGTGACCTGGGTATCGTACATCAACTGCTCAATTGCAACTGAAAACCAATCAGGTATTTCCTCCTCTTCGTCCTTCTTCCTCCGGTCACTGGTCTTTTCAAGATGAAGATCCAGACCGAAAACATTCCCATATTCGAATTCCAGTCCATATTCCCTTCCTTAAAACACCCTTCCTGTTGTTTTACCGCTTTGATCCCTTGCTTTTCCCTTTCGCTTTCCCTGCCAAGTTTCGCTTTTCCATTAATTCCCACCCACCGAACCACCAAGGCCCGATGCCGTTTCCGCATCAACAATAACACCAAATCAACAAGCCAAGCCAAGCCAGCCAGTCATCCCATCATCACACAGCCATCACAGCCGTCATAGCACTAAGGTGACAGCTCACCACTCGACTGCGTAGCCATCCAGTCCCTCTCAACCTTGACCACTTCAGCCTTGATCCAAAGTCCCTGCTCCAACGCCTGAATCTGCTCCAGAATCTCCGCCTTCCTCTGCGTCGTCAACAGACCCTTGCGTCCCATAGCCCTGCGCTCATGCGCCTCGCGGTCCTCATCGGTCTTAGCGATGACTTCGGGTTTGCCGGCCTTGGGTTGCCAAAGGAGCTTTGGCGAGGGGAGGGAGTCTTCGTATGACTCAAAAGGAGAAGGAGAAGCGGGGGAGGTGGGAGGGGTCCAGAGGGTTGGAATAGGGCTGGGGGTTGGTTGGGGAGGAAGGGAGGGGGCTGTCCAGAGGCCGTTGTTGGCTTGGCTGGGGGTGCTGGGTTGGGGGAATGAGAGAGTGAGTTCGGGAACGGGGACATCAACGGTGTCGATGATCGACTTGTCCTCCTGATCGTGCTCCAAGTCAACGCTAGTGGCCGTGGAGGTACGCTGGCTCAGGGGAAAAGAGTCCATGGAAGCGGAGCCGTCGTTTTCCGAGTTGGTGGTGCCGCTGGCGGTGGTGGCATGAGACACGCTGGAGCTACCGCGACGCCTAGCCACAGAGCTCTCGCGGGCGACCTGCTGAGCGAACAACTTCTCCTGCTCGAGAGCTTCGATGTGGGCTTGGATCTTGGCCTTGCGAGAGGCTTCGATCTCGTCGAGCGAGGGAACCTCCGGGACGTCAGGCACGACGGCAGATTCCTCGGGGATGAGACCCATCTCCGCCTCGATGGCATGGATCTGAGCAATGATGGACTCCCTCCGCTTCTTGCCGCTGCTGCTGGAGTGGCTGCGGCTGTTCTTGCGGGAGGTGGTGGAGGAAGTGCTGGCAGAGCGGGAGTGAGACCTGGAAGCGGACGAGCCCGAGCGCTGATGACGACGAAGCTTCTTGTGAGCGTAGGCCGACATGGCGGGGTGGACGGACTCCTCGGGGCAGGTGATGGCGAGAGAGCCGAAGAAGACGGGGTGGACACAGGCGGCGTCGTAGGTGTAGCCTGTGGCGGCGGGGTGGAACCACTCGGAGTTGGTGATGAGGGATGAGCCGGCGAAGACGGGGTGACGGATGGCCGAGTTGAAGACAGGGGTGACAGACTTGATGATGGAAGCCTGGATGGCCTCCTCAAGGGCAGCAGCCCAGTCGGCAGGGGTGGCGGTGATGCGGCCGGTCTCCGTGCGGCACTTGATGTCGATGGGATAGCCGCTGGCGATGAGAGGCTCTGTGAGAGCGGCTGATGAGACAGCCTCAGCCTTGTCGACCTGAACATTGGCCGCTAGGCTGAGAGTGATCCAGTGCTGGAACACCTGCCTGCTAACACCCTTAGCGGCAGCGGCTTCGGGCGTCCAGAGGCTATCGGACATGAGTCTATCCAACGGCCTCCATGAGTCGGCAGCCTTACCCTGGGGTGTGCGATGCATGTTGACGGCGGCCGGCTCCTGCTCGGTGGTTCGGTTGTCGGATGTCGACTCACGGCCCAGGACAAAGAGACCTTTTGTTTCCGCCGAGCGAGGTGAAGACAAGGTCTTATTCTCGGGTGATTCATGGCGGCTCCATAGGCCGGTCGAGAGGTTTTCGTTGGTCTCCACTCGGGGCGGAGCCGGTGCGGGCGCCGAGTCATCGGCCAATGCGGCACGGGTGGCGACGACGGCCTGGGCTCCCTGGTCCAGGGTTGAAGGAGTGGAGTCGATTTGTAAAAATCCTTGGTGATCATATTGTTCAGCAACATGTTCTTGGTCATCATGGGGATGATCCTCGGCAAGGCCGATCAGGATTGAATGCTCACTGGAAGCATCATCATCATCATCATCTTCGTCAATGTCGGTGGCGGACGCAGAGGCGGATTGCTCCTGGGGGCTGCCACCGCTGCCGTAGTACTCATCGACGCTGTAGGCAGGAATGGCGGAAAGGAAGAGGCTGTTCCTCGAGGGGACAGCAGTCGAGTTCAGGAGGCTGGCAATTTCCCAGAGAGTCGTCTCGTCGAAGTCGTCTTCATCATCGCTTTCCTCGCGCTCATAGTCGGACTCGGGATCTTCATCGTCGTAATCGTCGAAGAAGGAGGTTCCGGAGTAGTCGGGAGTGGACGACGCCCTAAGGGAAGGGAGGCCGGAGCTCATGGTGCCGGGCATGGAGCGACCGAATGGACGCGGTTGAGGCATGGTCGCAGTGTCGGACTTCTCGCCCCAGGGGAACTGGAAAATACCAAGCGTGCCGCGCTTGTCGGGGAGAGGCTCGGGGTTTTCGAGGATGTCGGGAAGAGCGCTGACACGCTTGTTGCGACGAGGAGGACGTTGGGTTACGGGTCGCGGAGCCTTTTGAGGTTGCGGTTTGGGAGTTTCTTGCAAAGAAAGACGCTTGAAGTCAGCGGGAGGGGCGACAGAAGCCCAGGAAGGTCGCCAAAGTCCGGTGGTCTCCTTGGTACTGGTGTATGGTTTACGCCAGAGATGCTTGGAGGAGATTTGGAGGGGAGCAAGATCTTTTCTAGCTGCAGGACGGGTAAATATATCGGGGAGATCAAGTACCAGTGAAGGGGCCTCGAGAACCTTGGGAGGAGGCGACCACAAAAGGTTTGTCATGACGGCAGAAACCTCGAGTGGCGGGGTCCAGAGTGAAGGCTTCTTTTCAGGTTCAGCCTTCTTCCACAGGAGAGTGCTCGTGATCTCAAGAGGAGCCAGAACCTTCCGCGTCGCAGGACGGACAAATGCATCGGCCTCCGGGAGAGGCGTTGGGCATTCACTTGTAAGCATGGGAATATGCGCCCACAGTGCATTTGTCTCCGAAATTTGCACCGGGACAGGAGGCGTCCAGAGTGAAGGGGCCTTCTTCACATTCACTGTAGGCTTGGACCACAACTGCATGCTGGTGATTCTAAGGGGAGACAGGTCCTTGCGAGCCGCAGGCCGGACAAAGGTTTGAATCTCCGATGTCGCGATCGTGGAAGTAGGTGAAGCCTTAGGCACGGGCGTCCACAAAAGGTTTGCAGCGACAGTAGTCTCCTGCGGCGCCGGAGCCCACAGGGACACGGTCTTGACAGCCTTCTTGGACAGCCAATTCGACACAGCATCCAGCTGAGCGGATAGAACCGAATCATCATCATCACCAGAGACATCAGAGTCAGGAGGAGTAGGGCTACCAAGCTGAACATTAGGCAGTGGAATAGGCAAGAAGTTGCCGCTGGGGTGAGGAAGTCTCTCGGCTGCTGTCTCCATATAGTCGATATGCGCCTCCGTCAGACGCTTCTGCCAGATGCTCATGTGTGACTTGACAGCATCGCTCGAGAGTCTGTTGGGATTGTAGCTGCCACTGTTTCGCAACATCGTCTGGCGAGAAGCCCTGCGTTCAGCGGCCATGGCTCCAACAGCTGGGCCGTGTCCAATGACAATGCTGCCAACAGTAGAATCGTATCGTGAGTTTCTGTTAGCCGGAGAGTTGGTCTGCACGCTGAGCAACGAATCACGACCCATATCATGCTTCATTTCCTGCCAGTGGTTCTCGTGAATACCCATTTCCTTTTCCAGATCCTCAAGTAGCGCGAGGCGCTCAGTGTGGTCCTCCGAGTAAGCCTCGGTCATGGGCTCTTCAAACTTCTTGAGCTGTTCCTGAATCTGGCGAAGTGCATGTTCTGGAGACTCAAGGGGTGAAGGCTCGGCCTGAACCATGACCGTGTTCTTGCGTGGCCCGTTCAACGGCAGAGGTGAAGGAGGTGGCATTCTAATTCTTGACTTCCTATCAGAGAATACCGGGCACTTGTCACCAACACGCCAAGCTTGCACCGGAGAGGTTTGCTTGGGTGCAGGTTTGTTCTCCATCGCAAAACTGACTTCTGGGCGCTTCACTTCCTTTGCAGGTTCTTGACTGGCTGGAGGAACCTCAGGTTGAATCTTGGTTTCGCTCTCCTCACGAGCAGTCTTTACCACTGGCCGAGGCATAGGTTGGGCTACAGCAAGGCCAACAGTTACTTGTGTATAGCGGACGGAGCTCCAGGGTGTATCGGCCTCATCAGGCGATTGCGAACCCTCACTATACATTGACTCTCGTGGTGGATTGACAGGAATAACTGGGGATGATGCCCGCTTTGCCGCCATATCTGTCTTGTACTTGCTTTCGGTACCGTTTCTCGACTCCTCAACGATGGTAGAAATGTTCTCGGTCTTGGTTGTGGTTTTTGCCGGTTGGCTGGGCTGTCGCACCTCCTCGGAGTCCACTGAAGAGGGAGATTGAAGGTAGGAACTGGCAACAGCAGGAACCTCGGGAACTGGTGGCATTTTATTTGGCATCTCACCAGGGTACATGATTGCAATTTTCTCGGTGACCGTCATGCTCCTGGTCCGGTTCGGCTGCGGGCGAGTTCCTGCACCTGCAGTCTTCAGAGGAGCGGGGAGCGGCGGCATGTCTCCGGACAGATACACGGACTTCTTGACCAATGAACCACTAGATTTACTCCTCCTATGTCCCGACCCTGGAACGGCAAAGGGATTGGGATCGGCCACCTTTCTCGGAATGGGCCGAGGACGATGTACAACCGATTCAGGCGTTCCAGGAGATTGGGGCTTGTTGATAGTCCTGTCATTAGATCCCTGCAGAATATCATGTACAAGGGCGGGATCGTCATAGATGACATGGCTGAGGAAAAGAACAGTCTGCTGACGTTCTGCGCCGGGTGCGTCTTGTTCCAGCTTCAATGCCCTAGCTCTGGGGTTTGATGGCAATCCAGTAGTGGGCCGCCTTTGAAGTGTGGTTAAGGGCCTCTCCTGCGGTGGTGTGGGAGGGGAGGGAGGCAATTGTCTGGAAGGACGAATATCGAGATTCGGCAGTGGTTGTTCGAAGTCCTTCGAAGGGGACACGGATCGAGACTGGAAGGTAGACTGCCTTGAGACCTCGGATGGTTCTGGCGACTGGCGCGGCGATCTTTGCCTGATTCCAGCCGTTCCTGGCGACAGTTGTGTTGAAGAACTCATTCCCATGTTTTCCGGACGAAGAGAAGAGCCGGACGAAACTGGTGATCCAACCTCCTTTCTCTTCAAGCTCATAGCTCTGTTCACGCCCTCTCTGGGATCCATTGCTGACGACTGCATATTCATCTCCCTCTTGGCCTGGCTCGTTTGCCTGAGCAACTTCTCCCTTCGCTCCCGCTCTGCCCTCATGGCATCCTGCAGATCCATGGTAGGAACCTTATCGAGCGGGCTCTTGCCGGTGTCCTGGAGAACGGGATTGCTGATCTGCAACCTTCCACCGGCCGAAGCCCCCTTCTTATGGAGGCTTCCCTTGTGGAGACCAACAGCAGCCTTGACCGACCTGGTCCTTCGAACCGTAGGGGCGGTATTTGCTCGGATAGGCGGAAACAACTGTCCTTCAATAGGAACTCCGCCCATGCCAGCCACTCCAGTGACGGGCAGCGAAATCGTCGGGAGTCCATAGGTAGGTTGGTTGTTTGTCGCTGGTGCCTCTCTAGGGTTGATGAATGTTGTCTCGGACCTGATGGCTGCGTCCTTGACATCTTGGTAATTACCGCCGGGAAAGTAGGGATCGGATGAGGAGATATCGCGACTGATTTCGACACGACGAGGAGAGAGCGCTTCAGGGGACTTGGATCGCAACATGCTGGCAGACCCAAGGGTGCCAGAGCAGACAGTAAGGATGACTGTACGCAGTTAGCCAGTTGGATCAATGCCCAGAACAATGGCACTTACTGATTAGGATGGTCAGGCCGATGGTAGGCAGAGCGGTTCTGACCACAAGGGCAACATAACGGAAACCAAGGTGTAAAGTTACGCTGGTCGCGGTCCAAACAGCCAGACCAAACATAACCCAAAACAGCGCCTTCCGCCTAGCGTCCTGAGACTCGGTGTTGAGCTGAGTGTTCTGGGCCAAGGCGCGTGTGATGAGACAAAGGAGAATGGCGGCGTCCATGGAAATGACGACAATCGAGATGGGAAGTTCGGAAGATGCAGCAACGCAGAAAGAATCGGTTTGGGGTCGAGTAAATCCAACAAACACGGCTCCGGCAACGAGTCGACCGAGTATTAGGAGTTGGGGGATCATCTGCACGGCGGATACCTTCTCCCCCGTGTTTTGCGCCCAGTGAAGGTATTGTTGGATGGAGAACCGGGCGAGTTGGTCGAAGATGGTAGCGAATATTATGCCGATCTGGCAAGGTGTCGACGAGGTGTCGACTTTGAGTAGAATAGAGATAAAATCGCCAAGTGCCCACAGGGCAGCGGTCGACAGAAAACCGACGAGGACCAGCCTCTGGCCGTCCCGAAGTATCGCAGTGCCATGACCTTTTGCGTAGAGAGCGAGAGCCGCCGTCGCAGCGTATAATACAAGACCACTGTTGACATGTTAGCTTGTGAGTGTCTACTGACCATGGATGAACTGACAAAGTGAAAGCCGCAACGAGGGCCTCGGTGGCGCCTTTGACGGCCATGGTGAACAAGAGTGGATATGGTCAGCTGGCAAAATCGAGTAACAACGGGTGGAAAGAAGGGAACCCCAGTCAATGGGGGTATGACAACAAAAAAGAAGAACACGCTTGATAGAAAAGAATTGATCAAAAAGAATGTATCATATCGACGGGCCTTGCGTCACTGTGATGAAGTTGTGAATAGCGGCAATGACATGCTTGGGGGGTTCAAGCGATGTACGGAGTTGCCAAACGCCAGATCAAGAGATTGAGAGAGGAGAAGGAGAGAGAAAGGAGAGTAGAACAGTTTCTTTGAACAAAGGCCAACCGGCCGGGTGTGTGTATCAGACTGACTACCAACGAACCGGTGTTGGGGCGGCTGCCAAGCATGTCTAGTATCGTGACCCAAGAGAATTTGGTGTTGGCGCGGACCCGGGGATCCCAGCATCACGAGTTTGTCGGCCGGGGATAGCTCACGGGGAGCACAAGCTCAAACAGGAGCGGTGCAGGGAAGTGCACCAGAAGTGGCGTAATGTGCTTTCATGCCGGAACAAGGCCTGGAGGGTGATTGGCTGGGGAGGCGAGGCTGGCAATAATAGAGTTGTGTTAATGGTGGTGATGCCTCCTTTATGCCCCTTGGTGGTGTTTCAGCCGAAACCCAAGACGTTCCATTACGCTCTGGCACTTGCAAGGGGTCTGGATCTGGGCCGCCTGGACTGGATCTTGATAAATCTCCGTGCGGCTGCATTCATTCTTTCATCCGGAAAAGAAGAAATATTGGAAGATGGTCGTATGTGGTGGCAGTGGCGGTAATGTTGACGCAATGACTGGGGTGGTCCGAGCACGGTGAACTCCCAACAGTTCGTATTCCGCCCATGGCCATATAGCATTGTCGCCATCTCGGCAGCATTTCCGGGACATTGTTTGTATCCATCTGAGATGTGACTGTCTGAACAAGGTCGCGATCCGAGGCCGGGACATGGTTTGCATCAATTGAACTCGGCAAGGCCCGAGGAAAGCACAAGGATGAACAAAGCGATCGAGGTGCTGTGGTCATCCCTTTTCGTATTTCAAGTGTTGGTGACGATGGGACGACGTTGACAAAAGTGAAGAAGAGACAAAGTGACTTTGCGAAAAGGGACGATTTAAGGGGTCCGTGCACTGGCCACTGAGTTCCTGGAGAGTGGAGCCGTATGGTGTGGGGTCGACCTCCGTGTGGGGGAGCCCCTCTTTTCGTTTTGTCATTGTCTTCCTCTTTCCTCTCCGTCCACCACCAAAAGTATAAATGAGTCTGATATAGCTCGCGTCGACGAAAGAAACGACTCATCCTGGCGCATCACCAGACATGCTAGTCCTTTCATTTTGGAAGTTTGCTGTTTCCGTCATCCGTTTCTTCACTGAACATGGCCTCGACCCCGAGCATCGAACAAGTTCACGATAATGAGGCCGTAGCGATGTTCCATTTAGAATTAGCCAATGGATGGAAATAGGTACATGAGCATGTCATCCAAAAGGCGTGAAACTAATCCATCCCCCATGGCCGAAGCCGAGTCAAGCCGGACACATGTTCGGGCCGTATCCGGGATGGCGTGCCCGTTAGATAGGTTGCTCCTCATCTCCCCGCTCCTCCGCTTATCATTACCTTACTTTCCATATCGGGATGTTGATGTCCTCATACCTTCCTTATCGTCGAAGTCACAGATGACATGTGCCGTGAGTCACGCATGAATGTGTCATAGCCTTTCAACAATTGAATCAAACCCCGATACATAACCCATCTGTTGTTTCGCTATAACCTGCACTCATCTGTGACTTGGAAGACGCAGTTCCGGTCGTGACACTTCAGCACTCTGCCCAAAATGCCTTCTCACGCGCTCGAATACCCCAAACAGCCGTACAGCACGGTCAAGCGACTCAATGACAGAGGTAAACCTCCCTGCCTCCCTACCACTCATTTCACCACCTTAATGCTAACCCCATACACCCATCCAGCCCGCTACTCGCTCGAAACCATCCACAGCATCATCAACTCCTCCCCCTTCATCAATGTCGCCTTCCAAGACTCCACCTCCCCCTTCCCCGCCGTCCTCCCCATGATCGGCCAAATGGGTTCCTTTTCGCGTCCCTCCGCCGACCTAGGCGACGTCCTCGACTTGTACCTCCACGGGTATGTTTGTCGTCGCCTCGCCCTCCTCCTCCCCGCGTTTCCCCCCTCACCTCTCACCTCTCACCTCTCACCTCTCACCTCTCACCTCTCACCTCTCACCTCTCACCTCAACAACCCCCCATACTAACATAACCGTCCACACCTAGCTACGTCTCCTCCCGCCTCATGTCCCTCTCTCGAGATTCCTCCTCCGAGGGCATCCCCCTCACCCTCACCGCCACCCTCCTAGACGGCTACGTCCTCTCCCTCACGCCCAACTCGCACTCGTACAACTACCGCTCCGCCATCCTCTTCGGGTTTGGGGTACCCGTCACCGACCCCGCCGAAAAGCTCTGGGCAATGGAACTCGTAACCAACAGTGTTGTCCCCCAGCGGTATCAAAACACGCGCACCCCGCCCAACAACGCCGAGATGCAATCGACCAGTATTTTGAAGGTCAAGATCAAGGCGGGCAGTGCAAAGATTAGAAGTGGGGAGCCGCATGATGAGAGGGCGGATTTGAATGATGAGGATCTAAGACAAAAGACGTGGGTCGGGGTGGTGCCGGCTTGGATGACATTTGGGGAGCCGGTTGGGGGGGGTTATAATAAAGTGGGAAAAGTGCCGGGGTATTTGGAGGAGTGGAGGGTGGAGGGGAATGAGGAGCGGAGGAGGGAGGCGTATGAGGCTGTGAAGGAGGTGGTTAGGCCGAAGAAGGGGGGTGATGATGATGAGTGAAGAGGGAGGTTACGTACCTCTAGGTAGGTTATTGATGATGTTTTTTGAATGATATCGCATATTTTTTTCCTTTTCAGCAGCGGGGATTAGACAACTGCCATCGTCAGCATACGGCATTGGGGCGCTTGATGGATGGTGGCCGATCGGAGTTCAGGTGGGGATACCCCCCTGGTCGGGCCATGCGCGGAAGCGGAACTGTCATCGGGTCCACGTGTTTATTTCAATGTCATCTCAACCTTTCGCCAACTCGTTACTTTCACCTTTCCATTTAGCCCCTTTTGTCATGCCCTTTTGGGCCAGCCAAGATGCGATCCATAAGTAACGTATTTTCCTATTCCAATTGTCTCTTTCCTTCTTGGCTCCAATGATTCACAAAATGAGACAGCTTGCCTCCCACAGAGCCATTCTTATCAGTCCGACATGGCCAACATCCCTATCAGCCCGGTCCTCACGAAACAATTCATCCTTCAGCGATCGTCAGATTTCCCAGTACGACGACACCAGCCCCAACCACCGCTACTGGTGGTCCGCTTGCGCTCCCTCCCTCACCTCCCTCCTCTCCCACTCCCACTCCTACACCCCCTCCCAACAATCCCTCCACCTCACCTGGTTCCGCGACCACGTAATCCCCAACCTCGGTCCGCGCCCTTCTTCCTCCTACCGCCTGCGCTCCCCTTTGAACTACGAAGGCTCCCCGTACCGACCAACTTGGAACTTTTGCTCTGCCCCCGCCGGCTCCGGCTCCGGCTCATCCAAAGTGCAGGGGACGCTGAGGTTTAGCTTCGAGCCGATACCCCCGGATGGAACCACTGCAGAAGACCCGACGAACCAAGAGGGGTATAAGAGGTTGTTCCCTTTGCTGGCCAAGGAGTGTCAGGGGAAGGGCGAGACAAAAGCGGATTTAACCTGGTATGATGAAGTTAAAGAGCACATGTACCTGACCCCATCGGAGCGCGCTGTGCTAAGGGAGAAAATTGTCCCGGGGCAATTACCGCCGGAGCACGCTGCCATCGCCATCGGGTGCGCTGGAGAGAAGAGGGTGTTGAAGCCTTACTTTTTCGCTGGACCAAAGAGTTTGGTAACGGGGTTATCAGCGCATCAGGTGCTCTTTTCTGCGCTGAAGGGGATTCGGACAAAGGGCGACGAGTTAAAGCCCGCTCTCGACCTAGTCGAGCGCTACGTCGCTTCTAGAAAGGCGGTGATGACACCATCCTGCTTCGGCATCGACGCCATCTCTCCCGACCAAGGCGCAAGGGTAAAACTCTACACCCTCGTCCCTAGCAACGCCTTCAGCGTGATGCGCGACGCAATGACGCTCGGTGGCCGCTTGACCTCGTCCGAGACGTTGCGCGGCGTGGAGATTCTAAGAAGTATTTACCACCTTTTGCGCGGGGACCGATCACCAATGAGCGACTACGCAACGGAAAACATGAGCAAACACTGTCGGTATGAGAGTATGGGAAATAATTACTGGATGGGGTTTACCAGCTATGAGATGCGTCCGGGGAGAGAGGAGCCGGAGGTGAAGGGTTATCTGCCGCTGATGCAATTTTTTGAGACGGAGGAAGCGGTGATTGAGGGATTGGAAGAGGTATGGGGGGCGTTTGGGTGGGGCGAGTTGGGAAAGGGGGGGTATGGGGAGGCGATTAGGGAGGCTTTGTGAGTACACTACTTGCCCTGTCTTTTTCTGATTCGAGCTGCATGTGGAAGGCGAGGGGGTTTGGGAATGAGGAAGGTGGTTGCTAACGAAAAAAGCAGTCCGCATATGGATCTCAAGAAGGCGCCGGGGACGCACACTTGGGTGTCATTTTCCTATTCGGATCGGACGGGGCCGTACATGACTGTGTATTTGGCGCCTAGGTTTCAGGAGGCAGATGACTTGGGCGTGCGGGAAAGAAGGTGATGGGGGAGCAGACTGGCGAGGTAATCCCGCTCGGCAATGGGTACGTGGAGGTGGGAGTTCGCTTGGCGAGGTTGTGTCATGATCGGTGAGGGACGGGAGCTATGTACATGGGTGTGCAGGGGAACTTGAACGCTTCGTACCTAGCACGCTGATGACAAAAAAAAAGTGACAGGATTTCGTCCAGACATACGGGAAGATGGAAAGGTAAAGGTGGGATTTGGGAGAAGGAGCAAACTCATCTGATCGGATTTGAACGATAAGTAAGGGGTCCATATGAAACTCCGCCTCTTCCGCTCCTTCTCTGTCAACTCTTTCAGTTCTTTCCTCGTCTCTCCATTTTTTCGTCTCTCACTTGCTTTTTCTGCCTACCAAACAACGACCGACAGTTTATTCATGGAAACTGTAACCGAGATCGCAACAGCTGGCCTTTGTCTCCCTTTATAAGTAGGTATTCCTCCCATTTCTTTTCTTTAATCCCCAGATCCCGTCTCCTCCGCACGTATATATGCAACACCGACAAAGTCCTTTTCTCCAACATCCTTTTTTTTCATAACTTGCAAACCATCCGCCTCGGTGGTCAATCCGTATCCGTTTTACCTTTCAATCACTCATCCTTAGCATACCTTTCCAGTCATTCACACAACCGTTAGAAACGAGCCGCAGCAACAGCCCTCAACATGTATCTTCAGAAACTGGTTCTACTACGAACAATGTTATCACCTCCAGAGTCATCCCCTGCCGAGCTCAAAGATGACCTGGACATACCATCATCCACACCTACAGGCTCTCAACCTCAAGATGATGTCTACACGCATACGAGCTATATAATGCCGCGGGACAGCTACTTCCATTATGCATTTGATCGTGACCCGTTCTTCGACCCAGAAGCGGTACTATGCAAGTCAGCTAAATTCGGGTGCTACCCAAGCGTGAGCTGAAGGAGTAGGACTACAGCCACCAAAAACAGCCCCACCATTCTCATGCTTTTTGACGTCCCTGTCTAAGCCGGGACGGGGACCGGGGCGAGAATCCACAGCGGGGAAACCCTCTACCTCTGAGTCCGCCTGACATACGCGCAAGGACAAGATGGAGGAGGGGGAGGACGGAAGCCGAGGCACAATCGACATGTGGGGGGGGGGGGGGAATTTGGGGACAGAAAGGGCTCGTTGACGTTCAGTCGGCCAAGAAATACCATTATTCGTGCTCCTCCTGCCTAAACACTTTTTTATGCCAACTCAGGCTCGTCGCCGCCGGCGGCCCTGAACCATACTTCTCAGAAAATGAGCAAGAAGAGGAAGAGAATGGGTGCGGCACCAAGGGAAAGACAAGGAAACACTGCGAGGGCCTGCACAGGATATGTGGGAACCCCAGGGACAAGGAGACTGGCAGCTGTTTGGCCGAAGAAGCGTTTACAACTACCCAAGTTTGGTTCCGCCAACATGGGCGGGAAGCGCGGGCTCCAACATTTCTTCCAGTTGACTTATTCTTCGATGTGAAGGGGAAGTGGAAGATGTGCCTAGTGTACATATCTGCGGTCCTATGTTCATGGGGTACACTCTATACACGCCCAAAAACTCCCCAGGTACGCCCTTCAAGCACACCCCCTTAAGATAATTAAGAAAAAGGATTCCGTACTTCCATTTGCATTGGCTTTTGTCTTCGATATATACCTTCCCGTTCATTCTCCAAGACGGCTTGACATTATTCTAACTCCTTTAGTTTTATCGAGGATGTGTATTAGACGGTGTACTTCGTCTTCGATACTTACATCCTCCTTTAAGTCGGACCGCGAAATACGACCAAAGAAAATTATTTTGAAGGGAAAAAAAGGAAAAGGGGCTTAGAGTAGGCTTAAGAAAATTGCATCATAGGTTGCTTTAGAGGTAAAAGCGCGAGTGTGGTTCCTTTGCCTTCTGGCACCTCGGAAAATGGGCGTACCTGGGGAGTTTTTTTGGGCGTGCGTGGAGTGTAGCTCTAGAAGAAGCATCACCGTTCAACCACATTCGCAATCGGTTTCTCAAGGCTGCGTTGTTTCTCGGAATTTTTCCTAGCAGGTCACATCATTACCACCGATATGCACTTGAAATTTACCTGAGAAGGAAAGGAGCTGGGGGGTATTTAAGCACAAACGGCCTGGCAAAAGGCGACAAAAAAAAAGGTCCTTTCTCATGAAAACACGGTCGGCCTTTTTGGTGAAGTGGTTTTGGTCCGTTGGCGCCGTGAGAAGGTGGAAGATGATGGGTGGATATGGCTCATAAGCGAGAACCGAAGACAGGAATGTCCAGGAATAGGTACCTACGGAGACTACTTAATGGGGGGTTCGGTAAAAAATCAGCAACCCAACTAGGTAAGGTACTATGTGATGAAGGAACCAGAGACTTAGCTACCTAATTATGAGATCTCGTCCGCTCTTCCAACCTGGAAGTTTGCCGCGGTTCGTGGCCTTATGTACCTCTCTCCCCCCTTGTTAAGTTGTTTCTCTCAAAACCCACAAACGCCCTCATAATCCACGCTTCCGCTCCTTCCCATCTCTCCCGTCTATCCCGCACTCCAACGCTACCGACCAGCGTGGACACTCCCACTTCCCACATGTTCCGTACACCCCACAACCCCAAAAGCCAGTACCGCGGTAGCACACCCGGAAATCACAACATCTCCCCCTCCCGTGGCTTCCTCGCGTGGATAACTCTCTGTTCGTCTTCAACCGTAAAACCCAATTGCCCAGTGGATTCCAACACGCCGTACTGCAACGTTGGCTCCCTGGTGTTGGATTGGAAGAAGGTAGTCCACCAACGGTCGTCATTCCTCTTTCGCGCGCAGTGCTTCGTTATTTCCTTTGCTGAGGCGTTACTGCTGCAGTTGCCGAGGAGTGTGGCTAGTTGTCTGTTGTATTGATCCTGGTGCTGAATCTGAGAGTAATGATCCTGGACGCCTTGATGTTTCATAGAGGAAGATGACGTTGGTAGGATGGGCCCGCGGACAAGAAATGCGTTCGCCAACTCAAGCGGACTCGTGGAGAAATCCCTCCCTAGATGCCAGTAGCCCCAGAAGAGGGTCAAAGTAGCAAGTGGGCCAAGCAGGCTGACGACCACTGCCGAAGCGAGCGCAGCAGCGTTGGCTTTGTACTCGACACGGACTTGGTGGCTGATGTAGTCGACGGTCTGACTGATCCAAGCCTTTTGTTTGGGGCCTGAAATCGTTGTGTTGGCGCTGGTGACATTTTGGTTGTTCACGACTGCCTCGAGAATGGACATGCGCAAGCCTATTTCGCGGTAGCTGTTGATGATATCGTCCATTGGGTCGTCGAAGTTCGGGCCAGACGGGTCGTTTTGGTCGGATTCTTGCATGTACATGTAGCCAGCCTGTCCGGAATATGTGACTGTAGGCAATGATACATACTTCCAGTGTTCATTCGAGTTAGGAACATAAGCAGGGTCCGGTGTAATGATCGAGGTCATGTTTGCGCGGGCCTGCCAGAGTCCGGAGCCCACCAATTCAAGACTCAGCAGCACACTTGACCCAAAGAGATTTGACATGGAGGGAACGGCGAGTTTGCTTACGGAGTAGGTCAGCGGACGGACACCTTGAGTGAGTTTTGAGGAAGAATTCAACGTACAAATTTTGGAAGACAGAGTCATCTCTAAAGTTTTCCGACGCAAACGTGGCAATTCCCTTGTCCACTGTCAAGTTATAGCTCATTACAGCAGGCAGTAGCCAGCAGTTTTGGGTCAGAAGCTTAGAATGCCCCCCTTCGGATACTTTTCGCATGACCGTGACGTTGAGAAGACCACCCCGGCAGGCGCCTTCAGGTTCGCAATCATCTGGACGTGGGGCAGCTGAGACATCGATCTTGAAAATATCGGTGTTGGTGTTGTTTAGGAGGATTTTGCCTGTGAATGGATCATCGCTCTTCGGTTCAGGCATGGTCTCTTCAAATCGAGAACAATTCCAGCTCTCGAAACCCAAGGTTGTCAGTGTTAAAGAACAATTGTTGCAATGCTCACCTCCAGGGATGCGCATTGCAGCTTTGGATTGGTAATCTCGGAGGATGCCCGAGAACCCCGTTTGGAGGTTGATAGGCCCAGGGGCACCTGTCCTCTTGAATGCACCCTCTTCATAATCGAAGATCTTGCGGGCAACTTGAAGATCCGCGATACCTGTAAGGGCCACTTCACGGGTGTGGGTGGAAGAGGCTCTTTGCATCAAGGGGCCCCGAAGCAAAGACGAGATAGTAACAAGGACAGATACTAAACAACACAGAGAACCATTCGATTAGCAATTCATCTGATGGCGACGAAGGATGAGGGACTGGCATCTCCTACAAAGCGGGCTAAAACCAGACCACTCAACCATGCAAAACTTACCCAAGCTTATGCGAATAGCTTTCCTCCGAGTCAGCGCATTCAGTGCTCCCCAGAAACTCGAAGCTCCTTCCCAATGACAATGCAGGTTGGTCACCGGCATATGTCCTTCCACTGCCTGTACCCAGAAACTGACAGCGCAGCCATAGGCAAAAGCGATCCCGACCAGCGCGTTGGCCACGGTCGAGGTATAAGCAAGCAGTACAGCAGGTTGCATTACTCCCGACCACTCACTTACCAACTGGCCGTTACTATACACAACCGTGGCAATACCAGCGCCGGTACCTTTGCCTTTTTAGCGTGGGTCTATCGCAAAACAACTTTACAGGCGTTTGTCTGCGACGTCTGGAAATCAAGATGGGGTAGAAGTTACTCACAGATCATGCTCAGGAGCAAAGGCAAAACTCCGAGAAAAGGAAAACGCGTGAAGAAGCCGGAATTCCAGGGATATTTCCAATCGGGGCTGTCTGCAACCATTTCCTTGCTCGTAGACGTCTCTGACCCATGTGGATCTAGCTCCGAGGAGCTTTGGGTATAATCCGATTTCCCAAAAGATCTTGGTAAGCTGTCCTGAAGAGGAACCTTCTCCTCGTCTCGATGTGAACTTGGGCTGAAAAGGGCCTCGCGTACTGGTCTACGACGCCCGTTCCCGTGGACTCCATGATTGAAGCCAATGTTCCTTTTATCGCAAACGATAGTCGTTGGGGAAGAAGAGCTGGTTCAACAACCCAGGACCATAGGAAAGAGAGGACACGCCGGCTTAAAAGGAACTGCCCATGCTGCTTTGTCTCGTACATCAGAGATTTTCTGAACGTCGCACTCTTGGTGAGAACAGGTGCATATGTACGGGAAGATAGTTGCATATGGGGAATCAATCCAATGGGATGCTCTCCTACTGTAGCAGTCATTCGAGATGGTAACCTGCGCTAAGGTTAGAACTCGAGCGCCTAACGCGGGGACGCAAGTCCTACCGCGAATCCCACCAGGGTCTGTTACTGAAGCGTTCCAAGGAACCATTCATCGCCATTCAAGTGACCGTGTTGGAAAACCTGTAATTGCCACCCGCAACTCACCACGATAATAGTACCTTGTCTCCATTTAGGGATGTACTGTGTAGACGCCTTACCCGACCGTGGTTGATAAGACGAAATCCTGATGCTTCCTTCCGGGTGGCGTTATGCGAACGCGACCTCGAGGTGGCAGGCTCACTGGGAACTAGGTTGCGCTCCATGTTTTTCAGGACGCTGTGGGATTTTCTCGGTTTAAACAGTAAGAAGGCCGGAGCATCGTGGGCTGCACCTGTGCCCCTTCGTCTTGTTGGCGTCGAACCTCGAACGGGCTGGCCAGCTAGCCGCGGATCGCCACAAGAACTCGGAACGGGGCATGCCAGCAGTGTGCAGGCAGCACAGTGTAAAAGCACAGAAAGGTACAAGTCAGTGGAAGCATCTGGCGCAGCCACTCACTTTTTAGTTGGAAGAGTGGTGGTGATGGTTGTTCTACGCATGGCGACAGCGACTGGTTGTTGGATGAGGTAGAAAGAGATGAAAGGAAAGACGAGGAAATGGGGAGAAGGGACAGGAGGAATTGAATTGGGAGAAGGGGAGTTTCAGTGCTGGAAAGGCAGGTACAGTCGAACCTAACAGCGGCAGGCATGATGGATGTCATGTTGTGTCTTATGACAGGCAGGTACCTGTTCCTTCCATGTGGTGTAGATGCGGCAGGCACGTGATACCCTTCATCGTGACTGCCCGGAAACTTCAGCCTTGCTTGTGAGTGTTGGGATATGGCGACAAGGTAGTATACCATGGGGACGGCTGCCTCATTGTCTGACTTGATTATGTCTGTTCTTGAAGATTCTTTTCGTTAACCCAGCATTTCTTGTCCTGGGTCTTTTGAGACTTCCGATTCTGTTGTTTGTCGCATTGAAAGCGTAAGGCACAAGCATGAAGCTGGTACCTGATATCTGAGAGGTAGAATAAGTGCTTGATATCCAAGGATAGAGCAAGAAAACGGAAGATGCCAGTAACAATCAGTAGATGTCAATGATCTCCTCCTTTGGTTCAGTGTCCATGAACTCCCCACGCATGATACCATCCACACATGCCTCTCCCCCGAATGTGAAGGTACCGAGTTGCTTGGACCCCAGCATTCCCTTGGCGGTTTTGAACATGGTGTGAGGCTTTGATCTTGAATAGGAAATCAAATCGTTTATTATCATCGTGTCGATGCATGATCTCAACCTACTTTTGCCAATGCTATTCGGGAAACGCTCGAGACCAGCTGCTTCTCTTCTGATCCAACCCTCCTCGCCGTCAGTTCTCGGTCAGTCGCGCGATACGATGAACGCCCCCTGCCCAGGCTCATCCCCCATTCCTCGACGGAACTCGCTCACAGAATCCGCGGCGTAGTGGGCACTTGGTCAGAGCCGAGCTAAATTCACTCGGGAATTTCCACAGAGCTTCCATCTCAGGTTTTGGGAGGAAGAACGGATCGATACGCTGCTCAAAATCCGCAGAGATTAAGAGGTGTAGGAATCTTGATGACTTCGCGATTCTTGACGCTCGAAGGCCCCAGTGAGCACACCATCTTGAATGCCAGCTCTTCTCCTCATCGTCGGACCAGAGCCAGGAGCCTTCGCCGTGGTGGTGTAGCAGCGCATACAGGTTCTGGTTGGCTCCGTGAATGGGGGTGTGCAGAACCGTAACAGATTTGGTGAGAATCGCAACCATTCCTGTTAGTGACTTGCACATCCCATTCACCGGCTCATAGGTGAAGATTGTTGGCAACTTCTGATTGTTTGGCAGATGCACGCCCGGAATGGCGTTGCCGTTCGGATGCAGTGCCGCAGACAGCAAACGGAAGAAGTGATAAGAAGCCGTCATCGCGTTTGTTGATGTGCACCCGGCCTTTCCCGTCCAATTTGATTGGATCAGTGAAATTTGGCATGCGTGAGGGGTACCTGGCTGCAATGTGACCGAACGGCTCAGACAAGATATGGCTCATGATTTGGGAGTCTCGTTCAGCCCGCTGTCTTCACTGCAGCAACCCTCACATTCGAGTTATCCATGAATAAATAGATTTCTTACTGTTTTTACAGCTTCAGGACGAGATTCCCCATGTTGGGATGCGAATTGGAGCCAAGGTTGTCCGAAATCACGATGCTCTTTGCAGGGCGTTATAACAGGCAAATGTGCATGGTGTCAGATTTGTGTTGTGTGTGTGAAGGTGCCAGCTTCCTTGTCATGGGCGTGGGGGCTTCTGGGCGCCAAGTAATTTGTCAGTCGGTGAGGGGGTAGGTGAGGTGGCTCCGTAAATGGGGTGTGCAGAACCGTAACAGATTTGGTGAGAATCGCACTCATTCCTGTTAGTGACTTGCACATCCCATTCATAGGGGGCAGAGGAACCTGGAACAAAGCTTGGCGCCTAGTAGCGTCCAAGCATTTAATCTTGGGCTTCCCCGGGTCTTGGTGTCTTTTCCCTTCTACCCTTTTTCACACATTTTCAAATTACCTTACCCTCGACTACATTCCCATTTTCGCCTGACAGTTGTTGAGGCCGCCCACGAGCCACCATCACTCAGCGCAGCATCCCAAGGGTGCCACTCTATTCACGCTCTTTCCGTCATCAAAATCAATCGCATGCCCATCAAGCCCATCGCATCAACACCACCAACACCCATCAATCGCTCTTTAATGATGGCAGACTCCGGCCCTCGCACACCTCTCCGCGACGACAATAACGACGACGATGAAGCAGTAGGGCGCATTGCCTCCCCATGCCCCTTGTTGGAGGTTCCTGTCTTTTTGCATGACAACCACGGCGACGACGACCACCTGCATGATGCATCAACCCAACCTCTTTCGTCCCCAATGTGAGTTATCCGTTAGTAACCCAATTCATTGTGTTCTTAACATGTTCCGTCTCCCGTCTCCCGTCTCCCTCTATCGCCAGAGAATCTAACTATCGATTTCTTTTTGCAGCAGTGCCTGATCGATCATTACAGCCATACGGGCTTTCAATAACAGCAACACACGCACTTTCCCCTTCCTCTCTGTTCCCTTCCCTCCCGTTTCCCTTCTCTTCACCTCCCCCTCTCTTCTCCCAACTCCCTTTCCATCTGTCACCTCCTCTCCTCCCCGTCATCGCTCAGTGAGCAGCCATCCCTTCCCCCAGCGATACGATGTGCTCAAAGTACGTCTCCACACCGGTCAGGGGTCGACATAAAGAGCCAACTCCTACCCGCCAGGTACGCCTGGTGGAAGGACTGGGGCCCTTGGTTTGTGTGGGGATGTTGCTGGGTAAGTACGCGACCATGCCGGTCAGGGGTCGTCATAAAGAGCCAACTCCTACCCGTCAGGTACGCCTGGTGGAAGGACTGGGGCCCTTGGTTGGTATGGGAGCGTCACTGATAGCTACATTGTCGCGCGAGGACGCAAGCGCGTCCCTCGCCATCGCCCCCTTAACCGCGTTATCTACATCATGATGTCGGAGTACACTAACAAACTTGTAGTTCAAACGAGCCGCGTGAGGACGATCGAGAGAACCCCAATCCCGAGCCGATCGAAAGTCACGAAAGACACTGCAAGATCGCTCTCCGCAATCACAGCGGGGTGGTAACATGGGAGGATGCGAATCATCAGAAGCAGCATTCATCAGACCTGGACATCAACCTCCACGTAGACACCACAAAACGACAAGCGATCTTCGCCTTACGCTGGTGGTTCTATCTCAAGAGTGGTGGGCCCAACGCAGATCTTTCGTTACTCATTTATCCAGAGAGGATCCAGTCCCTTGAGTTCGCTCGCGCCCGTCCACCCATCCCTTCGTCGGCCGTCCCTACGAGAAGCGATATTCCTAATAAAAACTTTATTTCACTATGTGTCACCTTGACACATCCGCCGGCTCTCATGGTGCCCAAGAATCGGCGCCTTGAGCCGAAGCCGCGATATCAAGCTATGCTTGATGCCATAGCATCTCTAAGCTCGGTACGACGATTCACCATTTACCTGCCTGACCTCTCACCGGATGTTCTTCAAGAATTGGCTTTGCTGCCAAACATATTCTCATCCGCCTACCCATTTGATCGCTTGCGGACGGATGAGACGTGGGTACCGGCCAGCGCATTGTATGAGTACCCCTTTGATCAGGTCATTGACTTGGTCAAGACCCCTCATTTCTGGCTGGAATCACGGTTGGAAATAGGCGAAGAGCTGCAAGACCTGGTTGGGAACGGAGACGTCGCCCCCCCACCATATCCACCATCAGACTCGTCAGACTCGTCCCAACGTACCGTGCAAAGCATCCGTCCCTTGTTGCGGAAGCGACGGGCCAGTTCTGACATCGCTGGTCAGGACAGCCATGCAGGCTCCAGCATCCTGGGATACCAAACACCAGAGGAGGGGCCCCAACCACCACACACTATAACTAACAATCTCGCAAGCCCAGCACAATTGTCAACCCCATCTGGTATATTCCCTCATCATCCCCTATCGGTATCTTCAACCTCCTAACAAGTTCCCGTTACAGACCGCAAACGGCAACGCACCACCGAACTCCTATCTCCCGTAACCAACGCCGACATCGTTTCCGCATTACGCCAACTCCTCACCCGCAACGCCTCCCTCTCCGACCGCGTCTCACAGCTCGAAACGCGATTTGATCAATTTTCCCCCCGACTCGATTCGTTAGAATCGCTGTTTGCTGCCCACGCTTGTCGCTACGACACAGAAGAAGCAGATCACGTGTTCGGTACCATCGAACACGTCGAAGGCCGTATCGACGACAGCAAGTACGAGTTAAGTCGCGAGCTCGAAGAGACGGTCAAGCTCGAGGCGGAGGAGCGGGTTGCGGAAGAAGTCAAACTGCAACATGAGGAACTCCGTGAGGAGTTGGGAAAGGAATGGACTGAGGATTTGAGGCGTGAAGTTGCTGAACAGGTTACCTCGGAGGTGGAAGAGAAGACCAAGCGCGAGGTGACGCGCGAGGTGGTGAAGGGGATTGCGGAGGCTTTGATGGGTGCTTACCTGGCTACCCAAGTGAACCAAGATGGTAGCAGCAGCACGCCATTCGATGCGATGCGTGCTACGGCCATGCCTGGTGAGACAGCCCTCCGCGCTGCGGTGGAGGATATCCAGAACAAGTACAAGGATGAATTGGGAAAGGAGATGATTGAGGTGCTGAATCTCTTGGAGGAAAATCCGATGAAAGCTGTGGTGTATAATGCATGCGGGGAGGAGACGAGAAGGGAGTATGTGATGAAGTGGAAGGCGTCAGTTTCAGACCGGGGTGCGTTCAGACCGATGTGGCGTTGATGAAGCGACGGAGCTGTTGAGGATAGTCTGGCACGGGGAGTTGTATACACGCACACACGATGACGAATTATGACAGTGATGATGGATTTCAGGGTATATACTCGCATTCACGAATAACGATGGACCTTCCACCCCCTTGCTCATAGCCATTGAATTTGTGAGACGCAGGCGCTTAGTGATGTTACTTTGATCATGTCCAAGACGGAAGTTCTCCTGTCTAGTTTCGACGGCCTTACGCCAAAGAATGGAATGGAGGCCCAGCATGAAAGACCTGCCCATGGAAGTGTTCAAGAAAAGATGCCCATAGAGAGAACCCCGGGTCTTACCGTCCGCTAGAAGCCCGCTAAAATACAGCGCTCCATAGGGCATTTCAGTGTCGGGGGCCGGGTAGAGGTACTGGTGCTTCCAGCCGACCAGACATGGGAGGAAGCGCTCACCTGACCCCGCGTCAGCTGAACGCGTCACGCATGGAAGCTTCCGCCACGCACAACAAGACCCTCGTCACTCGCCAGGGGCAGCTCCTCATCTCGGGCCTCAAACTTTTGCTTGCGATGAGCACAAACGCGAAGGGCGGCTAGGATCCAGATTCCACTCAGCATGCCATGACCGACTCCGGGGCCCAGGGTCAGCCAGCTCCCGAGCTCTACCCCCAGTACTGCTTCCACCTCTCGCCGACCATCAACAAATGGTGTCACCTGCGAGCCACCGATATTGTTTCCCTTTCGAGCCATCCAGGGTTTCAAGGTACGTCCAGCCGTATCACCCACCCGTCATGTGTATCTATGAAACAAAGTCTGACTGATACGTGCCCAGGCCAAGACCTCTACTTCCACCTCAACCACCCCATCAAATGGGTTCGCATCTGCGGCATCGTCGTCGCCATCGACGTCTACGGTGACTCCTCCTCACGCAAGGGACAGATACAAGTGATCACCATCGATGACAGTAGTGGGCATACAATCGAATGCGTCATCCCGCTTCCTCCTCCTCCCGCTCAACAGCCACAACAACGTCAACAACCAGCCCAACCCTTACCCATAATCGACTCGGAAATCGACATAGGCCACACCCTAGACATCAAAGGCTCCCTGCGCACCTTCCGCGAGCTGCGACAAGTCAAAGTCGAGAAAATTGTCCATTTAAAGACCACAGAGCAGGAAGTAGCCTTTTGGGAAAGGGTGGTGCAATTGCGGCGGGAGGTTTTGGACAAGCCGTGGAAGCTGGAGGAGAAGGTGGTGAGGAGGTTGAGAAGGGAGGCGATGGGAGTTGATGAGAGGGAGGTGAAGAGGGAGAGGGAGAAGGAGGAGAGGAGGAGAGAGAGGAAGAGGAGGAGGAGGTTGGAGGAGGAGAGGATGAGGTTGGATGAAGAGAGGAGGGCGAGGGGAGAGGCTGATGAAGCGGGGCAGGAGAAACGACAAGAAAAGGAAAGGAAGGCTGCTTTTGCTTCTGAACATGTGGCAAAAACGCAGGCACAACAAGTGGTAATTCCGACGAGGACGAAGAGGAACGTCACGGGGTTGGAAAGAAAGATCGTGTCGAGGGCGCCGATACCGCCGAGACCCAAGGAGCCTACGGGCCTGGAAAGAAAGACGAAGTCGGTCAGCAGTGACAGGGTGGTTCCTGTAACTGGCATGTACACGGCTCTTGGATTGTGACAGCTGGAATATCGGAAGGAAGGAAGGAAGGGTCGGATGTATTCTTCAGGGTACCTACCTTCCAGGTTATCATCACTGCAGACATTTCACCATCGTGTGGCACCACGATATGGGAAGGTCCAATGCAGTCTCGTCGCCCCTCTTTTTCGTAATGGGAGGGTGCAAACTCCCCTCAAGTCCTATCCTTTCGCTCCTCTTATCAGGGTCATCCATATTCCTTGTCGTTTCTCCGTTTCCATTCACAATCTTCCAATCCGTTCCACTTCACCACACTGCAGTCTTCTACCCCATATCATTTCATTTGGTTCTGTGAAGCACATCGGTATTCACATTTGATAAATCGTCTAGTCTCGTCCGATTACTGGCATTCTTCCGAGTACATTATCCCTCACCATCCAGTCCAGACCCCGACTTCACAGGAGCCCCGTTGCGCACCCAACTGCTTGCTTGTTTCTCCAATTTTCTCACCCGGCTCCCCGATCGCCCAACATGTCTGGCAGTCAACAAGGCGAGTCGTCGCAGTTCGGGGGCATGCCTGGCAGTCAGCAAGGCGAGTCGTTGCAGTTCGGCTTCAACCAAGTGCCCAGCATGCCTGGCAATCAGCAAGGCGAGTCGTTGCAGTTCGGCTTCAACCAAGTGCCCAGCATGTTTGGCAGTCAACAAGGCCAGTCTTTGCAGTTCGGGGCCAACCAAGCGCCCACCATGTATGGCAGTCAACAAGGCCGGTCTTTGCAGTTCGGGGCAAACCAAGCGCCCACCATGTATGGCAGTCAACAAGGCCGGTCTTTGCAGTTCGGGGCCAACCAAGCGCCCACCATGTATGGCAGTCAGCAAGGCGAGTCGTCACAGTTCGGCGTCAATCAAACGCCCATCATGTATGGCAATCAACAAGGCGGGTCGTCGCAGTTCGGCTTCAACCCAACGCCCACCAGTCAGCGAGACGAGTCGTGGCAGTTCGGCTTCAACCAAGTGCCCAGCATGTATGGCAGTCAACAAATGCCTGGCAGTCAGCAAGGCGAGTCGTCGCAGTTCGGGGCCAACCAAGTGCCCAGCATGCCTAGCAGTCAGCAAGGCGAGTCGTCACAGTTCGGCGCCAACCAAGTGCCCTTCGAAGCTGTTTCGGCTGAATTCGGAGTCATGTCGGCACATTGCGAAAGAATACAGACCAACTTGCCATCGACTGTCTACTCCGACCTCTTCAATAATTACAGGGAGTTGGTTGACAGGACTTCAAAGGCTGCATACATACGCAGTCAACCTTTCGTCAATAAATGTTGTATACGCATAGAATCACGGGTAAGGCCATGCAGTTGCGTACCGTTCACTTTGCTCTGGACTGACATGCCCTTTTAGGTTTGGCAACTCTTGCATCCCATGCTTGTCGACGATGTCCACTACCCGATTACTGGGCGAGAACCCTACCCGCCGTGTAGGGACTTTCCAGAATTCCCGATCTCAAAAGACCATCTTGTCTATTTGGAACACAGCGTCCCGCTCACTTCCGATACGCCGTGGATATTGCCTTTGGAAGGTTTACCCCCAGCACCTATGCCCCAGGGAATAAAAGCCGCCTTCGATCCGCCATGCGAACCGTGTCGGGCTGATCGCTTGCTTTGTTACAGGCCTAGTGTTTACCAATGCTGCGCTACCTGTTCTATTCATGATCCTCCTAAAGAATGCAGAACCTCGGTAGCCAAGGTACGACACATAGGAACCTTTGGCCGGGCTTTTCAACCGCCCTGCCGCGGTTGCACGGCTGAGGGCATCATGTGCGAGAGGTCCTTCATTGATGAAGCATGCGCCCCATGTCTCGACCGCCAGGACTGCCTAACCGACACCAACATCACCGAGCTTCAGATTCTATCTCAGACGTTGGAAAGCAATGAGATCGCCATGACCAACACCGGTCCCCCACCAGTCATTAGCGGACCTGAAGATACGGCTCCGCAGCTCCAAGCACGATTGGATTCGTTATTCCAACAACACTTCCAATTCCTCAACGACATCGATCATGGTTCTAACGGAGTCAACAGTCTGCCCAGCCTGCAAGAGGAAATATCATCCCTTCGTTCGATGCTGGAGGATAATAATAGTGTTGCTCTTTGGGAGTTTTGGACAAGAAACATGGGGAAAGTAAGTGGTCCAATCTTGTTTGTTCACGGAGATTCACCCTACCTGCCTACATGTTGCGTACACAATTTGGACAACTGTTTATATTAGGTATCTCTTTCTTCTAGGTATTGCTCGACTGCAAGTCCAAGAGGAGGCTCGCACAACCCCCGACATACGTGGAGACAACTATCCAGTGGGCTGTGAGTGAATGGGCCCAAGGACGCCTTTCTCTTTTGAGGTCAGTGGCTCGGGTCTCTCCTGAGACTTTCTCGGGTAAATTGGGCCCGTTTGGCCGATTCCGACACCTCATCTTGCACGATCTGTGCTATCTGGACAGATACTGGTCGGAAGCATACTGTCGAGAGCGGCGTTCAGAAGTCAGGGATACGGTACTTGTTCCATTCCCATAATCGAGTCTCCTTCATACTAATTGCCCTCTCACACCCAGCTTGTTTGCTTGCTGAGCTTCTGTAACATGATCGCCTCGGTTACCTGCTCGGGACAGTCCCTTCTCGCGTTAGTCCATCGCGAGTTCCTCCGCGTGAATCGCTATATGAGAACTCAACAACAATTTGCAGAGATCTAGGGCGTGCTGGAAGATTTGTATGAGAAGAACACATTCATCGATATTGCCATGATGCTTTGCCGGTTTGAGGGTCCAGAGAAACCATACCCCCAACAAAGTTTCGACATGCAGCTCACAGCACTCCTCAAACTCCAGAAGTTAGCATCCGATACGAGGAAGCAGCTGTTCGTGCAAAGGTCAGAGCTTGCCTTGGTTTGTAAAACGACGGCGACTGCGAACACCATCGGCAGCGCTATTGCTTCTCCGGAGACCCGTGAGGCCGCGTTGAAAGCGTTCAACGATACATGGAATGCTTTGGAGGTTAGATTGAAAAGAGTCGCTGATCAGGTTCGTTGGCTCCCCCGCGTTGCTTCCAGTTTCGTTTGGTATCTAGCGAACTGTTTTACTTTCGACATTGCGATATGAAATGTATATTTTCTGTGCTAACCGACTGTCTTGCACGTGTCAGTGGATACCGAGAAATACGTGGATGGTGGATACAATAAAAGGTCTGGGTTTCAGGGGTTCCGTTGCTCCTCCTGGGATGCTTCCGGGCCCCTTTCCTCCTTCTGGGACGTTTCCGGGTTCGGTTCCTCCTTCTGGGGCGCTTCCGGGTTCAAAGAATGGTTAGTCCTGGTGATGTCTTGTTTTCGGGTTGCGGTTGATCGGGTTGGCGATTATGAGGGCGATTTTAGTTCTGGTTGGGATGAGCATGACATGGGTCGCAACTTTGGGTATTCTTATGAGCTTACTTTGGGAACAAAAGACGGTGGGTAACAAATGAATATTCTGCTTGGCACCGATAGAAGATGGGAGTATAAATGAAATTATAACGTTACCTTCATCTCTTCATCCTAACGAACTGCGGGTCCTCATTTGTGTCAGATCAAGAAGAGTAAGGAGACACTCATCGAATTCAGCATCTTTTCCTGGGATGACGACAAATCAAAGCGTACTCATTGACAAAACCTCAAGTTAACTTCGTATCATGATGGTTCACTGACGGCTACGTGCAAAACGTCGAATTCAAGGTCGACATTCGAGACGAGCTTCCATTATCAACACGCACGGGAATCGGGAAATGGGACATGTCGAGGTGCTGCAGAATTGTTAGGGAGTTAGTACTTTATTCACTTGCTGTTGGTACAAGCAGCTCGACAGTCTAACAGGCTGTTAGTGGACTTCAGGTGGCCAAGGGCAGGAAGCTTAACAAAACAAGGCCGATAGTCAGTTAGTGCAGGCACCCAGCGGCTTGCATTTGCCGTGCCGGCTAGAATAAGATAAGAGCTTGGTCAACTGCCCCGCGACCACCATTTCTTGTTTCTTCCTCGTACTGGGAAGGAAGCAATGGCAACTACCCGCTGTGTTGGCGTTTCTTAGCGAAATTTCTTTGCGGGGTGGTTTGCAGAAAAGGAGGGATGGAGTTATGGACGTGATGTCTGAAGACTGAAGACGGACTTTTCCATCTTGTTTGTCGACGGACTGAGCTGGACATCTTTCCTCTCACAATCCTTTTCGGGGATTTCTTACCTTTCTGTTGACAGTTGACATTGACACTGTTTCCCGCCATGTCTCCAGTGCCTGGTGTCCAGCTGGGCTCAAGGGATTTTATCATCTCTTCCGACTTCAACTGTTCTTAACCTTTGACTAAAGCGCCCCTCTGTTCGCCCTTGAGCGTCACCTGCCACCTCTCTCCATTGTCACAAAATACTGCCTAGCATTAGCCATCAAACTACTGATACAGATGTTGCGTGCTTGACAGTTCCCCTAGACAATCACGATCTTCTCGAGCGGACGCTCCGCAGTAACTTCAACACCCGGCGAGACCCCTCCATCAAGCCCGGCCATCTCACCGTGGCAATACGCCTCACTGCAAACAAAAATCGTCAGCAAGAACCGGCAGATGGCGCCCTTGTGTCGACTTACCCTATGAACTGGTAACTTCCTCCATCACCCAATGGCCTCAGAACACAAGGCATGCTCAGACCGACCAACTTGGCGACAATATCGATAATTTCCCAGACCCCAGTGTCAAGGACATACCATCGCCTCTCGCAGTACGCGTCTGGGCAATCTGATACCAATCGTACTCGAACCCAAGCATCCAGTACTGCATCACTTTAGCATCCCGCAGCTGGTCCTCTTCGGGTGTGCTGCTTGGCATAGACAGGATGTCAATGCAGTTGAGATAATGCCGATCATTGTCATGGCAAAGGCAATATCAACCTCTTGACCATTTGGGTAGGAGGATACCATGCCCACGAATTCGTCCCGAGCTTCTTCTCGCATGCGGCCTTGTAGGGCCATCTCGCTGAAATGGCAATAGGGGCTCACGTAGACCATCACTCGACCCAGGACTACGCCCCGCGTCACGAGGACGAGAGGGTTCGAGGCAATGTCACTCAGCTCCTCGATATGTTTACCGGCGTTACGCTCGTCATATCCATTCTTTAAAGTCTTCACCAATACCCCATATGCATCCCGTCCCCGAATGCTGTCGCCAGTCGGGGAACCCAGCTTGGCCACTCACCGGCCTGGGGTTTCAGCATCAACCTCACACTTGCAGGTAGGTGGTGCGACGTGCCTGAAAGATAATGTCAAGATTCGGCTTGTGTCGATCACTGTCTCCTTTGATGATGGCCCTGGCCGTATCCAGTGAAGATAGTCTTGACGTCCTTGGCGTGCGTAGTCGACTTTGAGGTCACCCATTCCCCCAAGTCAAACTCGCTCAGGCCGAGAAGCGCATACACCTTTGTCTTTCGGATCGGTTGCTTTTCTCCGTCGGAAACATGGCGAGCAGCCAGCCGTGCCAGTTCCCATCGAAAAAATGGGCGCAGCCCTTTCGACCGGTAAGCTCTTTGACACAAATCGACGCCCACTACGATCAGGTAACGAATGTAATATCAAGCTGGTCAGCCGGATGACACACACAGGATATCAAGGCGTAGACGATTGTACTTTACCACGCCAGTCCCAGGGTAAGTCCATGTTCGCCAGTTAGCTCAATGCCTCTAACAGACGGTTTATATGCCGCTTAGGAACGACGCCAGCCTTGAAAAAAGTGCCATAGCGCTGCACCTTTTACGAAGTCCCCCAAGAGAGATGACAGAAAAGGTCCCAACGATATCACGAATACGCTGCGGCTCGGAAGCATTTCCTGACCGATCCAAATTCGCTCGTTACCAGGGGCGGGGCGGTCATAAAAACTCGGTGAAAGCATCCCCAGGATGCAATATCGTCGTCGAACGGTATACCGAGCTTTTCTGACTCCTCGATGCTGATCTCCTCCTTGATCATGAGGAAAAGCAAGGCCGCGCGATTCCTCTCCTCTCGATCCTGGAGGAAGATAATATCGCCAGCCATATTTCTTGCGACAGTGCCGACACACACGCCTGATAAGATCGATGGCAAGCGCCGTTGACGGAGTAGGCGGTCCGAGATAGGTAGGCGAGGGTCTTGCTGGCTGGCCGCATTGGTGGATAGAGATACCTGTCATCATCATCCCAACTTGCTGCGACCGCTTTTTTCCGGAATCCTGCTGGTTGGTTGATGCAAGATCTGATCGACCCATATGGACTCTCCTCCATCGCGAAGTAGGGTGGTCAACATTGTGTAGCGCTTCATCATCAAGCGTAGGAGTGATGTAAAAGAATGGTGTTGCCATTGCATTTCATAGGTAGGAGTCGTGAAAACCTGATGTACCCCAGACGTAACGAGAGGACCGACCGAGTAAGGGTTGGGGGTTGGATTCTTCTCGTCGAAAGGGCACCGGGTTGTGGATGGCGGCGCATAGCTGGTTGGTTGTTTTTCCGTGGTGGGTGGAAATTGTGAGCAGGCGGATGTGAAAGGGAGGGAGGGAGGGAGGGGTTCGTAAGTGTACCTATCGTTCCATGATGATTTTGTTGTTGTTGGTCGACAAAGTCTAGGATAGTACGTAGTGTATTCGATCGGGGGGGTTAGAGGAAGGTGTATTGGAAATTCCCCAGGAGTGAGTTTTGCACGATATCAGAAAGGAAGTATTGTCCTTGAAAACGAAGAAGAAGAATCATCTGCCGCTTTTACGGGACAAGGCTGTAAAGCGGCCATTTTTTGTACCGCCACATAAAAGATGGATGGGTGGTTGTTGACATGTTACATGGCCACTGGGGGATCTGGTTTTTTTGGTCAAGTTTTTTCCTGCTTCAACTACAGCACCTACCTGTAGTTATCGTCAATAAACAGCGGAGATGATGACATTCCTGACATAGAGTGACTTCCATCAAAAGGAGGGCTGGAAAAAAGGAGTAAAATGTTAATTAAGTATGTCGATTAAGTTGTGTAATAATTGTACGTACTGATACCGCCTAGAACTACTATCTAACATCAAAAAGATATTAAGGTAATGAACCCAACTTCCAGCTCCAGGTCGTCGCCCTGGTATTCGGGGTATCCCAAAAAAGTTCCACAATCCGTCTAAGTCTAGTTCTAATGTTATCCTGTACTGTTTTCAACCAGGGTGCTCTGCTTTTAATCCGTTCAATGTCAGGTTCATCGCCATGTGTTTGCGGGGTATCGTTTCTTCATGTCTTCGTTTCCGTTTTGTGATTCATAACGCCATACCATAACCCCAAAACGCCATGCTAATGCAAATGAAAAGGGGGTATTAGAAGAGAGAAAAAATAATTGAAAGTAAAGCCAAGCAGAAAGGAGGTAGCGTAGCGACCTCACGCATCGATATGCTTATGCAGTTGGCTCAAAGTCCACCAAGAGCTGTTTCCACCCGAGTTAGCATTCCTCATCCCATCAAGACAAACATGAAACACAGGAAGAACAAACTTACCAGCACACCAAGTCAAATACCAAGTCAGACTAGCGCCTCCATCCAAGTTCTCGGCGCTAAACCCATCTCTCTTTGCCTTCGCTGCCTTCTGAGCAAAATTAGGCAAAACCATCTTCCCCTTCCCCTTCTCCAGCGCCCTTCTTATCGTCCTCCTTCTCGCCATCTTCGACGACATGGCGCTGACTGTCCCGTTTACCGGTACACCAGGAGTGGTAGGCACAGAGGTCGAAGTAGGAGTAGCAGTAGCAGTCAAGCCCGGTGTACTCACGGTACTCGTTGGCGCCGACGTCGACGTGGGAGTCGGCTCAGTAGTGCTGCCCGGCGCGGTACCATTTCCAGGGGCAGGATCAGTAGGCTGACTTCCACTCGGCACACCCGCCGCACCAGCAAAAACCTCCCAAGCCCCCTTGGGATCGATCGTCGCGTAATTCCCGTACAAAACACCCTTCCATCCTCCTTCCGCCGCGTCCGCGGCCCCTCCAGCGAAGAAGACCTCCCACTCTTCCTTGACAAAGTCCTTGTTCCTGATGAACATGGTATGCGGTAGCAACGGCAACATGTGAATACCTTGGATGTACTCCTTCTTGTTTCCGAAGAACGTCACATGGTCGATTTTGTTTTCAAACAGGATGCCTGCTACCTTGTTGGGCGTAAACTCCTTTGGCTGGATTTGGGAACTGGGATTGGAGGAGGAGTAGAGGTAGTACGAGTTCAGGGAGCGACGAAGGACAGAGAGTTGGAGGGCAGAGCGCTGGTAGAGCGCTTGGTTGTTGGTGGCTTGGGCCCACATCAGCAGAGCGTAGACATGCATGGAGTCTTCCGAGGAGGATTCCTGGTCTTTGCCGTCGCTGGATTCGTAGAGGCCGTGGGCCCACGAGTGGCCGTGGTACCAGTCGAAGGTGCGGAAGGCGGGGAAGTGAGGGTCGAGAGAGGCAGAGGGGTTGGCGACATCGCGGACGAGGGAGTTGACGTATTGAGCGTTGGAAGAGGAAGAAGCCCAGGAGGGATCAAGGTGAGCGAGAACGGCGCCCGTGTAGATGAAGTAGCCGTAGTGGAAGTGGTGGTCGTTGTAGTAGGTGTTGCCGAAGTCGGAGCCGGAGTCACCGGTGGTGTAGGAGGCAGAAGAGACGATGCCGCCCCATGATTGATCATAAACCAGCGGATACTGCTGCTGATTCTCCGCATACCGCGCAAACGCAACCTTCAACTGCTCCAACCCCTTCTTCGCCAGATCCGTATCGCCTAGCACATCATTGACAGCCACCAAGATGGCCGCAAACTTGGCAAGGGCTTTGCCGCCATAGTACATGCTCGGCTGGTCCGTCTGGTTAAGCATGCCCTGGCCCTGCCACGTTCCAAGGAGTTCCTGTTGCGCCACATTCTTGATGTACTCCTTCGCGGAGTCGCTGATGGCCTTCACAGAACCTGCCTCAGGAGTCCAGGGGACGAACCCAATGCTCATGGGCTTGCTGATGTCCTCTTCCATGGTCCACTCGTCGCCTACAACAGCAACGGCGACGCCCTTGGTGGTGGTATCAAGCTTGACGGAGGAGGCCACCTTGGAGGCCGTCCCGGAGCTGAAGGAAGCCTGATGGTGAGGCAAAGCGAACATGACGAGGCTGGAGTTGGACGGCAATCCCTCCTTCTGGAAATGGAAGGTATACCGACCCTTCTGCCCATCCACGGATCCGGAGAGTTCAACACCAGTGGCATACGTGCCGCAAGCAGCATCGAACAACTTCTCCGCGTCCGCCGCGCCCTCAGTACCATTGCCTCCACCGGGCAGCTTCGCAAGTTGCAAAACACCCGTAAAGCTCCCCTTGGCCACGGCCGTATTATTATCCTTCACCTCCAAATCCAACCCTCCCAACTCTCCCCTCTTGATCGCGCTCACATCCCCACCAATGGCATAAAGCAACCAAGTCGCTCCATCGTGCATCACCAATCGATACTTGACCACTCCCGTCTTCACCACGCCCATAGCCTTCGTCACCATGCTCCAGCCCACACCGGACTTGATCAACGGCGTGCCCTGCTTATACAACGCAGTCACCATTCCCATGCCCTGCACCACAGGCGCCTCCAACCTCACCTCACCTCCCGAGCTCAACTGCACACGAACGCTACGCTCCTTGACATCCTGAGTCGTGAGCTCGATGTTTCCAGTGCCGTTGCCCATCTCTAGTTGTTTCTCAGAGAGAACCACATCCGCTCGACCAACCGGACTTCCAAACCACCGGGCCGCTCCGCTCCCATTAGGATCTTGGTCGCCGAAGACGCGCTGGCTCGCATCCACATGGGAAACAGCCAGACCCCAGGCGCCGGATTGGCCTTGCCCCTTGGGCCATTGCAGCGAGTATGGGTGCGTCCAGACGGAGGAGGATTGCGAGCCGAGGAAGAAGTTGGCGTGGAATTTGTTGGTGGGGATCGCGCCGCCCTCTTGAGACTGGCTGATGCCCTTGCGAGGGGCGGGGTGGTTCGGTTGCGAGGGGATAGATTGTGGGAGGGAGAGGTCGGAGCAGATGGGGGTGGAGAAGAGGTCACCGCCAGCACCGCCAGAGGGGGAAGAATCGTTGGAAGGCATGATGGGACTTCTAGTTGAGAGGTTATCGGCGTCGTCTGATGTTTTCGCCGCTCGGACGTTGGTACTTGCGTTCGCGTCTGCACCCGGAGGTTCTGGAGTCGTCTCCTTTTGATTTAACGATGCTCGCCAGTCTGGTGCAAAAGGATAGTAATGTCGCCTGGCACGTATTGACTCTGGTATTATAGCCAAGCAGGCTGCTTGTTGGATCTGTAGCAATGTTGTTAGCCACAGCAACAAGAGCCATGCTGTCGGCGTGCTTTGCCGTCGTCTCTCGGTGTTGATGAATCCAATCATATTGGATATCCCTCAACGATGAATATGGTCAAAGAGAAGTAAGAGAATGGCACTTGACCGCGAAAGGAGAGAAGGGAAGCTCTGTAGGAAGGACATCGTGTTGGTTATGTAGGTATGTCCGATTCGGAATTCTAGTCAGTCAAGATGTTCCTATGATTGACTTCCCCTTTGCCCTCACCGTGGCGATTCGGAGATGTGCCCCGACTTCCCATGATACCGAAGCCCGGAGTATCTTAACACACTCTCTGTCCCGCTTCGGCCCGCTTTGTTGACCCAAGCAAAATACATAACCCGTTTCCACTTTCCCCATACCGAGTAAACACCCAACCCGTGCCATGCGTCGCGTTGGAATGTATTCGTTAACTTGGCTCAACTAACTAGGTGCAGAACTACCCCGACCCGCAGTCTCGAGACCACCACACCAAGGAAAGTTCACTCAGTTCACTCACCTAGGTAGCTTCACGAGTGGCGCTCCAGAAAAAAAGCTTCTAGAAACCTTCGATAACCGAACTCAGAAACAACGTTTATGAACGTGCGGTGGCGGTTTGTTTCGAGTTTCAACCCAATCTGGAAAGATGGAAACAACAGAAGAGATGTTTCGAAACAAAAAAGTGGGCAAGGTACCGTGCGCTCGGGCTCAAGGGTCTCGGTATGAATGACCGAGGTTATTTAGGCGTATTGTGTATAGTAGGTCGAGTGTCGGTGCGCTCTTTGACCAGCGTGTGGGTGTTGGAGAAATCTAGATCTTTGTCGGTAGGGTAGGTGACCTTTCGAACTCGGTGAACGGACCGCCCGTCCGTGACTGAATGACCGCGTGGAGAAATGTTTCGTTTCGTTTCGTTTCACACTTTCTTGGGTCCGCGTAGATGATAAACAATATTCGAAAGAGATATTCCCCGTATGTAGCAAGATAGAGAGGAAAAGGATGATCAAGGAAGAAAGGAAGAGATATGATAGAGGTAGAGGAGTGGCAAGCAAGGATGCAAGCTTCGAAGAACATTGGGATCCCCAAGTTTTGAGTGACCGCAAAGTTGGAAACGACAGTGCCTTCATTCGGTCACTGCTTCCTATTGTAGGTCGCCCGGTAGTGATCCCCTTGTCCCATGGAAGGAAGTCACGTCGACTTCATCTCCCCAGGGAGAGCAGGTCCATCCCGTCGATTCGTTCCTTCCCGCTCGCTCCTCACTTGGAGTTCCATCATTGTCATCACCCTGGGTCACCGACCTGGAAGGCTGCAGTGAGGTTTGGGCGGCACCACTGGACAGAGGCTTTTATTCCATGATGCTATGAACCATCTGCTGTATTTCCCGCTGGTCAAATGTCTGTAAGTATCCAGCGAAACAAAGCCGATACGACAATTGGTAAGCAAATAACGAAAGCCAAAGCGTTATCAAACGCGGCGAGGAAGAGGTCGTTGGATTCCCAGACGAACTAACGCCAACAGACATTGCTCAATAATTGTTACATGTAATCAAAATTACCGCCACCAAATCTACAAGAGATGCGAGACGTGATGAATATACAACGTATACAATTCGTGACTCTACGAAATGCTTTCCTATCCCCTTGCCACACTCGCTGGCTCCCTTCTTTCTGTAGATGATTCTTTTCACCAGTCACAGCATTTTCGCTTTTCCAACCCATGGGTATTCTCCTCCATCCAAGGAAGTCTCCGATGTAAAACGTATTCATGACAAGGAAAATACCAGTATAGTAGGTAGTGATGTAACAATGTACAAAGAAATGAACATAGTAGTAAAACAACCAGGAAGAAAAAGCCGTTTAGGTGTCCGGTACGGCGAAACCTGTAACTTGGCGTTTAGAAGATGGTCGAAAGTTTGTGGAGAGCATCGGCCGGGCTCGCCCAGAAGGCAAGGGCAATGATGACGTATAGTCCCATAAGCTGTTCACCTTATTAGCACCTTTCTCTGTCACAATCCTCGCACAAGGGAAGAAAACTCACCATAGCACCCTCCAAATAATTACTCTTCCCATCCTGCACCGTATACGTAACCACCATAACCGATAAGGCAAACGCAATAGTCTCAAAAGTCTCAAAATGCAGCGTCATCGGCTGTCCAATCGCCCACCCCAGGAGTACCAAGCTGGGAGTCACAAGCAACGCAATCTGAATACTGGATCCAATCGCCACTCCCATCGCCAAATCCATCTTATTCTTGACCGCCACCACACAAGCCGTCACATGCTCGGCCGCATTTCCGACAATGGGGATCAAGATCAGACCGATGAACGTCTTGCTGATGGCACCCGTAGCAGCGATAGCGTCGATCGAATCAACCATGTAATCAGCCGCGTACGAGATGATGACCGTTGTCGCGATGAGGACGAGGGCCGCAGACCAGGGCGAGAGGATCGGTTCCTCCTTAGGTTCCGTGACAACGTCGCCGACGACCTGGGCCTCGGGCTCGAATAGCTCCTTGTGGGTGCGCAGGACGAAGAAGAGGTAGGCGCAGTAGAGGATCAGGAGAATGACGGCGGTACCGCGCGAGAGAACCAAGATGCTGTCTTGTTTCTCTTGGTTGTCGGAGTGGTTGAGGACGTTGTAGAGGGCGGCGGGGATGATGAGGGACGCAGAGGCGAGGGTCATCATGGAGCAGGTAGTCTGCGCTGTCCCGGAAGCAAAAGTCTGTTCGATGCCGATGCCGTTGGAGTCGCGCATGTTGGCGATGCCGCCGAGGAGGAAGCACATTCCCAGGACAAGAAGTAGGTTAGAGAGGATGGAGCCGAGCATCGAGGCTTGCACGACCTCGATCTCGCCGGCGCGGAGGGCAACGATACTGACCTGAAAGAGCGGAATTGTTAGTCCTATGAAGATGAAAAAGGGGTGGTCAGAACTTGGATTAAAAGGCATACAATGAGTTCCACCGCATTACCAAATGTTGCGTTGACCAGACCGCCGAGGGTTTCTCCTAGTCTGTGGGCGATCTCTTCGGTCGCGAAGGAGAGGACCGCGGCGAGGGGGATGATGGCGAAGAAGTTGAGGGTGAACACTGCCGGTGCACTCCAGCCCCGTTCGCCGGCGATGATGCCCAGGGGGACGAAGATGAGAAGGACGTTGATCCAGGCTGAGAGAGATGTTAGCCATGCGCTGTATGGGGGTTTGCCGTGGGAAGATACATACAGCTTAGAAGAGTGACCTTGGTGACGTTCCATACTCGGGTAGGGTACTTGACGAGGGGATTGGGATCGTTGGTGCCAGGGGTTCTTTTGGTATCAAGGAAGAAGTCGCGCCATGAGAAGTCGGAGTCGGACTCGGTGGTCGAGTGGCCGTTGCCGAGGAGCGGCCGGTGTTCCGAGTCCATGGTGGTATAGCCGTTGGTATGGCCGTTGATGTGACCGTTGAGGTGACCGTTAGTGCTCCCGTTGGTGCCGTTAACGTAGGTGTAGCCGTTTCCGTTGGAGATGCCGTTGGGATGGCCGTCTTGATGTTTGGGTACAACTAGACTGGCTGCTCGACGGACTTGAGCGCGGAAGGGAAGAGTGACTGTTGATATGATGTTTGTTAAAGGATTGCCCATGGTTTATGAACTACAAGACGAGGAGGGCGAGGATGTGGTGTCTTGTCATGTGTTTCTTTGTTTGCAAGTCCGCACTAGCGCAATCTTGAGAATGCGCGTCGTTGGGAACGGATACTAGCGATATCACGATCCCGTCGTCGCGAAACAGATAGAAAACGCGTAGATGGGTAGTTTGGAGAAGGAGGAATCCAGAACAGTTCGTCTTTTTTTCCTTAAAACAAGAGTGGAGTAGGGGAAGGGGGTAAATATGGGGTATAGTATATGAAAGAGAGGACGGGATGTATATTGTGACGATAAGGGTCTTGATAACTTACACCAGGTCATGATTGCTGCTGGGACAAGCCCCGAACGAGATATATACCGGGACTGTTTCGCAACGGTAGGATCCCCTGCTCAGATTGGGTAGGAAATTACAGGTTAGGTCCCGGTAGTGTGCGCCGCAAGTACCTCTTCCGGTATGTGCGGATACCCAAAACCGACGATTCAGGCGTGACAGGGGCAGCGGATGGGCAGACGAGTGGGGTGTGCTTGTTGTCTCGTCCCTCAGAAGAGCATTTGCCCAGACAAGGCGTGTTCCTGGGCGTTCACGGTTACTTTGTCTGGATGTTGAAAGGGCCAGGGCAGCGTTGGATGGGAGGTGATGCCAAGGGCGAGCCAAAGGGATAATCTGGGTTCGTTAGTCCAGTCTGAATGATGGATGTCGGGCAAAGCCACAGTGAGGACGCGTTCGCAACGGCAATGGTTGGCGGGAGGTGGCGGGGTGGATAAATGGTCCCAAAGTGTCAATATTAGGTCGGTGGGAGATCTGATGATGTAGGACGGGGAAAGGAATGAGGGGAACACGGGCTGAGCTTGGAGAGATGAACTTGATGAGAAGAAGAACCCAGAGATCCGGGTTCATCGGGGATCGTGAGGAAGGAGCTCTGTCTCAAGTCCCTTGTGGATGAACTAGTCTTGTTTTTCATCGTTCCTTCTTTGAGATAGAGGTCTCCAACGTCACTGCTGAGGAGTCTTCATTTCCCCATGTTGAGATGGCATATCCGTGCACCAACCCATCATCTCAGCTCATCTCTGTGTGTCTCTGATCGATCTAGACCCAACGCGGAGCATTGCCAAGAAAAAGTGACTTACACGATTGTATATCCGGTAGCGCAGTGAAGACTCGGGGTCAGATGTGGTTTTGGCGAATTGATGGTATTCTCAGACTTTTCCACAATTCGGGAGCAAAGGGAGAGACAAAACCTGAGAGATCTTGTCCGTCCCATACATAAATACCATGACACTACCCTTTGTCCGTGCCGTTCCGCAAGCGCCGGCATTGCGTCGGATACGTTGGATATTCCATTCCCGTTGGGATATTCTCGGAAGACCAGGGAAATGGAAACAAGAATCACGCAGCTACCCGAAGCGTGTGTTACAGTGTGGAATGTGGATATCCAAACCGGTTTGCTGTGAAGGTCAAAGTATAAAGAGGGCAGGATGTCCCTCCCCGAAACTTGTCGCGAGCAATGGATATTCCCGATCGACTTGGACGATGATTGTAGTGATGACGAGATGGTGCAGGGAAATGTGTTGACGGAAACATGGTTGTGCCTCAGATCCCGTAGCCGATGATGTTTTGGGAGTGAACATTTGAGACAGAAGAGGTTCCGAAGACTTGCATCCTCGATATCGCTGAAAACGGTAAAGGGCCTGCCCTTCAAAGTGCTATGAGGTTATCGATAAGGGCCACTTCTCCAGCAGATGTGGGGGCCTACGTCACCGGCAGGCCACTCAAGAGTCCAGAACACGCTCCACAAGCCTTTTAGTTCCAGAAAGTTTCTTTGCACAGCCCCCTTGCCAAGAGCTGGTTATTGACAAATCCCAGTTGAGCTGATGGACGACACTTTATTGGTTCCCTCTCAGCGGCGGCCGACGGACGGACATCAGGAAGAGGAACTGGAAGGGCGATAGGAAGAGAGAAGACTTGGGGGGACTCCAACAAGCGCGCGAGTCGGGGACGATATCGGGGACGACGTCGCACCACCGAAACTAGAAACGCGGACGAGAGTCATGATAGTGCGCTAGACCAACAGTCACAAGACACACTCTATTTGACGCTCCATGTCTCAACATCGATGGTGTCGCTGGTATCGTGGTATCGCTGGTAGAACCTCAAGCACATGGTGGAAGAAAAGAAGAGAGGACGTTGGGAAAAGAAGTCTGTCTGCCTGAGGTCTGAGTTCTGGCTGGAATGCCTTTCCGCAGAGCAATGCCATGCACCCGCGTACTTTATCTTTGGCATTTGTTCCTACATATGTACAAGTACAGTCTGCATGCTGATGCGGGGGAAATGGCAAGGCAGCACAGCACAACCGCCATTTGTGCCCACCGAAGAAAGAAAATTGGATCGATAGAGGACAAAAGTGCAATATCCAGTGACACCTGGGGTGTGACACCAGTCGCGGATGGATGCCGACACTATTAAAAAAGAAGTACGTACCAGTGCATGGCGGCATAAAGTGGGGAAAGTGAGGCCTCCGCCCCAATTCAACCAATGATGATGTCGGAAGACACCCACGGTTCAGATGCCGTTTCTGTGCCTCGAGTGTGCATCACCATTTCACCAGAGACGGGGAGCCAGTCAACCCGATGCTAGGTACCGGTTGGGTAACATGGCACGAGGATGGAACATGGTTCGTGAACTGACGCTAAACAGACCATCTCCTCCGGATCCCCTCCGGATCCCCTCCGAGTGGCCGGGACCGGACCACCGGATTTGTGGGTCACCCGTCCCGATATTCGGAATCAGTCAGTCCCGGAAGTCCGGGTTCACGGGAAACATGATCGCATCACATCAGATTCCACGACAGGGGCTAAAAGGCAGCTACAGTCCAATACTGATTTGTTTGTTAGCTCGAGACCTTGGGTCAGCTTCCCTAGGCCTTTTTACATTCAATTGATTCGTTTCGTTCCATGATCAAAGCGTAATCTTACCTTCAATATGCCTTATCGAATGTTATTAATGCCTTTTCGATCCGTACTTAGCCATTCAATTTGTCCTTATAAGGTTTGGGACAATTCGGGATGGATATCGTCCAATATACCAGGAGTACTAAGCTAACAAACAAACCAGCATTGGACTGCATTTATCAGATCATAATGTCATTACGCTTTCGAACACACCCATCAAACCCTAACAGCCTGCAATTCCTCAATCACATATCTGGTAAACGCCTCCTGCAAGCGAATACCAACCTCCGAGTCCGTCGACTGATCCGGGACATCTTCCACACCGAATCCCTCTTTACCGTGGGCCCACAGACACCTTTCCACGGCTCTCCAGTATCTATCTCCCATGGTGTTGCGAAGTTCTCGCAAGGGATTGGGTTTGAAAGCTTTGGTGAACGGCGCATCTCCCAAATCTATTTGCGTCTCAAGTAGCCATTCTCTCACCATCTTTGACTGGTGCAAAGGGACCGATGGCTTCTCTCTCGTTTTGACGTATCCCCATTTTTTCGCGTCAATCTCTTCATTTTTCCTTGCTACACCATCTCTGACGCTCAGGTGCAGAATCTCGTCAAGTGGCTGCCAGTGTCCAATCTCCAGCAACATCAGGCCGAGACTATACAAGTCGTACGTCTTGCGCGAGTTCTGGTCAGTCGGGTGTTCTCGTTGAATGGCGGGCCAGCGATACAGATCCCAGGATGTATCAAGGCTGCGGGCGGTTGTCTGGCTGTTTTCCGGTCGAGAATATTCGAATCCGGAAAGGAGCGGCTCTCTTGGCTCATCCCAGTATCTGGCGCGCACTAATTTCAGTAGTTCATCTCGATCTCTAATCTCACCGAAATAGAGAGTGGATGGTAACGGAAGGATGACATTCGCACTCAGCACTCCCTTGTGCAACCAGTTGACTGCATGTAGGTTCAGAACCGTGGAGCAAAGCTTCAGAGCCAGGTCAACACGCTGCGAGATGCTTGGTTTGTACGCGTCGATGCCCAACAAGTCGTAGAGCGAGACGAGATTGAAGAAATCCCAACGCGGCTCTTCAGGATAGGACCTGAACACCAAGCCATACCTCTCCGTGCCAAACGCATCGCGATCATCGAAGAAGCCGATGCACTCGGGGACGTGGAGCGACATCGGTTTGGGAAGACGCAACATCTGGGCCAGGGTAAGCGTTCGCAGATAGGACTCCCGCTCCTTGATCGAGCCCTCCGGGTAGTCACCCATGGCCTTCCACTCGATCCAGACCGATACATTATCGCTCCCAGTCCCGTCAGGTCTGTCCACGCTGAGATACCCACGCGGGCGCGAGATGAAACTTGGATCGACTTGCGAGGGCTCTGCCATCTCGAAAACGTCCAAGAAGTCCACCTGGCCTTCTATCTCTGGGTTACCATACCGCATGACAGTGATCTCCGTGCCGAATTCTGTCTCCAGACTTCCTCCTGACTTGGCCGGATCGTGGAGCGTCCTCAAGATCTGCTCCGAAACCTTGGCCATTCTCTTCAACCGGACCAGATCCCTCACCTCATTCACCATTTTCATTCTTCTCTTTCTCCCTCGAGAAACTCGATATTTCCCATCATCACCATCTTCGTCCTCATCACTAGAAGTACCCTCATCCCCCTCATCAACCCCCATCCCCTCCACCATTCTCCCCAACGCCAACACCATATCCTGCAACTCCCCGATCCCATCTCTAGCCAAGATCATCTCTCGGTAAGTCTTGGCGACAATGTCGTCCATCTTGGCCTGGTGATGAATTCTCATCAGCTCGTGCAGGCGTTCGGTGAGGGAGTGCAGGTCGAGCAGAAGTGCTTCAAAGGCTTCTTGGTCGACCATTACCCACCGGACGCGGACCGGGTGAGTGAGTACGTCCTTGGTGTGCTGGAGGAAACGGCGGATGTGGTTGGTGCCGCGGCGGTGGGATTCTTGTTCTTTGGAGAGGGACAGTTTGGTGGATTGGTCATAGGAGAGGGCGAGGGAGGAGATTTGGAGGAGGGATGTTTCTGCGAGGAGCTGGGGCTGCTTTGGTTGTTGAGGGGTTACGGTGTCGGATGAAGAGGCGCTCTTCTCTTGTTTTGCTTCATGGACATCATTTTCTTTCCATTCCTTCGGCTTCCTCTCCTTCGGCCTCCACACCTTCTTCTGACCCTCTTCCCCTCCTTTATCCTCCTTCTGCTTCCCTTCCTCCCCCTTGCTCCCTTTCACACCAACCACCTCATCGGGAATCAGTTCATTCCCATACCGCTCATTCAACTCCCTAAACTCCGCCAGCAACCACTGAATCCTTGACAGGATGAGGATCAACTCCGTAGCGTTGGTGTTGAGGGCAGAGGCCAAGGCAGCGATATTCCTCTCTTCCGCTCCATCCCTCTTCCCACCCGAAGAGGGGGAAACAGAGTCAATAAGACCGACTGCTTTAGCCCATGCTAACACGCGATTGTACTCGATGATCAGCTGGAGTCGGTACTTCTCGCTGTCCTTGGGGAAGTCGACGAGCGCGGAGAGAAACTTGAAGAGCCGGACGGTGTTGTCGAAGACGACTTGGGTGAGTTCGAGGGCGGAGAGGGGGTCCATTGTGACGTTTGGGTGAGTAAAACTGTTGATGTTCGGGTTTGGGGTTTTCAATCTCAGTCACGGGTGCGCTTTGGTCACCTTCTGGCTGCCCAACAAGGTGAGAAGGTGAACAGTTCAACTTCACCGAGAGGTAGTGTAAGCGCCAAGACTTGTGATAATTGCTGACAATGAAAGACAGAAGAAACCCGTAACAATCCCAGATGTGACCGAGAATGGTGAAAGATGGAAAATCGAAGTTCTACCTACAAACAGGCAGAAACTGAAGCCTTGCTCAGCACTTTGACTACCTACTGTTGGCTCTCGATGCTGAATGGCGCCCAATCGGCCACCCGACCAATCATCGTGAGCGTCTCGTTTGATCTTCAGGCCTCCCACTACACTAGCTTTCCCCTCTCCGCGGATAGCATCATCAGCTGCAAGTCACTCCCGATACCTAGCTTCACGTTTTTCGGTATCAGATGCTAACTTTGGCACTGCCTCCAAAGTAGCCTTACCCACCCCTTCTGATTGCCCAGGCTGGTCAAGTGCTGCAGCAATGAATCTCATCCCTCGAGATCGCGCGATTCCATCTTCAATCGCTTGCCGGCGAGAGATGGCTTCGCCTGAGTCAGGCGCCGAGGTCCGACGAGACTAAGCGTTCGGCCTCACTGCAGCACCGCCGCGCATCCATCACTGATTCCGGCGAGAAGCAGCGCAGGCAAGAGCTTACAAACAGAAGGCTATCGCCGGGATGTCAGCGAGATGCCTGTCCGATAGCCTGCTGGTCTGCCTGCATCAAACCAGCGCTGCACACAAGGCAAGGCAAGCCAAGCCAAGCAAAACCGCCTGCTTGCCTTGCCTTGTCTAAAATAACCGTTACTTGCCTTGTTTAGATCTATTACTTGCGTTACCCTACTTACTTACATAAACTAGGTAAATTTTGTTCCGGCTTTCAGATACGTACATGCAAAGTCAACACCACGGTTTATTACGAAATACGAGGCGCCAATTACTCTAACGTTAATGGGTATGCTCGAATATTATACGAGCATTTTACATGATATTTTCACCCGGGTTACTGCACCAAAACATACACTGAAGGGACCGGAAGGACATATCTAACGAAAAATATCAAGGGAGGTGCAGTATTATACAAATAAACAAGGCAAGCAAGACCCGTTACTTGCCTTGCCTCGTTAGGCCCCTTGCTTGCCTTGCCTTGAGATTACTTGCCTTGTGTGCAGCACTGCGTCAAACATCCAGATCGTAAAACGGGTGACACCTGAAGACGAGCTTGATGACCTCACAGCCTCAATCGTCTGCCGTCGTACAGAGCATGCTTCCTAGATCGAAGTCTTACCTTAGGACAGGGGAAAGGGAACGATCTCGAATGCTACGGCTGGAGCCATGGAATGTTTTGTCAGACGCTTTGCTTCATCGCTGCTTCCCGACGGCCTGGATTGCTCGCCACGCTATTTTGCAACTCACTGTAACCACTCCCCTTTCGGGACCCGACTGGAATTCCTCAGCGAAGCTCGTCATCCATTCCGCTGTACGTGTGACGAGTTCAGCCACACTAATCACTAAAACAGGCGTTGTCCAGGCTGGTGTGGTTGTCGGCGATACAGGGGGGCTTGTAGCCCGGGAGGCCAATGGTTGCACGAGAATGAGGGGGCCAGACTCAAGTTTCCAAGAAATCCGCCCAGTCGAGCCCATGTTTGTAGCTTGCTGTTTGAGATGGCGTGACCAGTGAGAGTGAGCGGTTGATCTCAGACCTATATACCTTCAGCCCGGCCGCTAACTTTCCTCCTTGATTTGAAGATTGGCGATCAATCAGGCACAAAAGTCCATCGCGACTTCTTTGCTCACAGAGCAACAAACATCATCGTCACCTCGCTTACAAGCGAGCGCGCAAGCAATTGCCAACAAGGCATCATTGAAAGACAGTGACGATTGACTCGCTGCAAACGCCAAACAAAATGACAGAAGTCGTCAACCCCCGCCGTCAACAACAACAATCCTCAGACTCACCATCGCGGGAACGTCCCCGTCCTCCCGCCCTCAAAACAAGCCACTCCGCCCTCCGCTCCGTAAACCGCCCGCCAAATGTCCGGCGAATATCCAACCGCGTGTCCATCGCCGAGCCGGAACCCGAACCTGAACCTCAACCAGAAACCTCCATCACATCCTCAGCCACCCAAAAATTAGCGGCAGGCGATGATACCAAAACCGACCAATCCACCAAGCCTCAACCCAACCTCGCCGCAAACCCCATAGCCCACACCGCCTCCACCCTCAAAATCGCCCAAACCCTGCACTCCTCCCTCTCCGCCCGCCTACGCGTAACCACCACGCCCTGGGCCACCCGCAACATCCTGACCCTCGACGGCGGCGGCATAAAGGGTTACTCCTCTGTGATACTGCTACGTAGCTTAATGCGCGAAGTCGCCGCCATCGAAACTTCCCTCGACCCGCCAGCCTTCTCGTCCGCCGACCCCACGGGCAACGAGAATTACTATTTTACTGAATATGACGAGTACTTCTACGGCGCGGGGACGGAGATGCCCGACTGTGAAAGGGCGGTCAAACTCAGGGAGGGAAAGTTGAAGGTGGGCGATTTGAAGGTTGAGGTTCCTGAAGAGGTGTTGAGAAGGGGGGAGTACTTGCCGGCTCATTATTTTGATTATATCGCGGGCACGAGCGTGGGAGGGTTGATTGCGATTATGCTGGGGGTCATGGGACGGACGGTGGAGGGGTGTATGGAGGAGTTTAGGGGTGATGGAAGTCTCAGGAGGGAGGGGGCGCTGCCGCAGTTGTTTGTGGAGATGGATGAGGGGCAGGAGGTAAATGTGGGTGATGGGAATGCGGATGGGGGAAGCGAGAGGGAGAGAGCGGAACGGAGACGGAGGGTGATTAGTTTTCCGGGTTTGGGAGGTTTTGAGATTCCGTTGCCGGGATTTGGGGGTAGGGATGAGAGGGAGAAGGATAAGAGACGGACGACGTGGCCAACGAAGAAGAGTAGAGCGTGGTTTGAGACGTTCTCGAGGTTCAGTGCTACTAGTACGGATTTGACGGGGACTAATACTGTCACCACTTCGAGGGCTGTGGCCAGCGACACCGAGGAAACCTCCCCAAAAACGAAAAGGAGGGAGGCGAACAACAGCAACGACTCCCAATCCCGCTCGAGCACCACTACCTCGAGCCCAAGCCCCTCCATCTCCTTCAAGAAACAACCCTTCCAATGCCAGACCCTCGCTTGGTGCAGCGAAATCGACTCCGACTCCCCCACCGGGCGCCACCCCTACGCCTTCTGTACCTACGAAGAGGTTCTCGTAGCCGACGACTCCGACGAAGAAGGCAAAGTCCCTTCGATCCCCGAAGTCGCCAAAGCCATCACCACCCCCTCCGACTCTTCGCAATTCAAGCCCTTCAAACTCCCGGCCATCGGCCAGTTCGTCGACGGCAGCAAGGAAATCCGCGATCCAACGCTGCCCGTCCTCAAAGAGATCTCCTCCCTCCTAGGCGTCGACCCCTCGGCTCCTTCTCTCCCCAGCAACTACGATCCACCGATCGACTTGCTTTTGAGTTTAGGAACAGATGAACACAACGCTTGGTTCTACGAAAAGCTCGTTCAACCATTCACCTCCCATTCAAACTCTGCCCAATCAACAACCCCTTCATCAGAGGCGTCATCACCTTCCACGGCACCATCGCCCGCGGAAGAGGAGTTAAAGAAACAAAAAGGCCATTTGTACCATCACTACCGCCGCTTCCAGGTCTCTCCTCTCTCCCTCTCGCCCGTCGTCTCATCCCTCCCGTTCCTTCGTCGAAGCAATCACTTGCGAGAAATCGAGGAAGCCACGGAGCGGTGGCTGTCGGCTAATAACGGCGAGCAGAGAACGCTGCTGAGGAAGTACGCGGAGATGTTGGTCCGGAAAAGGAGGGCGAGGAGCGCGACGACGAGGTGGGAGACGTTTGCGTTGGGGGTTAGGTATTTCTGTTGGCATGAGGGGTGTGAGAGTAATCCGGACACGCATGGGAAGGGGAATGTAAATGGTGATGGACATAGGGAGGAAGAGGTGGGACACAAAGGTGAAAAGGTTGAAGGGTTTGATACGAGAGGAGACTTTTGGGATCATTTGTATGCGAACCATCAGTTGGGGAAGAAGGCCGCGAGGGTTGGTGAGGTGTTGACTGAGGAGTGGTTGGATAAGGGGAGGAGATTTGGGTTTCTGTGAGCGAGGTTTTGATACCCCTTGTGCTTCGTGATTTGGGATATGGGATATGGGACAAAAGTAAGCGATGCATGGCGGTGGCGTTTTGTGGTTTTATTTGGTTTATCATCAGTTCCAGGGAAGGAAGGATATGGGAACTGTCTCAGTGCTATAGTACAAAAACGGGTATTGACTTTATCTAACAAACCTCTATCGTGACATACACACCTATCGTGACATCAACCCGGACCCGTGACTTACTCCCCCTTCCACTTCCACTGGGCCTTCCTGTGCAAGAAGTAATCCTTGCTCTGAATGCTCTTCCAAATACCATAGAAACCACCAATCGGCTTTTTAGCCAACAACCAATGCCTCTGCTTCTTGCCCGCGGCGTCCGCATCCACATGAATCTTGTCCCACACCGTCGGCAGTGTCTCAGCATTGTACTTCTTCCTCAACGCATCGTACCACTCCCGACCACCATACATCTTCCAGAACTTCTCCTGCTCATAGTAAGTATGAGCATAGAACCACTTCATCCCGCCCAGCTCATGCACCTTCTCCTCCAGCTCAATGTTCTTCTCCACAAACTCCTCCGGCTTGTCCGGGCCCCAACCCCAAACACCAATGTTGAGCATCATATCATCCTGCGCCTTGTCGTCCTTCACGTCCGTTCCGGGGCGGGTGGTGTGCGGGTGGAACGTCGGCGGCGCCCTCCGCTTCAGCGGACACAACCACAACGGCCAGATACCCATCTTATCCGCCGTGTAATCGACAAACTTCTCGCTCGTCTCAAACGGCATGGCGATATCCTGCACCACGAACCGCGCCGACTCGCCCGACCCGTGCAGCGCGCGGTACATCATCCGGGTATGCAAGAAATCGTCCAGGAACCAGCGCGTGAACCGGTTGAACGGCACCCACCAGAAGTATTCGAAAGCCGCGGCGCCGACCCAGAACCCGCCGCGATCATACCGAAACAGGTACTCGGCCAGGGGGACGTAATCCGTCGCCACCTTCTGTTCAGGAGTCTCCGTCTTCTCCTTCGCATGCAAATAAAACCAGGGATCCCACGCCCCCGAAAAAGTCTGCGCTTTCTCTTCCACCGGCTTCTCATCCACCAACTTGCCCGTGACAATCACGCCATGCCCCTTGTCGAACAAAATCCCATCCACGTAATCCACATCCCCCCTCTTGGTCTCCTCCTTCACCATCCGCACCGCCTCCGCCACGCTGTTCGCGCGCTTATACTCCGTCCTGACGTACTTCTTGGCCTCCATCAGCTTCACCTCCAACAACGTCGTCGTCCCCAACGTCCCCACCGCCCCCGCCGCTCCCCTAAAGAGGTCCCCCTTCCCATCATCTTCCCCCTCCTTTCCCTTCCGGGCAGCAACTTCCGGATTCCGCACCTTCACCACCGACCCATCCCCAAGCACCATCTCCACCCTCTCAACACTCTCATCAAAAAACCCCTCCTTGAAAGAGGAACTCTCCCCCGCCGTGCCCGCAAACCCCCCACCGGCCGTGATACCAGGGAACTCCATCACCACCGGCGGCACCAGTCCATGGGGCAACGTAGCCTCCACCAATTTATCCATGGGCACATTCGGTTCCACCAGCGCCGTCTTGGTGTTGCGGTCGACGGAGAGAACATTGTTAAGAGAGGAAATGTCGACGAACTTGGTATTGCCCTTTTGCGTGGGCGGGCGCGTGGAGTTGGTGGACCCGTGGAAGATGCGGTAGGGGGTGCGGGCGGCGTAGAAGGAGGAGATTTGGGAGGAGAGGCGGGAGACGGTGGTGGCGTGGCGCTCGAGGGCGGCGGCGATGGTGTTGGCGCCGGTCATGGTGGTTGTGAGCCTCCGGAGAGGGCTCTGTGGACTGAGTTGTGGTGTTGGTGAGGTTGATGTGTGATGAGCTAGCTCAGTGGCTCATTCCTAGAGGGTGTTGCCTCAAACCGCCGGAGTTGTGAGACCTGAGACCGGACGGACGTTGTGAGACCCGAGGTGAGCGTGAGGTGAAGTCGGAAATTTTGCGGACCGCGGCGGATGACGGGATTGAGTCAAATTCGGACCCAGGCAGCCGGCCGCTAAAACGGATCGCCGATGCCGTTGGCGGGGCACGTTCTGGACGCTGCGGAACGGCGGATACGGGGAAGAAACAGGGGTGTCCACAGGCACAAGGGTTCTATAAGCTTGGCATCTCAGGGCAACCTCGATTCAACTCCATCAGACTCGAGACTCACGCAAAGGAAACGAAGAATATCATGTTCATAAACTCCCATGCATTCGATTGCAATTCCTATAACCCCTTTCCTGCTACCCATATATCGCCAATCCTCTACCCCCCCTGAGCCCCCCTATCCCCCTACCCACACGCTCTTCTTCCCAGCCCACCAGTCCCCCACTCCCAAAATCAACAAATAACGCCCACCCAATGTAGTAAGTGATATGAATCCTCGCTTTCCCATGGTGCCGAAAGATACATGAATGATGCTTTTTGTCTGGACAAAAGTGAAAAATCCTCTTCCTCTCTCCCCTCTTTCTTCGTTCCTCCTTTCTCTTTCCTCTTCCCTTCTTTTCCGCTTCCCCGTTTTTCTAAACCATATGCTGTCATTTTCCTCCTCTTAAACAGGTGCCTCCACTCATAAAAAAACATTATCAGGTAACCACCTCTGATCTACGCTTCGCCTTCCTTGTCGTATATATCTTTGGTGTGTCGGATGTCGATGTGTTCGAGTTGAGTGGGCCGAGTAAGAAGAGATGCCGCCACTGGACCGCGGTCGTTATTGACTGATCCGTCCGGGTTCTTGTGACCAGCTTCGATGTGCCCACGGAACAATGATTGCCATCCCATTGTTCCTTTCGCCCACACGAACGTGTCTGATGAGTGCCATCAGCGTTGATCGTGCCACCGATAAGTTGACTTGCCCTCCCTCGCTGATGTTGTCCGAGCCAGTCCCAGTGAAGGGCCAAGTGAGTAGCATCAATCGTTGCCTCGATCTGTTCGTCTCGAATGTGCCCTTGCGTGATCATGCCACCGATCACCTTGAACCTCCAGTGTATATCGACCGCGCCACCAGTCCTTCGCATCCTCAACCAAGGGTCTTCGACCACGCCACCGGCCACCCTTCCCTCCGCTTCCCCTCCTGGGTATAAGATATGTGAACCGTGGACTCCTTGGCCCCGCCATCAGCCCGTTTCGTCCCAAATGATGAATACAAAGGTGCAGTAACCTCCAAAAACCTCCAAAAGAAAACTATGAAGCACTGTATAGGCGTTATGCACACAGAAAAAGAGTTAGGAAGCTACGTAAAATTTGGGGTATCTTTCGTCACCAATAATCCTCTCATCCTCCTCAGCTGACTCCTTCATCGTCTTTCGATCCCTCAATCCTCCACTATGCTAACTGTCCTTGGTCCTCTTGGGATTTCGTTCTTTGCGTCAATGGATATCGACTGCTGATCGTATACTCCGGCATGTTAATGTGTAGCCATAGGACCCTTCTGGTTGTCAAATAGCTTTGGTGGTCCTGGGTATGGCTTTGCGCTGCTAATAGGGGTTAAGTTCCAGGCCATTCAATCAACCATAACCGGTGGCCCCAGCCCCTAAACCTTTTTTTCTCTACTTGTAGTAGCGTTCAATCCACTTCTCACCCTATAACCAAACGGAAAAAAAAGTCTCGAGTTAGCAGTTTGTTCCTTTGCCATGATTTGCTGCAAAGCCGAGCGTCCAAAGTGGCAAAATGACCAAATCGCAAGGGGTGATTTAAATTCCAAGACCGCTGGTGCTGGGTTCGACTACATTATCGGAGAGGTTGATGAGGAGCTGCGCCAGGCAACGCTTAGTGGCGGCGTCGTCGCGCAAAACCGAAGAAAAGGTGGCGTCACGAAGGGGCTCTGGCAGGCACTGGCGGAGGGCCTCGCGGGCACGAGCATTGTCGCTAAGTCTGTTTTGGTTGTCAGTACAGAGGCCTACCAGGGTTCAAGGACGGGGCGAGAACATACCTCAAGAAGCACCTAACAACATGTTTGAGGAGCCTAGCCGTTTGCTGCTCTACCAGCTGAGCAACCATGTTGCTGAGGACGGTACCAACAGCGTAGAAGCGCTCATAAGTGGCACAGATGTAGTTAAGACCGTTGTCATCAAGCAAGATCTTCTGGACGATGAAGATGGCAACCGTCTTGCTGAGCTCCGACCCGGTCTCCATGATCCTCAGGCAGAGGGGAATGATCTCGGTCGTAAGGAGAAAGTTGATGACCTCGGTGGAATCGTTCTTGACAAGCGCACCGATGACTCCCAGCGAAGTAAGCCGGAGGTATTCAAACGGACGCGACTTAGACGTCGTGTTAAGGAACGGGTAGAGGAAGAGTGGGATGTGCGCTGAGAGAAGATCATTAGCAGGTGTGGTCGGTCTTGGCTTGTGACAAAGGGACACCCACCGTTGAGGAAGAGGGTACGCGTCTCGTTGTGAGACGCCACGCACTGAAGGAGGGCGAGGGCATTACAGACCCTGTTAGAGGCGGCAGCGGTGAGCTGAGAGGGATTGAGGAGTGTATAGACACTAATAATCTCCTGGAGAAGAGAGGTCATGACTCCTAGACAAGGGGGGTTAGCGCATGATCGGCGGGCAAGCCTCGCGCGAGGCCACGAAGCGGCGGGGGAGAGGGGGAGGGGCTCCGAAGTATAACTCAGTTGAACTTACCGAACGAGTGCCAGAGGATCAGGGCAAGCTCGGGGACCTGCTCTCGCTTCTTGCTGAGCTCCAGGAGCGCGGCCTCCCTGGTGTTCTCATTCAGCAGATCGGCTATGTACTGCAGTGTACGGCGGTTGTCGTCCGAGACCACGGGCTCAATGGCATTATCCTGCGCATGGGTGGCGGCGGCGAGGGCATTCACATTGTTATGTGCGCCGGCCATGCGGTTGTAGTGCTGTTGCTGGGCAACATTGGCGGCGGCGGCGGCAGCCTGGGCGTGCTGATGGTGCGAGGTCTGCTGGTGAAGCCAGGCAGAGTCGGCCTGGGGGTACTGGTGGTGGCCGTAGACATGGGGATTCTGCATCATCTTCGCTATGTGTTCGAACGGAGAGTGCTGGCGACGAAGCGAGGTAGTGGGTCAAAGACGTCGGGAGCTGTCTTGTTGGTAACGGGGTGGCGCTGTTGTTGGTTTACTATCTTTCGCCAGGAACTTGACGATGGGGCAACGGCAGGCCGGGCGGCATGAGAGGGGTGTCGTCGGGCGCGTAAAGGGTCGTTCTCGATTGCGGATATCAGAGCAGCGGTCAACGGCGTCGTCGGGTGGGTAGTGTAGAGTAGACAAGTGTGTGTCGAGGCGGGAAGCAAGATTGTGCTTTGAGCAGGCTGTTGACGAGACCGAAAGGCGGCGGCGGCGGATTAAAGTGCAGATTGCAGAACAGTCACGGGCCCGGCAGGCAAGGCTTGACGATCGCGGCGGGTCTTCAAAAGATTGGTATAAACGCGAAATATGAAGAAGAATGAGAGTGTTTGTATTGTTGGTTGAGGTAGCAGAAGTGGTGTCGGTGAGGTGGATAAGGTAAGATGGTTGTCTCGGGGTATTTGGTGTTGTCGGCGGGCAAGAATCAAGATGAAAGAAGCTGGATGGCGCCCGCCTGCTGGAGTCGACTCGTCTCCTGCGTTCGAGGGTCACACCCACAGCGGGCAAAGTGGTCCAGAGCCGCACCCGACGACAGTTTGCGCACAGACCACCAAGCTGGGCGTGTGGGGAAGCTTCGGTTCCAGCTCCGATCCAGAATGCACAGTTAACCCTCGGATCACGCATCTCCTACCTATAACCCTACAATGCTCAGGGGACGATGCACCCTGATTGGATGACAAATGCCATGTGCGTTCTATTAAAGATCAAATCTGCGGTCCTCGAGTCTTGCATCGGGAATCTGGGTGATCAAACACTTTCCGATTTTCAGTCGGATGAAGTCGATCGAAGGGGGGATCAAGGCATGTATCATGATATTTGCAACTTGCCGGAACTACAAACTCCACTTTGAAGGGCAATATACCGAACCTCCCTCTTCATCCCGTCTCAGATCTTCTCTCAGCCTTACAAGGCAGCATGTACCTACTCGCGTTTCCTTCACCATCTCGGTCAAATCGATTGGAGGAAAGCTTGAAGTTCTGAGTACTGTCACCTTCCTTTTGATCCGTACCATCACATTAAGTGTGATCAACAGCTTGGCGTTTAAGACTCATACTTCTCTTTGATATCCCAGGTCTGCGCAATGATATCTTGTTCCCTTCAGACCAACAAGCCTAGCCTAGGTATTTTCTACAAGCCAAGTGAACACCGGAAAATGCAAATCCTTTTCTCGTCCACCAGACGCCAAGTCACCTCGTCCTCACCTCTCAGGACGACACTCTACTTCCTCGAGAACCCTTTACCACTCTCTAGACTCCAGCGCCCCGCTTATTTGCGAACCCTAAAAGTCTTGAGCACATTCTTCCTCCCCCCGAGCCCCTTCTTATACTTCCCATGACCGCCCTTCCCACCCTTGGCGCCCTTCTTGCCCCTCAACTTCTTGTCGTCGCCCTGCTTCCTAAACGGCACGAACCCGACCTGGCTCTCGGTCAGGGCGTTCTTCCCGTCCCTGGGCAGCAGGTAATCGGGCACGTGCTTGAGATGGGCTTGCTGGCGCATCTTGGTGCCCAGCTCGCCGTCGTGGCGCAGGTGCGAGAGCTCGTTGGGGTTCTCTTCAAAGTAGCGCTTGAGCGTCTCGGAGCGCAGGAGTTCTTGTCGCAGTTCACGGGTGCGGGCTTCGCGGATGGCTACTTTTGTTACGGCGCGGAGGGCTGTGTAGCGCGTATTAGTATGTGAAGAATGATCGAGAAAAAAGAAACTGGAGACAGAAACGTACCATCGTTCATGCGGTAACGGAAAGCCTCCATCTGGTCCTTGTTAAAGTTGTACGGCTCCAGCTTGCGGTTGAGCTTGGCCTGCTGGCGCATGACCTTGGCCAGAACCTTCTCGTCCTTCTCGCACTGCTTGATCGAGGTAGGCTTGTGCTTGCCGAAGAGGTCATGGGGGACGACCATGGACAGAGCAATACCGGCGCGGCCGGCGCGGGCGGTACGGCCTATCCGGTGGATGTAAGAGGAGGAAGAAGTGGGCATGTCCAAGTTGATGACGGCGGCGACATTTTTGAAGTCGATGCCTGGGAAACGTTAGTATCCAGCAATAATAGCCCACGGCAACAAGACGGAAAGAGACATACCTCGCGAAACACCATACTCCTGGTCCCGCCTGCCCTTCTTCTTCTTTCCCTTGCCGCTCTTCTTCTCCTCACCCTCCTCCTTCTTCTCCTCGGTCTTCTCATCCTCCAAGAAAACCTCGCTCCTCTCATCCGACGCAATGATAATATCATAAATACCCCTGTTAAACTCCTCAATGATCTTGATCCGCGTATTAATCGGCAGCTCCGAGTTCAGCACACAGCTGCGAATGCTAAACTGCTCGAAAAACAGCTTCAAACGGTATGCGCGATCGATGTCCGCCACAAACACCAAACAGGGGCCCTTGATCAGCTGCAGCTTGAAGATCAGGTAGCTGATAAGCCACTTGTCGTCCTCGCCGCACTTGACGTAGAACTGGGTGAGCTTCTCGTCCTCGGCGCTGAACTCCTCCTTGAGATCCAGCATGGTGGGGTTGCGGCAGAAGAATCCCTTGAGCGTGTCGAGCTCGTCCGAGACCAGAGTGGCGCTCATCATGGTGGTCTGGACACCGCCCTTGGGCAGCGAGCGGGCAATGTTCTCCATGTCTTCGTCGTAGCCGTAGGACAAGACGAGGTCGGCCTCGTCGAGCACAAGGTACTGCAGCTTGGCGACGCTGAGAGCGCCGGACTCGATGTTGTGCCAGGCGCGAGCGGGCGTGGAGACGATCACGTCAGGGGCGTTGGCGAGGAGTGAGCGCAGAACGGCGTCGGACACGTTGTCGGTCAGCTTGGCGGATTGGATGTCCTTGGTGCAGAAGGCAGAGAAGGCGTCGATGGCTTTGTGGACTTGGTCGGCGAGTTCGCGTGTGGGAACGAGGATGAGGGCAGAGGTGAAGGGTGTTGGGTCGGTCTGGTTGTGAGTTTCTTTCGTTAGCATTCATTCTCTCTCACGACATAATCTCCCGGGTGCTAACTCACAGCCTTCCTCTTAAGAATGCCACTCAGCACAGGCAACACATACGCCGCCGTCTTGCCCGATCCCGTCTTTGCCTTGCACAGCACGTCCTGGCCCGCCAGCGCAAGCGGGATCGCCTTCCTTTGCACGAGCGTCGGCTTCTCGAAGCTCTGTTTCGCAACGGCCTGCACGAGGCGGGGGTCGAGACCCAGGTCGGAGAAGGTCAGTTCGGCGTCGTCCTTCTGGTCCTTCTGGTTCTTCTTCTTCTCGTCCTTCTCGTCTTGTTGTTTTTGCTCGTCCTTCAGTTGTTGCTCGAGCTGTTGCTCCTCCTCGGTTTGTTGTTGCTCTTGTTGTTGGGTCTTGGGCTTCTCCTCCTGTGTCTTGACACCCTGCGACTTGGACTTCTTCTCCTTCTTCTCGGTTGAGGACTTCTTGGTCTTCTTCTGGGTCTGGGGCTCGGTCACAACCGACGGCTCATCCGTCTCGTTCAACTTGCGCTTGGCCATTGTGTCGGGGTATGTGGGTTGCGATGTCTGGTATTAACCTGGTCTTGCGCGACAGTAGTTATGAAGTAAAAGACACGGTCGAGGTTGGTGATCGATCGACTAGAGTTGGTTCGTGGTATGTTCAAAATGGAGAGAAAGATGGAAGATGAAGAATGTGTTTGGAAGTGGAGGGGCTAGCTACGAAACCTGGAACTGATAGATGCCAATTCGAACCGACCAAAGCAAAAATTTCGACGGGGACTCGCCCAGGCTGCGCACCCACTGATTGGCCAGCGCTACCAGTCCACTTCACAGTGGGCTTAGGCGCTAGCGCACCGGCAGCTCATTGCCCCACAAAAGCTTAATCCAACAACCCCCCCCCCCCCCCCCACAGCAACCGGGGGGATCGACCATCTGTTCACAACTTCACGGGCTGTTCCTCAGCTTTCAGTGATTAAGCCCTATGAGGCTATTGAGGCTCAAGAAGGACTGGGCATCATATCTTAACATTCACATTCAGCATCACAACACAACGGATATCAAGCAAGCTGCTATACTAACTTTGATTGAAACCCTAACAAGAATAGAAACAAGTACATTTGATCCATAACCCATAAACCTTAAAGCAATTCCTCGTTTTCTTTTTGCTCGAACCCATTCCAATGTTCACATAACAGAGAGAAGAAACATGCGCTGAGAATCAAAGTATTCATCCAACACGAAACGAAACTGGCCATACCAAACTACACTTGCGTGAACAATCCATACCAGGCTTCCGTCGCACGAGGGAACTTTTACCAAACCATAAGCACATGAAAGTCTGATGACAAGGAAATTCTTCAATACTCATGTTTTCATCTCCTCCGTCCATTTGTTACATGTGTCTCTCCATCAACAATCCTCCAACTCCCGAAGCGCCGCACCGCAGTTTTGCGCTTCGTTGCTGTCTTGGCTTAAGAACGCCACGGAGACACGAAATGTCCATCACTCATCTAGGGCAAGTTTCACTCATCGTCCGGAGTCGTTGGAGACCGATAGGTCCAACTCATTTGTTGCTGTCTCGGTGCACCATGGTCCTCGTAACCGTTTTCTGGAGCGGTTCGCTCCGTCTAGTAACGACGACCGTAGTCACGAGGCGGGTATGGCTCGCGAGGGTACGGGTCACGCGGAGGGAAGTCCACGGGAGGAGCGCGGCGATCGTAAGCATCTCCGCGTCCGCTCATGTACGGGTCGGGAGGATAATCGCGGGGAGCGCGGTACGGGTCGTCGTAGCGGCCGCGAGGGGGAGGGTAGTCATCGAGTGGGCGCCTGGGTGGCGAGCGGTAACCACCTCTCCTGTCCTCGTAATACTCGCGCCTTGGTGGCGGCGACCTGTCACGGTAGCCATCGCGGTAGCCGTCACGGCGGGGGCTGTATCCGCGAGGAGGGGGTCCACGGCGGTCGTAGTCGTCCACGGGAGGAGGGTATGGGCGGCCACGCGGCGACCTCGACCTAGCGCGGTGGTCGTTTCTGGGGATGTCGGGTTGGGTCTAATTTCCGATGGTCAGTAACCATACCCATTCACAAGGCGTGGTGGTAATCCTTACATTAGCGACGCAAGTCACGCGTTGACCCTTGAACTCGCGGTTGTCGAGCTTTTCGACGGCGGTCCTCAAATCGGCAGCATTCTCGAACTCAACGAAGCTGTAGTATCGGTCAGTGGAAATGTTGACCGACCTTTGACCCAGGTAACATACCCTTCGCCGTTCTGGTTGCGAGTCGTCTCGCTATAAACGACATCAAGTCCGGACTGACGAGCAAAGTCCTTGAGATCCTAGAAAGGCAAGTCGAGTAAGTTGAAGTCCGGGATTTGGCAGTTGGCGGTCCTCCCATGTATCACAACCAGTAAAAACGTGTCCAGGAGGCCGATTGTGTATGGCAGGTTGTCATCCGGCTCTGGGGTGTCATCTGCCATAGTCCCGCCGTAACAAGAAACTCCAACGGGAAGACTGAAAAGGGTGAAGTGAAGGAAGCCGGAGAGAGCCAGTTGGGTGTACAAGAGAGAGCCAAGTGCGTTCAGCTGGAACGGCCGGACCCCCGAACAGTCGGTACTAGGAAAATGACGAAGTCCGAATGGCCAAATTGAGTGTGACTGTGACAGGGAATATGCCATGCTGGGGGCGAGAACAGGGTAGGGTGTGGAATCCATAGGTAGCCCGGAAAAAGAGAGAAATCCATATGATCAAGCGGCGCACAAGGAAGTGGAAGGGTGACAGACCTGCCAGCTGGTTTCATTGGGAAGGCCAGAGATTTGCATCCGGTGAGGCGTGCGTCGGGGCCTGGGTTGGCTGTTACGCTCGTGGGTGAAACCGGGACCTCCCTCACGGTGACGGGCGCCACGCGCAAACTGAACGGTAAGGCGCTCTCCCATGAAGTCCGATCCATCTTGTTATTGTTAGTCGGTCGATATCATTAGGGGGGTTGGGTTGGAGACGTACGGAAAGCTGAAGAGAGAATGGCTGTTAGCGTATGTTTCTTTCGTGATAGTATGACGCATGTAGAGAGCACTTACCAGGAACAACATCGCGAGCGTCCATGGCATCCTTGTACTCGATGAAACCAAAGCCGTTCATGAGCTTGATTTCGGTGATCTCGCCGGTGCCGTGAGTCGCAAAGTGGGCTTCCACATCGGCCTTGGTTGCTTTGCGGGAGTCAGCATTGTGTATCGTCGGATGGACCCGACCAGACCAGACCAGACCAGGCGCCAGAGCAGGGACAACTGGACGGAACAGGTAGCCTCGCTGCGACAAGGGAGCGATTGATCCTTGATCATGGGAGACGGCCGCTGGTCGACGGTGGCTGTGGTGGTGATGTTGGTGTTGCAGATCCGGGTCACTCACCGTGCCGGGGCAGGTTGCCCAGGTAGAGACGGGTCGACGATACTTCAGTCATTGTGTCGGATCGTGTTTGCGAAAGCTATACAGGTCGACTGGAAAGCCAAGATGGTAAGAATCCGATCCAAGGCGATGGAAGGCTGAAGAGGGATGGGGAAGTTCCCAGCGCAGGGCAATCAATCCAGGTATCGTACTTTTTGGTGGTGGTGGTGGTGGTGGTGGTGATCTGACACGACGGAAGAGATCGATCGGAACCTGGTGAGGTGAGGAGGGGGTTGGTCGGGGTAATAAGCGCGACGTCCTGTATCCTGCCAAAGCCTCGTAAAAAAAAGTTGCGTCAACTTGTCCGGAGCCTTGTTCGCGCGCCGACCAGTCAAAGTGCAAGCCGCCAGAGAGAGCACTCTGGGCGGAGAGGCGGGAGGCGTAGAGAGGGCGCGTCAGCCAAGTGGTGGTGGTGGGTGTTGGTATCACTCGATGATTCAATCAGAGACGAGATTTAATCACGCGACGAATAAGGGCGGGTATATTCGTCGTTGCAGTGTTGTTGGGTGGTTGTCGAGAGTCCGAAGTTGGCAATGATGGTGGGAAGAGGATGTTTGGAGGAGGAAGCTGTGACATGCGACACGGTGGGTGGTGGGTGGTGGATGGGAAGAAAAGTGGAGGAGGGATTGAAGGACGCGGGAAGTGGAAGGATGATTGCGGAAGGGGGGGCTGGCTGAGGGAAGTAGACTGTGGACGGGCCCTGCTGCGCAAACGAAGAAAACACAGTCACAAGCGCCGACCGGTCTGCTGCAGCACTCCCCGTCGTGCCCTGTTGCGACGACGACCTCGGAACTGCCGCTGTGCCGCCTACGGTTACAGCCAAAACCAGGCACTTCATCCACTGAAAAAGCATGGACCCGGGCACGGCGGGCAGGCATGGACGAGTGGGGCAACCAGCACAAACGCGGGAAGAGGTGGGCCGCCAAGCCTCTCGCTTGTCCAACCAGAGACCACGGTTGCCCTGAATGCGAGAATGTGTCACAAGCACCCTGGTCCTTGTGAGAGGGGAAAGGGCAAGGCATGATGCACGCGTCGTTGCACGGACACCCCTCCTTGTTGATGCCGCTGCTTGCTGCTGAGCCTGCTGGTCGCCGCCGGTTTGTTGTTTCCGGGGGATGCGATTGGTTTTTCTTTTTTTTTTTTGGACTTGGCTGGTGTCGGAGCCTTGTTTGATATTGGCATGGCATTGTCGAGAGTCGTGATGGTGGCTATGGATGTGTTGAGAGTGAAACTATCACCAGCTCATGATTCACAGCAATTGGAGAAAATAGCTGGATGTAAACAAAGGAGCTTTGGCCTCTTCTGATGCAACAGGGCTGGTTCACGTCATTGCGCCGTTTTTCTGATGCGAAATTGAGATCGTCGTCGATGGATGGGCGTGCACGGAGGTTAGCTAACTACACTAACTGTTTAGATACCTCAAACGATAAATCATCCAAACATAAACATCACGACATATAGACATTCTCAGCCTCTCAGGCTTAGACTACTTCCTCTTCCCACCAGCCTGCACCACCAAAACACTAGCAGCCACCGCACCCGTAACCAACCCCTCCGCAACCGCACCCACCGTCTTTGCCAAATCCAAGCCACTTCCACCAGCAACATCCACCCGACTACTACTACTAGCACCAGCAACCGGCTCAGTATCAGCCTTCCCATGTCTTCGTCCAACAACCATCACATCACCCGCTCCCCCCTTCTTTTGCCCAACAGTAACCTTAGCCAGCCCCAACACCGTTTCCGTGAGATTATTCTTGCCCTCTGTCAAGTTGGACTCTTCGAATACCACGCGGGAGGCAATTTCCTGGGGGAGTGATGAGTCGCGCAGCGTCGCTAGCAGAGTTGCGTCCTCGTCATCAGCAGCGCTGCTGGAGTTTTGAAATTTGAGGTGGACGATAGTGGCGGTTACGTTCGCGTTGCGCGCGAGTTGCAAAACCAAGCGAAGAGCAACGCGATCATCTGCTCCACCGATGAACGGGAGGAAAACGTGGTGTGTGCGATCGGTGATGGTGGGGTAGGTCGCCAATGCGGGCGTGGTGTGTCGATGTTGGGAGTGGAGCGACACGCCGGATTTGGAACGGGTTAGCCCCTGGGGCTGTGAGGAACGAGGACCGAAACCGCCGAAGCCATTGTCGATGAAGATACCGGCGTTGCAGACCTTTTCTGCCTTGGCCAGGGTCTTATGCATAAACTCCAGGTGAGTGTTCCCCTTGAATCGGTCATTGCCCGCACCAGCAAGAGACAAAGACAAAGGCTGGTCATAATCCGTCAAACTACCATACTCGCTCCACGGAATCAGGGCAAACTCCGATTGCGTATCCGCCGCATGAGAAGTGAGAGTTTCGGCATAAGAAGACTCGGGAACGACGGCTACGCGCCCGGAGACGGCGACGTTGTTGGACATGCCGGGCGACAGGGAAGAAAAAGTGCGGAAGGTGTTGATCACGGGATCGCGCAACGAGTAGAGCTCTTCGGCTACGCCTTCGGTTACTTGCATAACGGAGGAGGTGCGGTCTGTGAGCTCGATGAGGCGGAGGCCGTGGACTTCGAGGGGTTTGGTCTTGCGGGTGGTTGTGGTGACTGGAACAACAGATTTGCTGCCTTCGCCGGTGTCTTCGACGGTGGATTCGAGTTCGGCCTTAGGAGTGTTCGATTCGGTCTGCGGGCTGAGGAGGGTGATGAAGGCGAAGAGAGAGGGTAGGCTGTCGAGACGGAGGTAGACGAGCATGCGTTGAATCGAGGATTGGTCGCCAACGGGCTTGGAAGGGTCGGAGGTGCTGGATCCGGATTCGGAAGGGGCAAGAGGGTTTTCGTCCCAGTCGATCTCGCCATGACGCCATCTTTCGACTTTGCGCTGGTACCAAGGGGGGTACAAGGCTTTGGTGAGGGGGGTGGTGGCGACGGTGGTGACGAGGGCCATGACGACGAAGATGGTGAAGGTTCTTTGGGAGAGGATCTTGGCTTGGAGACCGATGTTCAAGACGATGAGCTCGACAAGACCTTTGCAGCTCATAAGGCATCCGATGGTAAAAGACTCGCGCCAGAGGAGCTTGTTAGCACGAGCAGCGAGGGTTCCGCCGATGATCTTGCCGGCGAAAGCGCACGCAACCACTCCGATCACGTAGCCCCAAGTGATCCCATCGTTAAGGAGACCGAGGTTGGTGCTAAGGCCGGAGAGGGCAAAGTAAAGGGGAAGGAAGAGGACGGAGATGAGATCCTCGATCTTTTCGGTCATCTTGATGGCGAAACCACCCTCATGAGGGCAGATCAAGCCGACAAGGAATGCGCCGAAGATGGCGTGGATGCCAATGATGTCTGTTACCGGTTAGCATTGGTAAGTGAGCTTGCAGAGAGGTATGAACTTACTTGTAAAGAACGCAGAAAAGAGAACGAGGAGCAAAGTCAACGCAACCACCCCCTGCGTCGGTCCATTCTGCAAGCTCCCCGTCCTCCTCACCCACCACATAAACGGCGGTCTCACCGCAAACACCAAGAACAAAATCCACCCAATGCAGCACAGCAGCGCCCACAGCGCCGCCAATCCCGAGTTATTATTCACCAACGCCACGCAAAGCGCCAGCAAAATCCACCCGGTAACGTCATTCCCAATCCCCGCCGCCAACACCGTCACGCCCACGTTGCTTCTCAGCAACTTCAGCTCAGTCAGAATACGGCACAGCACAGGGAACGCAGTGATAGACAAAGCGGTGCCGATGAAGAGACCATACACGCCGAAGCTAATAGGCACGGTAGTCCCGTCATTGTGGAACTGGTGGTATAAACCCCAGGCAATGCCGAATCCCAAGCCGAAGGGGAGGATCATGCCGGCTAGGCCGACGGAGAGGGCGACTTTCCAGTTGGAAGTGAACATGCGCATGTCGACTTCGAGGGCGACGAGGAAGAGGAAGATGATGAGGCCGAGGTTGGCGACGTTGTTGAAGACGGGCATGGATTCTTTGGGGAAGATGGCTGACGGGAGGTGTTAGTAAGTATTGGGCTGTAAGTGAGTTGAGTTGCGTACCAGCTTCAAAACCGGGTATCCTCATCATGACCGAGGGACCTAGTAGAATGCCGCCAATGACTTCGGCAATGACTTTGGGTTGATTGATCCATCGTAGCGGGTAAGCCAGGAGCTGGCAGAAGATGATGACGATGCCGGCTTGGATGATGAATAAGGTGATGGGAGCCGAGGCGCTGTATTTTGTTGGGTTGGCTCCCTCGAGAATACCGGCCTGGCCGTTGACGCTTGGGGTCGTCGCGTTTGAAGAGGAATTCGAAGATGTCGCAGCGACGGCTCTGATGACGGTCTTGAGGACCGCGTCTGTGATGGCTGAAGCCATCTTGTCGACGGTTGGCGGTGTGGACGGTTTAAGACCAAAGCAAAATCAGCAACAAAGTGGCCACAGGGGCCCGGGGACCAGACAATGAAGAAGGTTGAGGTCCGAGACGGAAGCTGTCACTCGACAACAAAGAGGAAGATTACCTTGTATAAAAGGGCAACGGACCCAGACCCGAGCTCCTGGGAATCCATTGTTGCCAAGGTATATAGTCTAGAGGTTGCATGCCTGACTGTAAAGCACTGTGAGGTGTGTGCCTCCACGTGATGGCATCCTTGAGGCCGGGGAGAGGGGATCATGCTCTTTTGGGGGGCCTGAAGCCTGAAGGATCCAATTGCAGTCATTAGGTACTTGGAGTTGGTTGGTGGTGCTGGGCTGGGCTGGGCTTGTCCTCTTTCTCTTTCACATGGGCACTAACACCATGGTAGATGGAGTCTGGATGGGGAGATGACACCCTGAGGCTGTAACGGGTTCTTAGTGGGCATGCTAAGAACCGATAGTGTGTAGTACCGATTTTGGATTGGATTTCCAACTCGGATCTATACACAGTCGATACTAGCGTAGGGCCTAGGATGGTGTTAACGATAAAAGGGCCTGTGACGGTCTAGACTCGGGACCCTGACTGATCTGGGGTAGCCGGACAAGTCTCCACAAGCCATCCAAGCCATGGGGGTGCTCTGCTGACTGACAGCAGCTGACTTGATCTCACATCTTGGCTCGAGTGTAGTTCTTGTTTCGACATGCGATATCGCCATCCATGATTTTGATAGGTTGTGATGAAGAGAGGAAAGAGAAAAAGCCAAGAACGACAAGACCTGGGGAAGACCCACATGTTCTCTTCGATCTCAGTTCCACTTTGGGTGGGGCATTTAGTCACTAGAGCACTCCACTAGGTATCTGCGGGGTTGGCCCCATTCAGCGAACTTCTTCCAAAAACACACCAGACATCATCGTCACTTTGACACTCCAGGTTTCCACGTCCTTATCAAGCTGAATGCCGGCAACACTGAACATTGATTCTAAGTTTATACTACGGTCGCACAGTTCTCCGAGTGGTCGACATCGTTGCACAAACTAGACCCTTGGATCACCCCAACTCGGGTCTTCTCCGAACACAACGTCATCACACCAAGCCCGTCCTCTCTGAAAAGGGCCGCGACGTGATCTCAATACTTGAACCGGTCCATCAATAACATGGCACGACGGCCGAGATCAAGTGGCACGGTAGCCATGTTATGCCAGACATTTGGAGTGAGCAAGTTCTTTTCCGATGGCAAGGCACCTATCCATTTCCAAGAGAACTTCGACACTGACAGGACGACTGTTCTCCGGTGCTGTTTCATCATGCGTGTCCAAGATTCCATCGAGCACCAACAAGGTCAAATACCCATCCTTTGATTATTCTTCCTATATTATCCCATTCATGTTATATCCAGCCCAGCTACACAAACCGCCTACACCACTCACACATGCCTAGGCCCAGCAAATCTCTTCTCCCTCTTCTCCTTCCTACTTCCATAGGAGGATGGCTCAGTCTCTTTCCCCTTGGCCAACCTGATGGGGTGACACTCGGTGTTGTAGACGAACTGATTCGTCTTGTCGGATTTGACTTGCCACGGGTCGTCGTCCTGTTGTCATGTTAGCATCTTTGACTTGATCCTTAACATTGAGGGCAAAGGAAAGGGGAAACTCACATCCTGGAAAATCAACCAACAATACTTCAACACCTCGGCAAACCAAAAACTCTCCTGGAAGTTCGTCTTGCTTCCCCCGCCCGCCTTGTTCACATCCTCCACAGCCGAATACCCGCTCCCCGCCCTCGTCGTGGCATTGATCGCCTGAAACGCCGCCCACGCCCACTCCCTGTACTTCTCATCTTTCGTCACCCGCCACGCGTAGTACATACTTTCAATGACTTCGGGACGCAGGACGTACTGGCCGTTGGTAATCCAGAACCCGTTCTTTGCGTAAAACGCCTTTTGCTCAGCCGTGGAGGGACCGGGGTTGTTGCTCGCATTAAGCGGGATGCGGGAGTCCTGCCAGCTAAACAACTCGGGACCGATGCCCGTGGCTGTGGAGGAGTATGTTTCCGCGCAGGATTTCACCAGCTCCAGCCCAAAGTCCAAGTATTTCTTGCTGGACAAAGTAAGTCCGCCCAGGATAAAGTTACCCCCGTCGAAACAATCCAGATGACCAGACGAAAACCGCAAGGTGGTCCCCCTCCATCCGCCCAGGAACGTCAAATCGGGCCGGGTAGAAGGGTGCGAAGCCACATACTGAATCGACGAATCAGCCGCCAACACCCAGCGGTCGCGGTACAACCCAAACCGGTCCGGATCATACAGGTACATCTTAATCAGGTACTCGTAAAACGAATCGGTGCCGCCGCCCCAGCCGCCCGAGCTATCGACGAAAAGCCCAGTAGAGATATCGACGTTGGTGCCCAACAGTCCCGGGAACGGTTCAGCTACGTTAGCCGGTTGCGGGTTCAGCAGGAACGACTCAGCCCGCTGCGCGAGCTGCGCGTACTTAGGGTTGCCCGTTAGATCCGACAAGCGCGTCCACTCGAGGACCAAAGTCCCGATGGTCGCGATGCCGTTCGTCTGCGAACCCGTCCTCCGCGGGCCCGTGAGAGGGTCGAAGATGAGCTGGTTATCGGGGATTCCCGAGGGGGTGTTGAAGGCCACCGAAAGCTGGTCGGCGAGTCGGACGGCTTGAGACAGGATGGCGTCGGTTTGGGACGAGGTGTAGTTGAAAGCCGGGTCGGAAGCGAGGGTGGTGCTGGTCAACAGGTCGTAGGCGGAGATCAAGCCGCCTAGGTAGCGGATGGTGGTCTCGAAGAGGGAGATTTCCGTCGAGGTGGCGGTGAAGTCGATCTTGGGCACGTAAGAGAGGATTTGCGAGACGACGGACCAGTCGCGCATGACGAGGGCGGTGGAGAAGGCGTCGATTGCTGAGGCGCCCCAGCCGTTTCTGAAGGGGGATGTTAGTGTGGTGTTGAGTTGGGGAAGGGGGTCAAGTCTCACCGGTCATCGTCATAAGAGTTGGACACTGGCAACAGTGAGTCGTGGGGAAAGGCATATTTGTAGTATCCGTCCCATGAGATCTGGAAGGCCTGTTTGACGGCATCTCGTCTTGCTTGGTTTGAGACGGCTTGGGGTGATGCTGCAGAGTCGGCGGTTCCGATCTGTTTCTGTTGCGGTTGAGGGAAGGGTGTTGCAGTGACCACTTGAGTGAGGGTCAATGCACCCGCCAAGAAGGCCGCGGGGCCAATGTTGAACGGATACATCAGATGGTGAGGCCGGTAACAATGCTCGTGAGCAAGGGTTGTTCTTACAGTGACCCCTTTGTCAACCGTCCGAACATATAGATATATATGAGTGTCCGTGCAGTCAACGGAACTGTGAGAGGCAAATTCCCACGCTCACTCAAGTAAGCACCGAGGGACCGAGGTGAAGGACGGACTTGAAGGACAGGAACATGATGTATATACTCCGGTTTCCTGCGCATCTGCCAAGGCCATTCTGACCCCGGTCCAGGGAATGAGGGACGGTCTAGTTCACACCGACTCATCAACAACAACCGGTCCCAGATGTCATAAGGTGCCAATCATTTCTTGGTTCGGCCAATCGAGTGGGAGGTGTCGGCAATCGGGTAGGCATGTGCCTGATGCGGATGTCTTGTCACCGACACCGCATACATATATGTACCTGTATGCATGACAATGCGTTTTGTTGGCCGCAAGTTGCGGTCTCTTACATGCAGCTTTGCGGCCGGCTTGACTTGATCAAGGTTGGGGATTTGGATCAGATGTGATTCTTGCCCTCCATGAGAAGGTTGGGTAATATTAATCTACGATGCCTGAGTAGTGTAGGATTGAAGCATTAACGGGCATTGTCCCGTGCCCCTCTCATCTGCTCTCAACTACGACACTATGCGGTGGAAATGGCGGATGGTCGTGTCACCGCCAAGGTTGGAGAAAGATCTGCAAGCTGAGAGTGATGTGCATACACGCTAACGGGGCTTTTGGCGGGGAAATGAACCGGGAATGGGGAATATCTTGACATCATTTTCCTTGAGTTTTGGCTTGTCTGAAGCGAACCAGATAAATCAACTGTGTGCCATGATAAATCGACTGTGTAGCTTTTCGCGGGCTGTCCCTAAGGTTAGTGTTAGGGTTAGCGGTTAGGGTTAGTTCCGGGGGTGCAGGGGGCCGGTGAGAGGCCCCCGCGTGTGAATGAGAGTTCAGCGTTCTGAAAAAGGTGGTTTTGAGCTCTCGTTGTCGTGATTCAAAATAATGTCTTTGGTGATGACTTGGTAATAGTTGCGGCCGCGTGAGAGTAATGCCAAGCGATGCCAAGCTTTGGGGTCTTGGCTGTCAGTTTGTATGGGCTCCACACAGTCGATTTGGAATCGAACACAGTCGATTTATCTGGCTCGGTCTGAAGCAATTGTTTTGGATTATCATTGGTCCATCTCCCAAAAACCTGCCTATTTGGTAAGAGATTGTCGGTATAAGTGAGGCACTAGTGAGATAAAGTCCCACAGAGTCCAGCCCCCCCACCATCATCATAGAGATACCGATTCATAACAACCAAATCCAGACTAAATCTCAACCCAAACCAACAATGGATCAAGATCAAGAGTGTCCCTTCTGTGGTTTCCCTATCGCCCACCAAGGCGAGCCATGCCCTGATTGCGGTGCGGTAAGATGCCTTGCCTTGACTCTGTCCATCGTTACCTACCCAACTTCGCTGCCACTTTTTTCCTCGGGATCACAAGACAAAGTAACTAACCTCTCCCTTCCGATTACAGGTGAACTAGAAGGGGGACGACTCTGGGATGAGTTTTAAATAAACCTACCTATCTACCTACATGGAAGGCAATCGGATTGCCTTGGGCATCAAGATGGTCAGGGGCTATACAGTCATTTGGGGGCATTCTTCTAGGGGGATTTTTGTAACAGAAAGGGGGTTCTGTTATTAGAAGTAGGGTGGTCCAGTTATCAGATCTGTCTCCAAGAATTGCTCTTGCGCTCCAGTCTTTGGCACATTCATCTGTGTTTCTATGCACCACCATCCATCCCATGTCGCGGGACGTTGTCGTCTGTCGTCTGGTTCCTTGCACACTGCCTGCCCTGGCAAACAGGGCTGAATCAGGCGGGCAAGTGTGTGGGTACGGGTCGTTACTCACTCACAACAGATGCAAAGCTTGGACCGCCGCAACAACAACATTGGGACTGAACCGATATGAAGTGAGGTACCCATACCGGGTATACATAGCTAAGGTACCCGATTCCTGTTTTCCTTGAGAGAACATTGTGTGACCAAAGCCAGCAACAACATGAAAAAGGCCCGAGGGAGGGAGGGTTGTATGCTCCAAGCCAAGGCACCCACCCAACTCGTCTAGAGTTCCATCGCATACATTACATACGAGATGCCGTGTATCGTTGCTCCAACGATATCAATCCATTCAGCTGCCAGGGCCTACTGATGCGTTTCCTAATCCATCTACCCACATAGCGTGCGTAGACAGGTTGTTGCAAACTGGGTGCATGACCCAACGGTCGTGCATTCGTGATGATGTCTGGTAATTTAGACGTGGTCATTCGCCTGGTTTTATAATGTTCCCGAGACAGACCTATGTAGAAGAGGACTGAGTTTTGGGCCTCATGGTTCGGTTGGTCAATAGTCTAGAAGGAGTGCCGTGTTGGTCGTGGGACAACGGCTTCTGGTGTTCCGTGCACGACTTTGATATCAAATGTTGTTGTTCTTGTCCACGCGGATGTGGTGTGAAGACGAACATGCTCTTGTGGTCTGGTCCAGGACCTGCAGCGAGCCGCAAGGTACCGCACGTTTTTGTGAGGGGTAGGCTGTGGTGTTCATGCCTGCCAGGACATGGAATAACATTGAACGAGGGCGGAGATGGCCTGTCGTTGATCGATGCTGGTGTTTCCGGTGTGAAAACTGGTCATGTTTTCCCTTCTCATGTCCATATTAGGGCTGCATCGTCAGGATGAGTTCAGGAATATCCATTTGTCGTACCGAATAAATTGGCGAAATCCGCTACAGTCCTTCTCCTTTCTCAGCGCCGGAGAGGGGGCAGATCTGTGCAGGGCAAGCCCGAGCCTGTACATGGAAACGCACGCAAGGTAAAGTCGTGGGCAATGTCCTCGAAATTTTACTAACTGGACAGATACATCTGCTGGTGTATGCGTGCTTACGGTGCGGCCGCGTTCTGCCCTGTCCGGCGCTTAAAGAGGGACAGGGCTACCGTAGAGACTCGCGAAACTGGCCAAAAACTATTCCCCTTTGAGCGCCGGGCAGAGGGCAGAAATCTGCCAGAAATATGCCCAGTCAGCACGCATATAGCAGCAAATGTGTCTGTCCAATTAGTAAAAATATGAGGATATTGCCTACCACGTTAACTTACACACATTTGAGTGCATAGGACCCGGCCTTGTCCTGCCAGCTKCCTGCACAGATCTGCYCTCTGTCCGGCGCTYAAAGRGGRATAGCKTTTGGCCCATTGCGCGAGTCTCTACGGTATATCGGATTTCGCGAGTTTATTCGGCATTGGTTGAGGATCCGGAGAGATCTTCGAATAATTATCCCCGCTCGTTCGTGTGGTACAGACACGTTCTTCCCTCACGGAACCCAATCGTGTTCGGCATGTTTGGCGTACCTCGTCAACCCCCTTGTCTCAGCTTTGCCAACGCAGCAGCAATTCCACCACTGAGTTCCTCCTCTTGTCTACGAGCAGCCGCAGCGGCACCAGTAGAACCCGAGCCCGAAGCAGCCGCCACAGGTCTCGCGTCCTCGGTGGCCATAACAGCCTCCATCTCATCGTACTCATCCTCCGGCCCGTTCCCGGTAGCGCCAGCCCTGTCCTGTGTTTCCTTCTGCCATGTCTGTGTCTGCGTCCGTGACTGCGTCCCGCTCCCCGAACCAACCACCCTCCCAACATCCACCGCCTCCTCCAACACCTTGTTCTTCCCCTTCCCATCCTTCCCAGCACCACTACCAGTGCCACTATCCCCCACCTTCCGTCCCTGCGCCTTCCTAACCCTAAAACTCCCCTCCACCGCCCTCCTCCAGCTCCGCACCTTCTTCTCCCCCCACCCCTGCACCACACTCAACCTCTCCTCGCCATTCGCCTCCGTCGCAGCATTGATCGCGTTCCGCAAACTACCAAACGTGCTCACGAGCGCAATCGCATCCGTCTTATTCACGCTTCTGGGCACGGTAACGAACTCGACCATTCTCTCCGCGTACGTCGTCTTTTGCTGGCCTCTAATCGCGCTCGCGCTCGCGTGTTCGTACGATTTGTACAGCTCCAGGTATCGCGCCACTTCTTGGGCGGACCAACATAAGATGACCGTCACGTTATTGACCAGGGAAGTTTTGGATAATTCGCGGAGGGGTTCCTCGTGGTTCGGGATGTCGACTAGCGTTAGCAGTATGCGTAAGTTGTAGCGGTTTTGCAGGAGGCGGATGCGCGTGTAGATGTATTCCGGGTGCAGGCGGTGGTATTTAAGGGACAGAAAGAGCGCGCAGGTGGTGGATCCCAGAACGTAGTCGGAGGGAATGTCGGAGTATTCCCAGGGGGTGGACTTGATGGAGGCGAGGACCGGGTTGCCTTTTTGGCGGGGGGAGACGAGGATGGAGGAGCCTGAGGAGCGGGAGCCAGGGGTGGCGCCGCCGGGGAGGGGCTGGGGTGTTGGCTGGACTATTCGGGGCCCGGAGGAGTTGGAGGGAGGAGGTTTGTCGAGACGTTGGGGGGTGGGTTGGACGACGCCGCGGCCTGGTGGTGGTGGTGGTGCTGGTGCTGGTGGGCGTTGGGGTTGTCTTGCTGCTGCTGCTTCGGAAGCGGCGAGGGCTTGGAGGAGCTCGGCGTCGTCGAAGTCGTCGTCCATTTTGTTTACTAGGGTGGAAGCAATACGCGATGAGGCAATCGCGAATAAAATGATGATGAAAATGGAGAATGAATGCGCCAAGATCCGGGGAAGCCTAGAATTGAAGATGGGAGGGCGATGCGGGGACAGTGCTCAATACAGTGTGAACCTGACTTACTCACAGTACTTTATGAAAGAGATAATGACGTCAGTGAGTCTTTCTATGAATGTAAACAAACCTTCAATGTTCACCATGTCCTTTCTAGACACTTATCGTTGATCGTAGATGCTAGACGATAGCTACTCTAATCTACATTCTTTACTTGTGATTATAGAAACCCCTGGAGAATATCCCAGCTAAGATCGGAAGCCAAGGCGAAAGTCCGGTTACTATTGCCGGGATGGTGGAGAGGACCGAAGCCTTCCTTGGGATCGAAGGCGAATCTTCCCCTGACGCTCTTGTGCCATCATGGAATTTGCGCAAGATTTGTAACGGCCGTGAAACCATGTTAGATACGCGAATGAACATAAAATAAACGTACACCAAATGGGTTATCCATCTATTATCCGCTATCTTGAATAGGTAACCAAAATCTAAACAAACAAAAGCTAAACTCCAAACTTCCGACCCAATGCATCCTATATATTTCTTTCCAGGGGATAATTATATCCAGTCCATAAGGTATCCATAACCTCCAGACCACTTAGATCTCCAAATAAAGAGTCCATTCCAAGCCCGACGCCATCAATGCAAACCCATATTCTATGAATCATTCCCCACGATTCTCTGCCTTTTTCTCTACCTACTCCGAGACATACCCCCCATCCTCATAATCCGAATAATTACTCCCACTCCTAACCTCAAAAGCCTCCTCACTCAACTCATCATAAATCCTATAAAGCGCACTGAGCCAAGTGTCCAACATGGCTTTTACCGCCTCCTTCTGTGGCTGCCCTCCTTCCACATGCACCACCCCAAACTGCCCATCCTGCAGCAACAACTCCTCCCTCAACTTCTCATACCCCTCAATCATCACCCACACCTGCAGCGCCGACGTTTCCGTAGACAGCTTCTCCTTCTTCCCTTCTGTCTTCGAATTCCTGGCCTGTCGGTGCCTCAACCCCGGCATTAGATGCGCTGAGAGGTCCCTGGTGAGGAGGTCGAGACAGATTTGCAATGACAAATCTTTCTGGACTATCGGCGCGGGGGTGGGCGTGGAGAGGGGAAAGTCGGAGATGGAAGGGGAACGGGGGGACGCGAAGTCGGGTTTGAAGTAAACAGTTTCGTCATCGAAAGCTACCAGGGTTCCGTCGTCTGATCTGGGGGATGATGCTTCCGGTTGCAAAGGACTTTTGGGGGTTGTTGGTGGTCTGGGAAAGGAGGATAGTTGAGGGGAGAGATTCAGTGCTGAAGGTGCCAAGGTGTGCACCCCGCCGATATGGCTGTTGCGGTGGCCGCAGTTCCCGGCGTGACGACTGCGAGTCGTAGTGTTGGTCCGCGAAATGGGCGGTTGACTTTGAGCTCGTCGTGAAGAGGAGGTCTGTTGTCTCCTCAGCTGCTCCCGAGAATAGGTTGGGTCTGACCGGGTGTGGGAGAAGATGGAGGAGTTGCGGGATTCGAGAAGGGCGCGATACTCTTCGGCGATTTGTGCGACGCTGGAGCGCTTCTCGTCCGCTAGGGCGTTGCGTGGTCGGGGAATGTTTTCTAGCTGGCCAATGGAGAAGATGGGTGTCTTTGCCCGGCGTCTCGGTGAGCCTTGAGACACCGGGGACGAGGGACCACTGGTCATAGATGCCCGGCGGTCTGCATCGCTGATGGCGAGGTGGGAGAGCTCGGGAATGATTCTGACGGGTGAATCTGGTTCGGGGATTTCTTCGGGTTCAGGTTGCGGCTGTTGTTTCATCTCGGGCCGCCGAGGGGGTGACCGAGGAGGAGAGTGCCATAGGTATTCCGACCATTCTGGCTCCCTGATTCCCGGTGTTACTGTCACGGGAGGCAGATATTGGGGTGTTGCTGTGATGGGACTGCTGATGTCGGCAGTGGTGATGTGGTGTTTTGAGGACTTGCTCTTGCTGTATGTGTCTGATACCACCCTCCTCGGCTCATCTCCACGTTTTTGCTTCGAGACAGACTTTTGAAGTTTCCTCCTCAGTTTCGGCACCTTGTTGGTGGTCATGAGGTGGAAGGCCTCTCTTGTTCGTTCCAGTCCTGTCATTGTGTGAGTTGTATGGTAGTAATTTGACGATCAGACAGACAACTTCTGGTGATGGTCAGTCAATATGGGAGAGATATTGCGTGCAACACTGCCGGGGTCATGAAGAGGGCAGTTCATATTGAATGTTTTTCACTGTGACCTCAAACCTTGTTGGGAAATATGACGTTGGAGTGTCCATCACTCGTTTGATAGTGGATGGGGGACCCATGACGATTTCCCACCCAATGCCAAAACCGGATTTGGCTTCACTCACAGGGCTGGTAGAGCGGGAAAAGGGTGGTCAGGGTGCTTGTCCAGGGTGACCTGTCAGAATTAGCGAAAAGACCCTGTGAACTGACGCATGTCTCTGGACATTGAATCATTCAACTTTTCTGGGCTTCCAGTCAACAGTCTAGAACGAAAGAAGATGTTGATACTGGAACCCTTGAAGCGTCGATGACCTCCACTCGAGTGTCATCCAAGCTTTTGGTCCTTGCGGTGATTGATCGATTCCACAAAAGTCAGGGTCCGTACACATGTATCACACTTATGCAGGGTCAGAGGTACAGATATAAAAAGCAGGGAGCCGTCATCGTAACGGCCATCTCGAACGATGACACTGTTGGATGTTGACATTGCGATAAGAGCTCCGATTTCATTTCAGCTGGGTCAAGTCTCGCCGGTCCATAACATGGTGGTCGCTTGACCAGTAGCGTTGGAGAATATGAGAGTGTATGTCTCTTGAGACAGCCATTGTCGTGTGACTGGAGCTGGCCAAGTTGGAGGTTGCGCGATTCAGCGAAGGCACTTGGTGGAGTGGGTCAGCTGGTAATTGTTAGTGCACTTGGCCATACCAACCCTAACCCCAATATACCTATGTTTTGTCTATGACAGTAAGGTCATGTTGCGATGTTTCCCCTAAACTCTTGGAAATTGCCGGGAAACATTGGTTGATATTCCGACAGACAGAAACCGTTAGTCTTGTTGCTTTGAGTCATCGATATTGATGAGGCACTGGAGTCACCATGAACAAAGAGACTCTGTACAGGTGACCCAACAAAGAGTTTCTAGAAACCTTCTATGGAGTGAAGGGACGGTTAGTGAAGCGGCGAACATGTTTCAACAGATGGAAATCATCCTTGTTGGTGTTGTTCATGATGGCGACTGTCTTGTTTGGATGAGATGTTAACAGTCTTCGCACAGACTTGAACACAGACGTCGTACCTCATCCGCTCGGACTTGACGTATCATGACCCTGAACGATCCGAACGCGGCCACTGACCAGTGTTCAGATAGTCGCCATTTGCATGGCACCGTACCTGGAAGACTCTCCGGGATGACGATTTCCACGTGTACGTATCCCGCAAGTCTTGACTCGTTCTTTGAAGAGACAACTGGGAGTACCACACTCAATCAAGACAAAGGACAGCTGGAAGACGAAGAGATATCACCCGGGGAAAATCTTCCTTCCAACCCGAAGCCTGTGATTTCTTGCCAGTGACCCCCACTTGGAGAAGCGTTGTATTTATCCATCAATCAAAAGGCTCAATTGGTGACGGCGATCTGAAGTTTGTCGTCAATTTCTGTTAGTTCAGTACTCGAAGACGGTTACATTCGACTATGTAAACCAAGTCTTGCACTAATAGAAGCCCCCCAGGCTAACCCCACCATACCCCTCACAAGCGTCCCCTCTTCCCCAGTTTTCCCCAGTTTACCCCAGTCCCCAACGGCTCAAGATGACCGACGATGGCAGCTGTTGGGCCTCGCAAACGATGAGCCGAGACTGAGAAACGATTTCCCTGGTTCGGGAAATCATTCTTCAGTAGACTGAAATACAACTTGTTCCCAATTCTCTTCTCTTCCTCATTGCCTGCCTACCTCTAGTGAACCTGACGAAAAGGAGCTCTTACACGTCTCTCAACACCATAGCAGCCCCCTCGCCAGGAATAACATCACAAACAAAGTCATAATGTCCGAACAAGAAATCAAAATAACGGGCTGGACCACCCGCGACGTCCGCTTCCCCACCTCCCTCGACAAGACCGGCTCCGACGCCATGAACGCCGCCGGCGACTACTCGGCCGCTTACTGCATTCTCCAAACGGACTCCAAGTACACCGGGCATGGCATGGTTCGTCTCTCCCCTCCCATCCGCTGTCCCTCTCCTCTCCTTCGTATCCACTTGAAAACTAACACAACCCCTCTCCCCCCCCAAAAAAACAGACCTTCACCATCGGCCGCGGCAACGACATCGTCTGCTCCGCCATCAACCACGTCACCGACCGCATCCGCGGCCGCACCCTCTCCAGTCTCGTCGCCAACTGGGGCCAAACCTGGCGACACCTGGTCAACGACTCGCAACTGCGATGGATCGGTCCGGAAAAGGGCGTGATCCACCTCGCTCTGGGCGCCGTCGTCAACGCCATCTGGGACTTGTGGGCCAAAGTCCTTGGCAAACCCGTGTGGCGGATTGTCTCAGAGATGTCGCCCGAGGAGTTTGTGCAGTGTATCGATTTTCGGTACATCACTGATGCGATCACTCCGCAGGAGGCGGTGGAGATGTTGAGGGCGATGGAACCTAGCAAGACTGAAAGGCTTAGGGAGGCGGAGGAGAACAAGGCTGTGCCGGCGTATACTACGAGTGCCGGGTGGTTGGGGTATGGGGAGGATAAGATGAAGGCGCTGTTGAGGGAGACGATGGAGAAGGGGTATAGGCATTTTAAGCTCAAGGTTGGTGGGAGTGTGGAGCAGGATAAGAGACGGTTGGGGATTGCGAGGGAGGTGATTGGGTATGATAAGGGGAATGTGTTGATGGTGGATGCGAACCAGGTTTGGTCGGTGCCGGAGGCTATTGAGTACATGAAGGAGCTGAAGGAGTTTAAGCCGTGGTTTATTGAGGAGCCGACCAGCCCGGATGATATCCTCGGCCACAAGGCGATTAGGGAGGCGCTGAAGGAGTATGGGATTGGCGTGGCTACGGGCGAGATGTGTCAGAACAGGGTGGTGTTCAAGCAGCTGTTGATGAGCGGGGCGATTGATGTGTGCCAGATTGATGCTTGCCGGATGGGAGGTGTCAATGAGGTGTTGGCGGTGTTGTTGATTGCGAATAAGTATGGTGTGCCGATTGTGCCCCACTCGGGCGGTGTCGGGTTGCCCGAGTATACGCAGCACTTGAGCACGATCGATTATGTGGTGGTGAGCGGGAAGAAGTCGGTGTTGGAGTATGTGGATCATCTTCATGAGCACTTCCTGTATCCGTCGGTCATCAAGGATGGGTACTATCAGACTCCCACGGAGCCTGGGTATTCCGTCGAGATGAAGGCGGACAGCATGGATCAGTTCGAGTATCCTGGTGGTGAGAAGAGCTGGTGGAGGACTGAGGAGGCCAAGCCCATTCTTGAGGGACCGAAGTTCTAAGGTGGTGTGGACAAAGGCCAGAAGTAGCGATAGATTTGATTTATATGCGTTGATATTCGTATTCTTGGTGTTGTTCACTCTTTGACGTGCCCAGCAGTGGCAACCTCCAAAATCTTCTTCTCCATCCCCTCAACATGGACAACTTGGATTCCCGCGTCCTTCAAAGAGTTCCTTCCCGTGTTCTCCTGAACAAACGTCTCCGGCTCCAGTATCCCAACATAGACCGTCTTGATACACCCAGCCAGCCTCAAGACTCTCTCCACACATGGCAAGTTCCCGCTCAAACGCTTGGAGCACGGCTCAACGGTGGTGTAAAGTGCCAGATCTTTTGGAAGCACCTCAACCAGCTTCTCCTCGGGAACACCATGCTGTTGTGCTAACTTGATGAAACAACATTGCTCGGCATGGGTGTTGCCCTCCAGTTCCAAGGTGTACCCGGTCGCCAGGATGGTGTTGGAGGGGACATGCACGACAACGGCTCCAACCCGGTAGTTTGTTGGTTTTGGCGGGGACTTTTGGGCCAGAGAGAGGGCCAGGCGCATGTATCCTTGATGGTCTCCTGGAGCGATTGAGGAAGACATATTTGGGTGATGTTGGTGATCAGAGGAGGGAGGAAGGAGAGATGACAATTGGCAGCTGAATTGCCAACAACCTCGGGGACCTCCGCCGGCCCGTCACTTCCAGTGACAGCTGCGTGCCAATCTGTCACTCCCGGCCGACGGCCGAACGACATCATCACTGGCCCCACTCCCAGATTCGCAGACCCTTGTCACCCGATAAGATAAGCCGCGTCGTCGCGTCTCCCCAGACCATCGATTGTTTAAATCACCAACTGAACAATCCATCGCATCGCATCGCTAGACTTCCGTCACTTGTGCGCATCTGCGGAACATCGCTGCTGGACTTCAAGATAACAATGCCTCGGACTACCAAGAAAGCCGCGAATCCGCCTTCCGACTCTGGCGAAGATGACCACGACGAACATGACCTCTCCGACGTCGAAGAGCCACCGACCATCGACCCTTACGAGGCCCTTGGACTTGAGCGCGATGCGACAGCTGATCAGATCAAGACTGCGTATCGGAAGGCTGCGTTGAAGAATCATCCTGGTATGACTTTTCCCTCCCTATTCTCCTTGTTCCCAATTTCTATTTCCCTTTTTCCTACTTCTAGCCCTTTCTTTGCTCTTCGTCTTTCTGGCTCTCCCATTCCCCTCCTGCAATCCCTCCTTCTCGGTCTTCTTACCGTGTGCTTGACTAACCAAATGTCTGTGTCTAGACAAGGTCCCAGCCGAACAAAAGGACTCCGCCACCGCCAAATTCCAACAAATCGCCCTAGCCTACGCCATCCTCTCCTCCCCCACCCGCCGCCAGCTCTACGACACCACGGGCTCAACGTCAGAAACTCTCGCCCAAGATGACGACTTCAACTGGGCCGATTACTACAAATCCTGTTTCGCCGATTCCATCTCCGAAGCCACCATCGAGGCGTTCGCAAAGACTTACAAAAACTCCGATGAGGAACGATCAGACGTTCTGGCCGCTTACACGAAGTTCGAGGGCGATATGGACGGGGTATACGAGAGCGTGATGTTATCTAATGTGTTGGAAGACGACGAGAGGTTTAGAGCTTGGATTGATGAGGCTATTGAGAAGGGGGAGGTGGAGGCTTATCCGAATTATACCAAGGAGACGAAGAAGAAGAGGGCGGCGAGGGTGAAGGCTGCGAGGGGGGAGGCGAAGGAGGCGGAGGAGTTGGCGAAGGAGTTGGGGGTTTACGACAAGCTTATGGGCTCTGGCAAGGGGGACAGCAGCAAAGACGGGAAGGCTAAGGGCAAGGGAGGAAAAGTAAAGAAGGATGACGGCGAAGGTGCCCTAGCCGCTTTGATCTTGGCGAGACAGCAGAGTAGGGGGGATATGTTTGATAAACTGGCGGAAAAGTATGGAGCTAAGCCGAAGGGGAAGGGAGACAAGAGGAAGGCGGAGGAGCCACCGGAACTTGACGAGGAGGAGTTTCAGAGGATACAAGCTGGATTAGGGAAGGGCGGAAGCAGTGGAGCAAAGAAGGCGAAGAAGAGAAAGGCGTAAGCAAGTGCTTGATTGCTCGAGTCTGATTCTAGATGGGTGGAAAGGGTCGCGGGGTTTGGAGTTATGATCGTTTCAGTGATTTTGCTGTCTTACTTATGTATGGTGTTCTGGTTTGTGGTTATGGGTGTTTCAAGGATACCAATCAAGCGGGAGACATTTCGATCATTTCAACCTCAGCATCCCAATTGTCAAGGCGACAGCAGGTGACGCTGACAAGTACTGGTTATTGTTCATGTATCGGCAAGGTCGAGATATGTCTTTACCACATTCTCTTCATGCCCACGATTCTTTGCCGAATGCCCCAAAATCGGCATTGGTGACTATGGCTGAGTGTGGGGAACTTGTTGATCCTCTATCGAGGAGTTTATGTTGGTGGTGATGGGGAAGTCGAAGCTGCGTGGGAGAAGGAGGGGAAATTGGAGAAGACTTCGACTTGACAAATTCCAAAAGCCTTTTAGCCTCCAACGGGAAATTAGGTGGTTGCTCCTTCACTCTCAAACCACATCTCTCCGATCCCCAACTTCCATGGCGAAAGTCTGGTTATGTTCAATTCTCTCAAAGACAAGGGAGTGTATCATCGACATATATCCAAAGAAATCTGCCCTATGTTGTTGACCGACGGGGTATAGCGGTATATCCCAACGCCAACATGCTTAATCCCAATCCTCAATACCCATAGCCATTCAATATGCCATATCATCATCATGTACACCGCGCCATCATGCCCATTATAGCAGCCAAACAGCCAGCATATTCAACCCAGCCAACACCACCGCAACGGTAACCCCGACATCCAGCCCACTCGCCGCACTATCATCCTTCCCATTTCCATTACCACCCCCCGAACCTCCTCCTCCACCACCACCACCACCACCACCAGTCCCCGTCGGCAATCCAATCCCGCCCGTACTAACCCTCGTCCCCGCCGGTCCCGGTCCAAAGTCCGAGTTCGTCACCGCCGGCCCACTCCCCGCCGCCGTCCTCGTCGGCGCCCTCGTAGCAGTGACATCCAACCCTCCACCGCCCGCCGTCTTCGTCGGTCCACTATCCTTACACTTGCCCGTCGAACTCGGCACCGCGTCCTCCCCGCTGCCAATCTCCACAATCTGCTCTCCGCAATTCGCCGCCTGCGCCAGATGCAAGTTGCGATTATCCTGATCATAAACCACGTACGCGGCGCGCAGGAAGGAATCACCAAACACGGGCTCGTCTTCCGTCGGCAAGACACCCACCACACACACATTTTTTTGTACCTCCCAGATGAAATCCGCGTAGGGGACACGGATCTTCTTAGACCCAAAAATGAAATCGACCGACCCAGATTCTTGACCAGCCGTCGAGCAATCGACTATGTAAAACCCTGACTCGGGATCATACTGGCTCCCGGGGAAACTCTCGCCAATCGCCTGGAAGATAGTCGACGGGAGGCGGGACAGAGTGCCACCGCTGTCCAAAAAGACGGGGACGGCGATTTCTTCGGACTCTTCTACCTGGCCGTCTGGGTAAGTCATTCCCACTCCCGAGAGCACGATCCAGTACCGGTCTGCTCCCGAAGGGGTGTCGGAAGGGTCGAGCATGGGCAGTTTTTCGAGGCTGCCGGAGAATTTGCCGAGGTCGACGCCGCCGAAGATGATGGCCCCGCTGGGGTTGTCGATACTCCGTAAATCCAGCGAGAAGGCGCGCGAGGAGATGATGCCTTGGGAGGCCATGGAGTCGAGGAGGTAAGGGTAAGGGGAGACGCCCGGGTTGACGGAGGGAGAGAGGCCGAGGATGCCGAGGGGGATGTCGGTTGATTCGAAGCCTACACCCAGGATTTGGGATTTGATTTTTGCGGCTGGATTGCTTGTCAGTCCTGGCATGGTTGAGGAGGGGGGAAAGTAGGTAAGGTACGTACATCCAATGGTCACGTCGTCAGTCACATACTCAATCGTCACATTCCCCTTGCCATAACTCAGAATATCCGCCGCCCCCGTATCCTTGATCGTCTTGCTCTTGGTGTAATCAAACTGCGGGAAACTACTGCAGTACTTCTCCTGCCCCGAAGTCTCACACTGCGGGTTCACCCACAGATCCGGCGACCCGGTGTCCAAGATGAGGGTAACCGTCTGCGGAGGCGTCCCGATCTCGATGTCAATGGTATAAGTCGTGCCCAGGTTCTGGTTGTTCAATCCTTCGTCTTCCTGTCTCCGTCGAAGCTGGGGAGCGCCGTGAGCGGCATGGACGGAGGCGCGGATGAAGCCATCGCCGCGGGGGGTTATGAGAGAAGGATTTGAACGGCGTTCGGCTGGTGAGACTGAGACTTTGATGGGTGGTTTTGCTGATGCCAAGACTCCTGCTGCCGGTGACAGGAGGGCTGTTAGGGAGAGGGTGGTGAGAGGTAGCATGGTGATCATCATAGGTAGGTAGGTAGCGGAGGAGGTTCAATGAACGGGGTTGTTCGACGGCCTTGTAAAAGAAACCAGCGACGACCGACACCAAAACAGGCTGGATGAAACTGAAGAGAGGAGCCATGGGAGCACAGCTTTATGTATACGACTCATAACCCAAACCTAATCCAAAAACAGAAACATCCATGCTTACAACGCTACCTACCGAGCCAGCTCCAGCCCCAGCTTCTTTCTGCAAGCTGTATACCCTTTTCGTACCACCGAGAAACTTTTGTTGATAGGCCCAGGCACCAGTCTTGTCCCGGGCCTTGTCCAGATGGGGATCCAGGAGGCGATGTTACAAGACTCGATGGCGCATCATGGCACCCAATAAGCCTTTATCGATGGGTCGACCGGAGGGTGTCAATGACAGGGGTATAGTGAGCAGCAACATGGAGACAGTACACTATCAGGGTGGTAGTGTAGTGTAAAGTTGTTGAATCGTGAGCGGATGCCCGGCAGGGGCTCAGCCTCTTCTCTTGTCTCTTCTTCTTTTTCCTGTCTTTTGGTAGAAGTTCCTCGAGCTAGCTATCTATCAACCCCTGTGGCTCCGAGACGGACGCATGGTGTCGGCTTTTTGGGCAGCAGTCGTTATTGGCTCGTTTATTTTTTTAATTTTTTTTTGAAGGGGTTGTGGTTGTTAAGCCAAAAAAAGAAAGACAAGGTTGGGTTGGCGAGGGGGAGAGTGAGGTGGGATTGGTCTCTGTTCAGCTGGTGCGACGTGAAGACAAACGAGGACGAGGTCAAAAGATGTGATAAGTGAAGATTGACTTTCAGCCGTTCAGGAAGTGAAGTCTTTCTGAAGAGTCGTCCTAAGCCTCGCCATATCGGAGTTCTGTCTCTTCACCTCAAACCTATCGAGAGGTTAACATCCCAAGAGCCCCATTGTCGTTCTCACAACCGACCTTCTTCTTTCCTCTCAACCAACTCCTCTCGCTGAAGATGTATGGTTCACGTTTCGTCAATGTCCATCGTAAAAGCCACGCTTGGCATTGATCCCCACCCCAGGCACCCCCCCTCTGAATTGTCTAAAACGCCATCCAATGTCACCCAATCTCACTCTCTCTCCGCACGCTAGAAGGCCGCTAGCGGTTTCTTACTACACGTGTATGTACAGCGTGTCAGTCCCTGTTTCCAGGGCTTTTTGTCCCGTGTTCTCCGCATTTGAGTTGAAGATTTTAGTGCCTAGTGTCGATGACGGCGGTGATGACTTCAATAATACAGTTTTGGGTGAACCAACGGGCATTTGTTTTCCAAGATATCTGTGATGGAGAGAAATGATTGTTGAGCTGACAAGCTGGCAACACCGAACAATGCCTCTAAAATTGTTGTGAATATCACCGCTGTCTGTCAGCCTACTAACGATCGGAGCAGCCCAGCCTCCGCGCTTGAGTCTTCAGAGCCTCCTCGGTGACAGTGACTGACGGTGACAGTGACAGTGACAGTGGCATTGATTGACACCTTCTCTTCACCTTTCTGCAAACCGTCGGAATCTCAGCCCAGCCATGAAAATCCGCCATCGCAACTTCAGCCCCATGGAGCCTAACACGTGTGCCAGTCGGGGCTGGTCTTCTTCATCTTTGCCTTGCTTTTTATTGGCTTTGATCCAACAGCGAACCTGAATGGCGAACCTGAGTGCTGGTGTTACACAATCCCACCGCAAAAGTCCAATATTGGAGATCTGGCCCACTTTCGCACTTGCGCTTTTTGGGATAGCTTTGCGATCTCCTCTCATTCGTCAGCTTAACTTGCACGTTTTCGGGGTCAGCCGCCATCCGGGCTATCAGTGGCCGAACGATAAAGATAAGAGTTTGACTCAGAGCAGCCTGGCTGCCTGGCAGCCCGTTGAAGATTACGCTACGAGATGAAAGCCCGCCCCAGAAAAGAAAGACGTTTAGAGGTAGGTAAGGTAGCTTTGAGCGGCGATGAAGTGTTGGAGCTGATGAAGCTTAGTGTTTGATGTTTAGAATCGCGGTTCGTCCCAACCCAAGTTTAGGCGAGGTTGGTCGGGTCGGGTCAGTGTCAAGTCCGGACCTGCCAGCCTGCGTCGTCATACAGTAGCGAGCTAGGATAATAAACCTAGGCCGTTTATGCCAAAGCACGAGCCACTTCCTCAATCTTGGCCCCTTTTCGTTCAGCTCAACAACACAACACAACACCTCAGGGTGTTCTTTCACGATACTCCCATCATTGAGATCTATGTCAGACGGTTGACATGTTTTGTACCCTCTATACAGTAACCGAACATTGCTGTTGAAGCGCTACGAAGATGAAGAGCCTACCTAACTTGCTAGAGATAAGGTTGAAAATAGTATGATGCGACCAACGACACCTCACGGGTACCATACCCAACTGCCCAGATGATACGTGGCTAGCTAGCTGACATGGGTCAAGACGGATCATTCATGATAGCGTATTGAAGCTCCAAACGCCCTTCGAGACAAACACATGTCGAGGTAATAATATTATTCTTTATCTGGGTATCGAAAAGATCTTTGCAAACTAAGACAACGCAAAAGGAAAGGGAAAAAAAAAAAAAGATGAAAAAAAAGGAACAGATAAATAACTAAGAGATGTAAGCCAGTTACCATAACATGATCCTCGACACAGCAAAAACCGAGCAGCTCGAAACAAAGTTCCAATATCTTTGGATTTGATTATACTTTGTTCAAAACATTTGACGGCTTCCTCTGATGCCTCAATTCCTAGCCCCCAACCCCACCTCCGTGTGCGCCCGTGAACTTCCCAATGAGCCAACTCCCTTCAACATGACGCTGATGGATGATGATATGTATGACATAGATGTGGAAAGATGATGATGCACCCGATGATACTCCTGATATATCCTCCTCCTCCTCTTCTTCTTCTTCTTGTTGGACGAGCTCCCTTTATGTTCGTTATATATCGCCGTGATATCTTCCTCCTCATCCTTTTAATCACCCCCCTCAAATCCCTTCTATCCCTCCCCACATTTAACCAACAACAACCCTAGCCCCCTCCTTGCCCAAAACTCCCCTCTCCTTCGGCTTCGGGCTGCTCCCCCTCCCCTTCTTCCCTCTAAACAATCCAAAAATCCCTCCGCCTCCGCTTTCTTTCCCACCACTGGCCCCCTCACCATGTGCGGCTGCCGCATCCACCGGCAGTGTGGCATCCTGCCTCGCCAAGTCGCTCCAGCTACCCCCTCCATCCAGCGTAACTTGCACACCCCCCGTCGGACTTCCTACCATCAACGATGATCCGTGTGCTCGGCCCTGACGAGCGGGGGTGGTGTATGCTTGAGGATAGGGAGGCAATGGCGGGGGACGGCCGGACGAGACGCCGCCGCTGCGGCCTGGGCGGTGCGAACTGGTAGGTCGGGGGCCGACGGCGGCCCGTTGCGAGTCGTAGGCGTTGTAGGCGTGGGAATGTGAATGGGCGCTTTGCATCGAGTTGGTTCGTTCGGGGTTCTTTGGAATCGAGTTGCTTCGTTCGGGGTTCTTTGGAATCGAGTTGCTGCGCTCGGGGGCATTTCGAGCTTGAGCAACTTGCCCGCTGGGGGCGTTGGGGGGTTGGAAGGAGGAGCGGCTGCCGTTGGGGTGGTGGGTTTGGACCGCTTGCGAGTGCGAGTGCGCGTGCGAGGGCATCTGTGTCGCTTGCGAGTTCGAGTGCGCGTGCGAGGGCATCTGTGTCGCTTCGTCTGTTGTTAGGGCTTGTGCCGGGCGCGCGTTTTCGTCTGTCACGGGGGTAGGCTGGCCGTTGGGTGTCTCGGCTTGTGACTCGGTGATTCTGGGATTTGTTAGCATCAAAGCCGCAACGTGGCACGAAAGCGGGAGGCTTACTTCTTGTAGGCAGCTAATGTGTAATCGAAGGGACGGAAGTCGGTCTCAATCATCCGATAGAGCTCCTCTTCGCGAATCTCCTTGTCCGTGGCGTCATCCTTTAGCTTCTCGCGCGGCTTCTGCCTCCTTGCCCGGGCTTCTAGTGGTGCTTCTTCCAGAAGAAGCTCCTCCAAGTCGTATGTAGCGTCGAAGTTCGTCTTCTCCGATGACGGAATAAACACTGGCTCTATTTGCTTCTTCTCCAGTGCGTCAAAGTCGATGACAGAGAAGAAGTCATGGTAAATGAAGCTCTCCCACGTGTGACCCATACGCTTATCCGGGTTGTGCTCCAAAGCGTCCTTTATGGCGTACATACAGTCTAGCTGGACTGGAGGCTGTGTGACGGGGAATTTGGGGTTGGCGGCTTGGATAGTCTGGCTGAGTGATGATTCGGAGTTGCCCTCGAATGGCCTCTGTTTGTACAGTCAGTCAGCATGGCTTTTCTTGTCAAGTGAGATGAGATGGCGTAGCAAGACATTGTAGCCTGCCCAACCCTAGACTCTGACGGTACGTACCTTGTTATAAATGCACTCGTAGAACAAAACACCCAACGACCACCAATCAGCACGGATATCGTAGCCCTTGCCAGCATAGACTTCTGGCGCAAGGTATGCCAAGGTACCGGACTTGCTCGTTAATTTCCTTCCCGGCACAATGTCCGAAGCAACATTCTGATAGCGTATATAATTAGCCTGGTTACACAAGAATAGGGGTCCAGGGTCAGGAACTTACAAAGTCAGTTAAATGGACATGTCCATCAGCATCGAGAAGCACGTTGTCGGGCTTGACGTCTCTGTGGATGATGTTTTGCCCGTGGATGTAGCGCAAGGCACAGCCGAGCTCTGCGATCCAAAACCTTACCGCCGCTTCGGTAAACGTCTTTCTCGAGATGTGGAAACGTAGATCACCGCCGCTCATGAGGTCAACAACCAGATACCTGGTCCGTCGTCAGTTGTTTTCCGTCAATGTCGAGCTCGGTTGTAACGTACATATACTCGATATCCTGGAAGCTGTATCGCAAGTTGCAAATAAAAGGGTGGTTGACATGTTCGAGCATTCGCCGCTCTCGGATGATATTTCTAACACTCTCGGAACGTACAACTAGGGAGAGTCAGCCATTGCGCCATCAAGTCCTCGAAGTCGAACAAAGCCTACCTTCATCTTTTCTAATGTATTTCAGGGCGAATGATAGACCGGTATCTTTTCGCTCGACAATGCGCACTTTGCCAAAGGCACCTCGACCGACTACTCGACACAGACGGAAGTGATTCAGGTTCACTACGACACATGTCCAGTCAGCATCATCGCAACTTGAGATCAAAGACAGGCACGTGAAACTGGAGCCCGGAAACTGGTCATCACAGCAAAAAAAAAAAAAAAAAAAGGAGGGTATCGCCTTACCTTCGCCGTCAAGATCGACGGGCTTTCCCTGGCTGTTTCCCATCCCGCCCTGCCGACAGCTTCTCTAGATGCGATGACAAAAGCGGCTGACTACCTTCTTTTCAAAGTATGTATAAAATCGAACAAAAAATTAGGCGATGCAGTCCATGCCGGGGACAGCTGAAAGGGCTGCTGGTAGCTGGAAAGTGTTGCGTGTGTCCGCTCGCGGGTGGTGCTTGGTGGGTCTGTCACAAGTCGCGAAGTGGGAACCCAAGATTGATGATTATTCGGGGTTCAGGTCTTGGCACTAGTCGAGTTCAGCAGCGAAGAACTTTTGGGACGGCGGACGGCCCGAATTCGGTCTCTTTGTTCTTTCGATTCGAAGCGGCGATATCCCGTCTTTCGTTCCTGAAGGCGCAATCCGTGTGTGTGGAGCGTGCTGGCTGGCTGGGCTCCTCTTTCTGCCTGTTTACGTCACGGTACGGACTGGCCGCAGCGAATCGCGAGGTCGAATCGAAGGTCGAGGAAGATGGTTGTTCGAGACCACCACGATGGACTAGCGGATACGGTTGTCTGTCTGTCTGTCTGGGGCGGCGGTTGATATTGCGCGCTTCGTGAACACAAGCCTGGACCCTGGATCTTGGGGCCTATCGTATGCGACTAACGATGCTATTCGGTATCGATGGGCGAAAGCGGTGAGGAGCGATTGGCGATTGAGGATGTGAGGCTTGCAAAACTCAACTGAAACTGGTGGACGGGAGTTGGTGGTGTGGTCGTCGTCGTCGATTCGCCTCGAATTGCGTTGAACGTGAAAGATGAAAAGGACAGAGCCGGTTTACTGCGAGGACACAAGGACTTGGAAGCGGAGACGAACGAAAGAAGCTCCAGGCTCAACCAGGTCTTGGAACGGGTCCCCTCTTGGGAACGGGGGGGTATGCCGAGATGAAGGGCAGCGATAGTCTATCTTTCGTTTAGTGGAGGGATCGGGCTTCTCTTTTTAGTGCCGCAATGGGGGGGATCCCGTTGTCGATTGCGAGAGCTGGGTTGGGGTGACTGGTCGAGATTATGTTTGCTTTTGGTGTGCCTTGTGTATGGTGGTTGTGAGCAAAAAGGCTTTGTTCGTAGGAAGGAAACTGAAGAGGCGGGGACAAGACGGAACGGGCAACGGACGGAAAGAAACGAAGAGGAAAACTGACAAGACACGACGGAAGGTGGTCCGTGGTGGTGGTGGTGGTGGTGGTGGTGGTGGTGGTGGTGGTGGGTGTCCTTGCTGTGGATGGTGGAGGCTACCTTAACAGCTAAAATGATCAGTGACCAGTGGTGGCCCGCTGAAAAGGCAGGCTCCGTGGGTACCCTGACATGCGCCAGATTAGTGGCCATGTTTTACACGCTCCATCCCGGACGGGCAAACGGTACGGATAGGAGATCCACCCCCGAGATAAACACCATTCAGCGCCCGCCAACCGTTGATGGTCTTTGGTATTCGTGTCTTTGATCTCTTCCGAGGCCTGAGATGGACGATTGTGATTGGTTTAAAGTGCCTTGTGGTGTTTGGAAGAGACTGGAGTTGACATGTCAATCCCCCCTTTTGTTAGAGTCTGTTAGAGATACGGATCCACAGACTGCAGGTTTCCATCTCACTGCTCGTAATGGCAAAGAGAGGAGACCTTGATACTGCGTGCATATCGCTCAGTGCTTAGAGCCTGAAGAGAATGAAAAGTGTGAAGCTACCTATTTTCCCAACATTCCAAAGACTCTTCACGGGACTTGGCAACCGGCCCCTGCGTCCTGCGTGAGACCATGTCAGGTCCATGTCAGGCAGGCAGTGTGATAGACCGCCGACAGAGCGTGGCCACCGCGTGGGAGAAGAGTCTGGGCATCGCCTGGCTCACCACCGGGCTGGCGTCCTGGCGAGCTCGTGGACAGTGGACCGTTTCGAGTTTAGCGGATGGAGTCGCTAGAGGTAATGCGGTTTACTATTTTCCTAGGCGAGCGCCAAGCAACCTTTCAATTTCCCTTGCGCCTGAAGCTGACAAGAGAGCTGAACCCTCAAAATATCATCCCCGTTGGAAATCACAAGTTCCACGTTAGCCGGGCATGTCCGAAGCCGGTCGGTGGTAGTATCGTGCTGCTCGGTTCCGACATGATGGAAAGTTGAAGCGCGGTGGCGTCTAACCACAAGTCTAACCATATTACCGGTAAGACCCTTGATTTCACTTGTCTGGTTTTTTTTTTTTTTCTTCCCGCAAACATGTTCGTTTTCAACCTGGAAGACAAGATGGAACGAACGTCCAAGAGAAACGAAATCATCCAGAACACTGCGCGTACCAGCAACATCCCCGCATGGATACCGAAAATAGACGAAACATTTCACAGAAACCAAGAAAAAGAGACGAGTCATCTTTTCGACGGGTTCACGACGTTATGCGTTTGACGTGCGTTCAGAAGGACAAAGGCATCTCTATAATTCTGGCGGAGACGGACATTGAATCCTTCTGCTCTGAAACGGACCACGGGGGTTGTCATCGACATCAGACGCAGATCAGATTCGATCATCACAACGTCTCGTCATTTTACACCATGCTGCTGATGTGAGCCATGCTTCACCGCAACAAAACCCGGGTAGGTATCCCCTGAAATATGAAAATCCCAGTTGATCACAAAAAGTCAAGGGAAAAAAAAAAAAGCTGTCCAAAAATATCTTCTTTCCGCCCTTTCCGCGATATCGATCAATCCTGGCAGCGTGTTCCCTGGTTCCCTGGTTCCAGGTTCCCAGTTATCGACACGAGGCAGATAGGAATATCCTTGCCTTACCACGTGTGAACTACGGCACGAGAAATACACATGTATGCAACAGTTATCACTGAAAGGCGGAATGGGTTAATCTATTGGAGCGTGGCAAGTGCAGATGTGTGTAACCACAACCACCAACACCACCCACGGGGTTGGTGTTACCTACGCACTACGGACCGTGATACCATGATGGCGGATTCCCCATCAGACCCTCAGGAATGCTAACTCCAGATTACCATCGTGTTGGGGCTCTCTCTGTTTAACTAACAAGTGCCTACAAGTTGATGACGATGATGATATCAGGCAAACAAGACGAGAGCCAGCTCAAACACCAACGGAACTCTTTTCATCCGAATCGACTATTGACATCATCATCATCATCATCATCACGGCCTGCCCGAACTACTCTCGCCTACCTACATGTAAACAGACGACAAGAGTGTAGTGCCACACGTCCACGGTTTCAACTTCCAGTCGCCCATCCTTTCAACGGCAGGGACCCGTTCTCGTGCTCCGTGCTTCAACGGGTGGCTGCAACATTGAAGGATTGTGAGCAGTGCAATTGCAAATTGGCGTACGATTATGAGACATTGACTGCTCACATTTCTTCTTCGCATTGCCGTCGACCAAACGTAACATCTGCGGTGCGCCTATCCGTCCCTCCACGTCCCAAAGCGTAACACTCCATCCGTCCTCCGTTCAACGCCAACCATCACTTTATCACCGCCCGCCGAGGTTCATGTCGTTCAACCGAACGGTTCAGGTCGGTCGGTCAGCAATGAAATGATATTTCTTGCGCGACAGGAGCGCGGCACGACGGTATTTATCAATGCACTGCGTTCGTTTCCCGTCGCTGATAGTTTCTCAACTTGTGGTGTTCACTCTGAAACGAGGGAGGGATTGGTCATCGCAGATAGATTCGTAGTACATAGTACCTATCACGACGGCATGGCAAGACAAGAAACGGACAAAGGATGAGGTCGTCCGTCTCACACCGTCTCCAGCCGTCTCTGCCACACACACCGCGCGCGCGCGCGAGCCCCTGGCCTGGCCTGGCCTGGCCTCCCGCCACGCCCGCCTCCCCTCCGAATGTGTGAACGTGATCCGGGGTTGGTTTGAGTGGATTGGTCGGCTGGCCCGTTACGGTTGGTCGCAAGTCGAAGCAAGTGATTGGTTTCGAACCTTGCCCCTGTTTGCATGTGGCTGACAGACAACCCCGGACGGTGGTAATGCCCACCGTCTTTTCTGGAAGCTTTCCATTTTTGGGTTTGCCCAATCTTAGATGACGAGAGATCGTTATATTGAATCAATCCCATGTTTAACACTGTTTGATTCTCTTGAACCCAGTTGGGTTGGTTGCAAACATCATGATCGTGGAGAATACCTACGTAGGTAGTGTAGTGCAAATCACTCGCGCCGTTGGAATCGGTGACGGTACCATCCCGAGGTGCTACTACTCTAGGGTAGAGCAAGAGGAGTTGTCTTATCTCGGATCGCTTCCCCAGAGTCTGGAAATATCAAGGGAATATCTTGGGTTATACATATCTTTCTTTACTGCCGCTGTCAACTACCGAGGCGAACGAGGGTCGGACATTACTCCGGGGCTATTGAACAAACAGCGGAGAAAGCAGAGCATGGTGTACGTCATTCAGTCTGGCTTCACTTTCCTCTCACTTTCCTTCCTTGGTCCCTTGATGATGGAAATGGGTTGGGGAAACAACAAGAGACCATGTCTCGTGATCTCCTGGCGTAATGAGCTCTTGAGCATGGTTTGCATGGGGGGTGATTTCCATCCCCTGGGCACTCGGTAGGAGAACTACCGAAAGCACCAGTGCTGGACTAGCTGGGGGGAGCTGGACTCCATAGTGCCTGGAACTAGCTCTGTTGATGATAACTTCAGTGTTCAAGCAAGACGAGGGAGAGAGACAAGAGGAGATTCTCATACATATTTGGGCCAGTCGGAGAGACTCCATTCCTCCTGGTCCTTGAGACGTCGTGAGATTGTTTCTGAAGATCTTCCGGAAACAAGACGGACCATGAACCTTTAGCTTGCTCGAGGTTTACGACGGTTGACGTGGATAGACGTCGCAAGCGTGAGTACGACATCTCGTCTGCCTTGGCAACCGTTGAGAATATCGCCTCTGCTATGGCGATTATCATGCCATCAACTTCTCATCGAAATCCGCATCGCAAAAATGGCTTACAGAGCAGACCGGAAAGGGCCGATGGCCGCTTCGGTGTCAGGGTCCTCGGCGGTGATGTCGTGGGATAGGGTTGCAAGCCGACGTTGTAAACCTCGGTCCGTGGAGCCAGCAGGGAGGTGATGGAGATGATGGTTGAAACATCCCTTTAAGAATGGAACGTGGAGATTTGCCAGTGAAACCCAAGACGGGAGCGATCACAATTTGACGGACCGAAATGCAACGGATTATAGTCGGTCGGATTATAGTGGGTTGTGAGGAAATGCGGTGCCGGTGATCCGAATGGAACGGACGGGAGAGGGGGGATGGGTGATGGAGATGGGATCATGGGAGATGTCAGGAAATCCGAAATTTGTCGTTGCGACGGTTGAGGTCGAAAAAATTGGAAACATCAAAGAGGACAAACGCTCCATCAACCAGCCAAGCTAGCTTTGGGGAGGAAGGTGCTCAACATCGCGTTGCAGACTTCCAAATTCGCGACTGTGACAAATTCGTCATCACCAACATTTCCGAGCTTCTTCCCCACGTCGCCCCCCTCAAGGAGCGAACACAGTGAAAAAGGGTTTGTTTTGCTTTCGCAAAGGTATGACATCAAAAATTACGGCCGGAACGGCCCCGAAGGACAATTCATGACGGCTAGCACCACGATGTGCAATGCAGGCTCTCCGCCATACGGCGCGGTTTTGTTGATCTCCGCGCAGTCAACCAAGGTAAGTATGAAGGAAAAAAAGAGGAGAAGAAAAGTATAAGAAATGGGAGGGGGGCCCATGGTTAAATAGGCGTTGGAGGATGGACTGTGCACGAGTGCAAACTTCCCTGCACCTGGCGGAAATTGCACTCGCGCACGGACGTGAAATGGCAGCTTGTTGGCGGCAGGCAGACACTGTCAGAGAGAGTGCCGTTCATCAGCCCCACAGCGGGGACAATCAGTTCCCCGGACCGCCAAATGCGTTCGCACCTGGTGACGTCACTTGTCCCTGACAGACATCAAGGCACTTACACCGAGCAACAACACTATGTGAACGCGTCTTCCTCACCACTACACTCGAATCCAAACAAAACAATCAATCTTGAATAAGAACAATATCACGAACATTACACCCCGCCGTCCAGCAACAGAATCCATAATCCTAATTCACAAAACAATCACAACCAAAACAAACAATGACCTCCCGAACACTCTTCACCCGCGCCACGACCCTCCTCCGGGCCAGCGCCGCCACGAACCAAGCCGGATCCATCACCAGATCCACTCCCCTCGTGGTCTCCCGCGCCTACTACCACCCCACCCCCTCCCTCAAAACCGACAAAGACTTCGCCGAAGACCGCACCACCGTCCGTCCCCGCCGCTCCGAAGGGTCTAGCTACGCCTCGGACGACGAAGTCGCGCACCTAGACAAGACAGCCTTCGACCCCAAGAACACGTCGCCCGACGGGGAGACCCAGTCAGCGGGCAAGGAGTCCAACGGCAACCCGCTCGAGACTTCGGGCGCCAACAGAGAGTTCTCCAGGCCCCAGGGCGATCATCCTACGGAGGGGGATATGTCCAAGGGGGAGAAGACGCCTGGTATGGGCAAGGATAGGAAGAAGAGTGGTGGGCCGGCGGCGGGGAGTAAGAAGGGGGGGAAGACGCATTATCAGGAGAGTAAGGATCAGGGGGTTAGTGCTAAGGATGCCTAAGAGGTTTAAGAAAAGTGAGGACGATTGGAGAGCAGCCGGAGTTGAGCAGAGTCGATGATGGAGATAGAGGCTCTGGGTCGTCTGCACAACATCAAGGGCATGGAGAATAAGTGCGCTTCTTGGCACAAACGACCTGCATGGCGAGAAGGGTGCTGTTACAACTTTATGGAGGACGATGCTGGAAGACGAGAAGACGGTTATGGGTTGCATCTTGCGTCATGAGACACGAAAGGGATTTCACTTGTTTACTGGCTTTTTGTTTCGTTATATCGATGGCATGGGAGGGGATACAGGTACAACAGCACTGTTGCTCCTATCGGCATATAGGCCTAATAGACATCGAAATCAGGCTTGCTTCATCGTGCTCAATATCAAGTATTCAAAGCTTTGTTTATATCATTCAGCGCAAAAGGTCCAACTGGTATACCATCCAGCATTCGCACCCCTTTCATTCCTCCCCTTCCTGCCCAATCCCTCAAGCATACAACCCATCCATATCATCCTCCTCCTCCTCCTCCTCCTCCTCCTCCGCCTTCTTCTCAACAACCACCTCCCTCCTCTTCCCCACCTCCTTCCTACACATCGGACAAGTCCCCTTACTCCTCAACCACGGCCCCACACACTCGAGGTCAAACCGATGCGAGTGATGACACGGCAGCTCCACCACCAAACAATACTGATCATCCAGATACCTCTCCGCGCAGATGGGACACTGCTCGTCGTCCTTCAGTTTCTTCCTGTCCACCCGATCCAGCCCATCCAAAAACTCTTGCGAGACACCCTCGATTTGTGTGGGCGGGCGGAGGATGTCTTCATCCAGAGATTCGCTCAGCGAGATGAGGAAGTTGCGGTTCTCGTCAGTCGGTGCCGTGTTGGCGAGCACGCCCATTTGGTCTTGGACCAGCCGGTAGAGGGCGGCGAGGTCGACGGGGTTGGCGGTCGCGTGCGGGTTGTTGTGGTGCGAGGAGGTGGAGTTCTCGGGGTTGATGTTGTGCAGGTGCGAGGTGAAGGTTGACATGTCGACTTGTCGGCAGCGGCGGGGGGTGGAGGATGGTTTGATGTTGTGTTCGACTGGACGGGAGAGGCGGGGGTGGTTAGTGATGCGCTGGGAGGAGGGAATGCGAGAGGAGAGGGAGGGGGAGGGGGAGATGAGAGGGCGCACCTTCGTATTGGGTCGCCATCTTTGACTAGTTGTATGCGCCGAAGCTGTTTTGACTATGCGACTGTGTTGGAGGAATAGCGACGCTGGACTCGGGTGGTGGTGATGGTGATCGAGGTCGAGGGAGTTGGAGTCTGCGGGGTGTTGAGGTGCCGCCGACGCAATGCTGTTGCAGCTAGGAGAGGTGATTGGGTTGCTGAAGACGAGAATGTAATCCACGATGACTGGAGAGGATCAAGAAGGACGGTGTCGCAACGCTGTATGATTTGAATATAGTTCGAGTTTCGAGTTGAAAGACACTTCCGAGTCGTGCTGGGAATAGCTTCGGCGTGGCAGGCAGCTCGAGGTGACGCGGGGCATTGGTCCCCTGGAAGCATCCACTGAAGAGAGGTAAAGTGGCCCGTGCCCTCACATCATTAAGGCACCCCAGACTTGTGCCTGACATAAGGAGATAAGCTTTTTTGCCTGCCATCAACTCTGGGCGCTACAAGTGCCGAATAGCGTACCTTTTCAGACGACATCCCGGTCGTCATTTCATGATTTCTCGGCAGCATCTGATCCAATATTGGAGCTGCTCTTTTCCCCTTTTCGTGTTACTTGACACCGTACAAATGTCGTGCATTAATCCACAACGGGGCAAGATGTGATTGCCCTCTGTCCGGGTTCAATGGACGAATAAGTTCAAGGTACTTTCCTGTTGTTTGGCTGTTTCTCCGAATGGACGGGATGAATGACATCATGTCGCCCATTGGGTGGTTGACACTCTTTCCCAATCCCGTCTCCTGTTCAGGTACCAGCCAATCCCTTTTCAGTGGCAGGCCCAGCCCCTTTGAAGCCCGTTTCAAGCCCGATCCCTTGGTTTGGGCTTTGGCTGATGTTTAAAATATCTTGGCCGTGCTCTCTCTTTTTCCTTTCCCAGAAAACATAAACACCACATTTATGACGGAGTAAACAGAAAGCAAGATGCCTCCTCTCAACACGGCGACGATTGGCATGGCCGTCACGCCAACAGTCGTCTCCACCTTCTTCAGTCATGTAAGTTGTCTATATCCATCCACCACCGGGAGGAGCCTGAATCTTCTTCCAATCCACAAATGATCGCTCGCTAACTTGAATCTGAAAAAAGTACCTCAACCGCAACGGAGTCCGCCAAAAACCCACCGAGCGACTCTCCTACGACGAAGGCCTCCACCTGATCCGTTCCTTCCTCGACTTCGCCTCCTCCCGTCCAGTCGAAGAACTCCAAGCCTTCACCGGCCAATGGGTCCCTCATCCTACCTGGGTTCGCGTCGACGAGGTCGAAATCCCCGAGTATGAACTCTCCCGCGCCGCCAACCTGCTCCACGAACAGCTCGGTCCCGAGGGTATTCGCCGCGTCGGCGGCCGTGAGTGGTGGCAATGGCGCAAACCCAAGAGCCCTCTGAAGGCTGAATGGATCGAGATGAAGGCCGACTACGAAGAGCGCAAGGAGAACGCCGACCCGGGCAATCGCGTTATGTTGTATGTTCATGGAGGCGCGTACTTTTTTGGTAGTGTCAATGAGCACCGCTTCATGATTCAGAGACATGCGAGAAAGCTGAGGGCAAGGGCGTTTGCACCCAAGTATAGACTGGCGCCCCAGTTCCCTTTCCCGTGTGGGTTACAGGACTGCTTGGCTGCTTATCTGTACTTATTGACACAGCAGGAGCCCAAGACGATCATTCTGGCTGGTGATTCAGCGGGAGGTGGCATGGTGTTGTCTTTGTTAGTGATCCTGAGAGATCAGGGCATCCCATTGCCGGCCGGTGCGGTTTTGATCAGTCCATGGGCCGATCTTACGCATTCGTTCCCCAGTGTTGCGGGAGATTGTCCATTGGACTACGTTCCGCCTCATGGGTTCCATCACAGACCCTCTAGGGCATGGCCGCCACCTGATGAGGATGAGATGGAGGAGCTGAAAAAGATTGCTGTCGAACAAAAGAAGGGCGACGGCGTGAAGGAGAGCAGTTCGGATTCCAACAGCGGCATTCCCACCATTGGCGACGTTATCGACAAGCCTACTCGCTTGTCACTGATGATCGACGGCCAACAAATCGACATCAAGGAGCAGATCCAAATGTACACCACTAACGAAATGCTCAACCATCCCTTGGTTAGCCCGGTTTTGCAACCCACCCTGGGTGGTCTTCCTCCTCTTCTGATCATGACCGGCGGAGCGGAAATCTTGCGCGACGAACAAATCTATCTGGCCCACAAGTGCGCTCACCCCGAGAAATACCTCCCTCCCGAAGCCATGATGGACGAACACGCATGGGCGCAACTGAGGCAATACCCACCAACTGACGTCCAGCTCCAAGTCTGGGATGACCTGTGCCATGTGGCTCCTACTTTGAGTTTCACACGGCCAGCGAAGTACCAGTTCCGAGCCATCGCCCAATTCGGCGCCTGGGCTCTTGCCCGTGCTCAGCGGAGGGAAATTGACATTCTCGATGACGACGATGTCTCTGTCATTTCCGGTCATGAGGGCGGGGATGAGTCTGACGAGGACACCAATCAGCCCGCCGTTGACCCAACCCAGCCGAACCTAGAACCCAAGCAAAAGCCCAAGAAAAAGACCAACAGGTCTAAGAATAAGAGAACCAAGACGGTCGCCGAAATGGAGAACGAAGCCAATGCAGTCGGCAAAGCAGGCGACCCCCTCCCTCCCTTCCACCAGCACATGATCCGACAACGCGTCACCACCACCGGTCTGATCCTACCCCTCCCTGAACATTCCGACCTCCCCGCCTGCTGTATGGACCGGAATGTCATAGGCGTAATCAAAGCCGGCCCCGTGCGCAAGTGGCTCGCCCACAAGAAGAAGTTCGACTCCCGCTTCGCTTCAACCAAATCCAAGGTTCACAAGCAGAGAATCAAGGACATGCGCGAAGGTGGCTACGAAGTCTTCCCCGGCGGTGACGTCCCCCCTCCCTCCGCGCTCGCAGGCCGCAGAAAGATCGGCCACCGCGAGAAGGACCAAAAGAAGGAGAAGAAGAGTTGGGGTCTCAGTCTCTGGGGCGTATGGGGCAGCAAGCACGACAAGATGACGATGGCACGTGGGGAAAAGGCCGACCGCGCCGCCGACCGCGAAGTTTCCACCAAAACCGTCCAGGGAGCCGACGGCGGCGAGGGCGCTAGGAGCTACACCGACATCGAAAACCAAGAAGGTACCGGCGTCCAAGGCAAGACGGCCGTTGGCGTTGATCGTCCTGGTCTCGGAACCAGACCGTCTGGGTCCAGATACAAGAGTGTTGCGGATAAGGGGCAGACGGGGCCGCATGAAGGTGAAGAGCACGAGAGGATGCAGATCGATGATATTTTGGCTTACCGCAAGGGAGAGCTGGAGGAACAGCATCATCAGCCTCCGGAGGTCGGGACGACGGGGAAGAGACCGATTGTGGATGGCTTGGCTACGCCGTTTAGTCTGGGCAAGAAGGCAGAGACGGCTAGTATGATTACGTTGCAGAGCGGGAGGAGTAGGTTCACCGCGGGGACGGGAGTGCTGCAGAGTCCGCCGGGGACCAGCGCTGGTGCGTCGAGGGATAATTTGTCGTTGATGCCCGGCGCCGATGACGCTAACACGTCTGCTGAAGTCCCGGAGTCTGGTCTGGCGGTTGACGGCGTGGCAACGGGCAGTGGTAGTGCTCTGAAGAATGAAGTCGAGGTGGATGGAGACAGTAAGGAGGCGGAGCGGATTGTTCCCCAAGAGGTGGAGGTGAGCAATTATGCTACCCAACCACTGGATGCTACGAGGGGAATAGGCATGTCGTTGCCTACACCTCTTACTCCGGGAACCCCGGGGACGTTGGGAAGCAGACCGGGACTGGATCGGTTCGTTACTGCTGATGAGTTTTTGGGTACCGGTGCTCCTACTCCTACTGCTAGTGAGCAGAAGCTGGCTTAGGAAGCGGAATCCAGAGCTTGGGTGGTGACGAGACAGTGGAAGTGTGACTTTTTTTAGGAGTATTTCCTCGTTTGTTTTGATATCCCTGACTGAGTTTTTGAGTTTGCTCTTAGATATCCTTTGCTCTTTTGTCGGTTTGGAAGAGTTAGTTTGATAGGTATCCATGGAGCGAAGTGGTGATTGGTAAAAAAAAGCGGAGGGAATAATGGGTGATTGCTGTTGTTAGTTTCAAGTTACTTTTGAGTTTCCTTTCGAGTTATGATACCACTGTATTAGTAGCGTAGTCAAAGTCAAAGATGATTTTTCGTACCACCGCTTATGATGTCCAACGAACCCTGCCTTTTTTTTTTAATTCGGTTCTACATTGCGTTCCTGATGTCTTTGATACAACGAGCAATAATCATCTACATGTATGTGTCAGGCAATGAATGGTTCAGAAACGAGACAAAAAATCATCCATCTCAGATTCAAGATCATGGTAAATGGTGAATGACGATCAAGAAGAGTGCTCGGGGCCACATAATGTTCTTCACAGGCTTGTGCGATGTTCGTGGCCAGATTTCAGGTGTCACGAACCAGTTCCGAAAAATACCTACTCGAGGCGAGAATGGGAGATACCTAACAATGGCATGCATGCATGCATGATATATGGTTCAACACAAGACCGGTTCGTTCTTTCTTCAACCACTTACATAGGTAGGTACCTAGACCTAGATAGCTGCTACAAAGTCTCTCTAACCCCGACAAACTCGATTAAACCCTATCTGGCCCTACAACCTAGAAAGGTATCTAGATAATAATAATAACAACACGATGCAACTTTTTATTCTTGCCATACCTAACCTAACCTAACCCCCTTTTTTGCCCGTAAACATTGTGTGTACGTACGTAACGTGGCTTCTTAGCCGTTCGTGTAGAAGCCCTAAAAAAAATGGGCAACAATTGATTGTAGATAGCCAAAACCCAACCAACCCTGTTCCCCCCCCAAAAAAAATACCGAACAAACAAGAAAATGAACAACCGAACCGGGCCCCAGCAGCAGCGAGTCAATAACCTAAGCCCCATTGGAAAGCTCAGATGATAGGCTTCGACATGGGCGCAATAATGCCCTGCTTGAGAATGACTCTTGGCTTGGTAGCATCTTGGAACGTCTCCTTGGTGGTCCACTCGGGGCCGACGGGGATGCGCAGCGAGCGCTCGTACTGCGCCTGGCTCTCGAAGGGATGGGGGAGAGAGGTGGCGAGGTATTGGTCGTTCTGTTTTTTGTCATCTGTTAGCACCGCTATCCATTGTACCATAATCATTCATAACCATACTTTGCTAGCATGGGATAAGGAGAGAGGAAAAAAAAAAAAAAAAAAAGAACAGACCTTCTTGACCCTTCCTTCCTTGATAATCACCCCCTTGAGCTTGAAATCCCGTCTCTTCTCCTTCTTGACACCCTCCACCTTGGTGACATACCGGCCCGTATGCCTCTTCTTCTCGCGGTTGGAAATTCCTTCACCGACCCAGCCGCCCCAGCCGGGGAGGGTGTTGTCGATCTCCTTGTCGTCGTCCTCCTTCTCTACTTCGGCCTTTTCACGGTTGAAGTCGCCCACGACGTCCTCGCCCGCGAAGGCGCGCTTGATGAGTTCTTGATCGCGAATGGCGAGGGGGAGGTGGATGGTTTCTTCATCGTCGGACGAGGAGTCGTCGACGGTGGTGGCGGCCTTGGTAGCGGCACCCTTGGCGGGAGCAGATGATGACTTCTTCTCCTTGGCCGCGGCGTCCTTGGGCTTGGGTTTGGAGGCCAGCATGGCGGCGTTGGAAAGGTCCAGCTCGCCGACGGAGACCTTGGCGGCCTTCTTGCTGCTCTTGCGACCCTCCTGAGGAGCCTTTGACCAGGCACCGGCGACGGAAGCAGCGAGGGAGTTGTCTTCGACTTGGGTAGTGGCCGCTTGTTGTGGTGTTACTTGGAGGTTGGACATATCCGTTGTGATACTCTTCTTCTCCTTCTTCTTCTGAGCAGCAGCCGCAGCCTGCTGGCCAGGCAAAGTGAGTTCTTTCTTGCCCATACCGAACTGCCTCCGACCGATATCTGTCTCTTCAGGACCGTCAGAGTCATAGTCGGAGTCGAGATCTCGGCGAATCTGTGCAATCATCTCCTCGTTTTCCTTCCTCTTCTGGGCTTCGCCGCGCTGCATAAACTTCATCTGCATGAGCGCCGACTCGGGCTCGCCGTCCGCGTAGGCCGCAGCGTGCTCGAGCTGTTCCAGCAACCGTTCCTTGTCGTTCTTCTCGTCGCCCGACTCAGACGAGTAATCGCCTGAACCACTGTCGTCAGAATCCTCGCCCTTCTTGCGTCCCTCAATCCGGCGGCGCAACTCCTCCTTCTGCCTCGCGGCCTCCGTCAACCCAGCGCGGAAGTTATCATCCCACACCGCACGACCGGCCTTCTTGCCGAGCTTAGCCCACTTGCTGTCCCTGTGACGAGTACCCACACGCTCGAGGGCTCGCCTCCTGTCCAGAGCCTCGCGCTCCTCGTCCGAGTCGATCTCTCCCGCCTCGACCATGGCATCATGCATCTCCTGCTCGTCATGAAGCAACTCCTTGCGATGAATGCGACGGTACGCCTTGGACTTGATCTTCTTGATGCGCTTCTGGCGGGCCTGCTCGCGCGAGAACAGCTCACGCTCGTGGCGCTTCTGGCGGGTAATTTCCTGCATCTCAGCGGCCGAGAGGCCCTTGCGGGCAGCGATCTCCTCAACGTCGTCCTGGTCCTCCTTCTTGGGCTTGTTGGTAGGTCCCAAGCCAGATTCCTCCATGATGGCGAGAATGGTCTGTTCCAGCTCGGTACCCGCCGTGGCCTTGGTCACGGGAAGGAGTTCTTGGCTGTCGAGGCCGGCGTCGTGGGCATTTTGCGCGAGGGGGAAGACAAGGTGATCCGCACGGCGGTTGTGCTTGACGGTGTCGATCCAGCGCTCGAGCGTCTCGGAGGTCTTTTCGTAGGCGGCTGAGCGGAGGAGCTTGTCTTGTTGCCTCTTTGCAAGAGGGATATCGAGCTTCTTGGACTGGCCAGGCTTGGCGGCCTTTTCCTCCTTGTTCATGAGCTTGAGAGACTTCTTCATGTGGGGGTCCTGGACGCCAAAGAGGCCGAGATCTGAGAGACTGAGTTTGTTTGTTGGTTTCGAGCCTGATTGCTCTTCCTCGTCGTCGCCCGCAAATCCGGAGATCATCTTTTGGAGGTTGTCGAGCTTGGAAGGGTCTTCCATGTCCTCGTCGCTGTCTTCGCTTTCGCTCGATTCGCTGTCCGCATCGGCTTCCGATCCTGATCCCTCTTCACCCTCCTCCTCCTCGTCACTCTCCTCGAACTGATCCAGTGCCGTGGCAAGGTCGATAGCGTCGGAACCGAGCGACTCCATATCATCGTCGTCATCCTCTTCCTCCTCATCACTGCCGTCTCCACCCTTCTTCGCCTTCTTGCCCTTCTTGTTCGAGGTGCTCCCGCTGAAAGCATATCCATCAAACTTCTCCTCGTCACTCTCGCCAAAGGCCTCATCAGAGTCGAGTTCCGAGTCCTCGTCATCAGCGCCTACACCAACATGCCACTCCTCGCCGTCGCTGTCCTCGCCACCGTCGGAAAAGCCTTCGAAGTCATCGCTGTTCTTAGCCTTCTTCTTTTGTGGCCTGGCGTCCTCGAAATCTTCCTCATCCTCGTCTTCGTCGTCTTCATCGTCGTCATCTCGTTGTCTCTTTTGGGGGCGCTCTTCGGGCTCGTCGAGGTCTCGTGTGCGGACGCCCTTGGCTTTCTTCTGGGGAACTTGTTCGGCGGCGATGGCGAAGGCGTCGAGGACGTTGTCTCGGGATTTCTTGTCGGCGGCCTTGTTGTTGACTCTGTGCTTGGGACGCCCTCCGCCGGATTTGGGCATTAGCGGCCTGCCATGGGCTTGACGGCCGGGCATTTTGCTGGTATTTGGGGATTGACTGAATGGGAGTTGGAAGGATTCAGTCGAATTCGAGGTCGGTACAAGCAAAAGTGGGTGGTGAATTTGTCGTTGGGTGGATGGATGGATGCAATGTCCAACTTTTGCCTGCACGGGTCCTGGACATTGAAGTGGTCCCTTCAACAACCAAGTTTCAACTGCCAGTGAACAGCTCCCCCGAAACTTTTTCTGCCGCCTCTGTAATCGATAATTTTGGGCGGTGAGCGTCCAACACCCACCCATTTAGCGGGGCCGCGGCAGGCTACAAGGGTACCTGTGCTGGTAACCCCACGTCATTGGTCCAATTTCTCTTGACAAGGCTCCACCTCGACCCGGCGCGGTCCCGGCACGTCGATGCGATTTCTCGAATTCAGCCCCGTCGCCGTCCGTGGTGTCCAGCGCCAGTCCGAGTTCCGTCCCCGTTGTCGCGTGCGCCGGATCTTCAATCCTTTGTAGCGGATCCCGTCTCCGTTCCACCATCCACCGCACCGCGCCGAGCTTAGGTTCCCCTCCTTTGCGCCCACCTCAACCACCTCAACCCTCACCACACCGAGGGCTTTCACCACCCCGATCACCGACAACAAAAAACACCCTCCGTCGTCGCCGCGCCGCAAAGCGCAATACACTAGCCCACCATGCAGCCCACCCGCGTGCTTCAAGGTCTCAAGTACCGCAAGTTGCGCCTCACCACCAAGGATGTCAACAAGGGTTTCTACAAGGGTAACCGCACCGGTTCCATGGGTACGCACACCAGCTACGGTACCTACAAGATCGACTACACCAAGGTCCGCACCTATGTGTGCCCGGATTTGACTGGTTTCAAGGTGGGTGGTCCTCTCTGTCTGTCCGGGTTTTGAGTTGGAATGGGATGGGATGAGTTGTGGAGGGGTTGGGGACATGGTGCTGCTGGAGGAGAGGCCGAGAAGAGGGGATTGTGCTAACCAAAGAGAGAAACGATAACAGCTCACCCCCTTCGTCTCCAAGACCATCAGCCCCGTCCACGATCAGTTCCCCGGCGACAAGCTCGGCCCCAGGAACCCTACCACCTACCTTGCGCGCTGGAAGTCTGAGAACGGTCTCGATTAAACGACTCATTCCCCCAAGCTACGGATCTTGCCATGTTAAGGGTAGGGACAACGATAGAACGAGGAGATGGAAGCAGACAGAGTTGAAGAGAGCTGGAGGACGACGACTAGGAGAAATGGAGCGAGGCTCACACTCAATTACCACAAACGGAATATACCCCAATTTTTTGCATACACTCCAGTCCGTTCGGAAGAAGGAATACGGAACGGAGCCCACGAGTCTCTATGCACGTCTCGACATTTCGCGACATACTCGCGGTTCTGTGAATGTGTGGAATTCATAATATACGTTTCAAACTCCATGGATAACATGCTACATAGGTCTATCACGGTTGGCGTGAAGATTTGACAAAGATGGAAGCGGACAGACAGGCACGTCGGTGGCCTTGTAACACCACACACAACCCATTGTATACTACAACACGAATTGATGGATGATGACCAAGTTCCTACGACCCTCATGCAATGACATGGGGTAATAAATACTAGTAAGTCATAAAGTCGGGGAAAAGCTGACCATTGTCATGAAAGGATTGTTTTTTTTTTTTTTTTTTCCTGCCTCGCCTACCTACCCTACCCCCTCTCGTCCAGGACACAAAAAGCTGAGACCTTTTAGAATCTAATACTATTGGTTTTTTTGTTAGCTTGGTACTCCTGGTATACTGAATGGACGAGATGTATCCCCGAATTGTCAGAAACCTTTTAAGCACTAAATGAATGGCTACAGGCGGAAAGGCATCAACAAGATTTCAATATGGGCATATCAAATTTTCAAAATAGCATATGCAGCGTAAGATCACGCCTTGGTTATGGAACGAAACGGATCAATTAGATATATAAACGCCTGGGAAAGTTGACCAGAGGTCTCGAGCTAACAAACAAACCAGTATTGTACAAATCTTAACGGGTGATGGGCAAAAAAAGGTCTCAGCTTTTCTGTCACGGGCGAGAGCCCCTTTCTGCCCCTTATAAAAAACAATGGAATGGAAAAAGTCTAGTACAGTGAACGATGTCTGGATGTGCTTGCTCCTGATCATGTGTTGACGGTGGCTTGTATTCGGCTTTGGCTACTAACGCGCCGGGTCTGTTCGTTCTTTCATGGAGGGGCGTTGGGCATTTGTTTTTGCTGAGAGTTTATCCCGTCCGTCCGTCGATGGGGTATGAGTCTCGCACCTGCTGGGACACACTATTCAATGATAGAAGTACAGCTGAACGAAGGCACGGTGGTTCCTATGAAGGGAGCCGAGGGGCAGTAGGGACAATTCTGCCGGTCCAGGGTGCACGCGACCACCACTCAGCAGACAGGCTTGGAGAAAGCGAAGGCCAACAAATGTCATTTCGAGCCTTCGTATGGGAGGGGAGTCACATCGCTATTCATTAACGAGAAAGTGCATGAGATATTGTCCACAATGACGATAGTAAATGATATTGGGCTGACTATGTACGGATATGTTTTTGGGTTTTGGTTCCAGCAAGCAGAGTACCTGTGGTTGTAAATGGAAAAGAAAATCGGACGCAGATCAACGAGAAATAACCCCAACTCTAACCCAAGGACGGAAGAAAAGCCAAAAATAAAATGGAAAGAAGGGAAAAACATGAGGACAGGGACATCTACCCCGAACGTAGCCGCTTGTTTTTGTGTTCTCCACCGTGTTCCGTGCCTGCATTTGACGGGAGATCAACGTCTAGCCTAGTTCGCGTTCGCTTCGTACCAGAGGCAGTTTTGCTCAAGGTCAACGTCAAGCTGGTGGTGGCGAGACTTGTAGCCTCAACACCCCGCCATGTTGCTTCAGGTGGCGCCGCCCCGTCGGACTGGTGTGCCCTTGCGTTCGCCGCCTGAATGAAATTGTCGCGGTGCCATCGCGCCCTATCCCGCGCATTCCGGAATGCCGTAACTCCGTTCCGAAAAGAGTCGATGCTGTCATCTAATGACCAGGAGCCAACCGGCGTCATAAAATACTTGGGCCCGTCGCCCGGCTCGGTCGGCGGCGCCACGTGGTGTGTATATAACCTGAGTCTCCCGTCGCAGTATGTCGAACTAAACGTGTAGGCATTGCCGTCGTACGACGGCTCCTTGCCATGATTCTGAATTGCATGCATGGCACGGCTACCAATGGCACCGTCGTGCATTGCTTGCCGCGTCGCAACGCGGGCATTGGCCGAAGGACCTTTTATTTCCATGAAGAAGTTCGGTAGCACCGGAGTATCGGGGTTGTTTGCAGGGATGATCAGCTTATTCAGGTTGCCGTCCTCGTTAGCACTTCTGATCTTTTTATGGATGGCCATCAGGTGAGCTCCGTCGAAGAAATCGGGCGCCGGTTCGACGACATTTTCGGCCATCGCCTCAAGGTTGGAGAAGACGAGTTTTCCCCCACTGGCGATATCGGAGATGCCTGCAATGAATTGGACCACGGTGCGGTCAGCCAGTGCTTTAGTAGTCGCAGCACCGTTGTTGCATCGGAACATCTGAAACTCCCTCTCCGTCAATGAGTCAAGGGACGGCCTCCTTCTTGAAAGGACCTCACGTTCCTCCTCAAGATTGTTCGGCTTCGTTATCGTGGCGTCGGTGTTGTCGTGATCCACAGGATAGGTGGAATGGTCAATCATGAGCTGTTCGAAAGCAACATTGTTTGCTCCCGTCCTACATCTAAGACCGGGAGCCCTGCAAGGGGAAGCCATGGTGTGTAGTGGTACGGCGCCGTACTATGACAGCGGGTCAGCGTCCGTCTTCCCTATAAGGTATTGTAGGGTTATAGGCATACCCCTCGAAGATGGCGAAGATCTGGGCCGCCGTGTCGTGCGAACCGAGCAAGGTCAGCGGTGCGCACTGCTGGTGCTGGTGCTGGTGCTGGCCGTGAGGCACTGTTCCGCCGGTTGAGTTCTCGAAGTGCGATACGCGCGAGCGGAACCCTAGATAAGTTGTCCCAGAGATGGGGAGGCCAGTAACGGCAGTACAAATGCTCAGCTGTACAGGTATTCTTCGACGGCTGGTGAGGTGTGCGACCCGACTTGATCTTCTCGTTGGGGCAGTGTAGCTCTTGCGGGGCTCTCTTTGGACTTTGCGCGCTCGCCATGACGGGCTTTTATCTACGGGGAGAGGGCGGAGTTGGGAAGGACGAAGGGCTGAGCTGACACTGCACCCCTTTCAGTTTGTTGTGTGTTGTGATGTGACATGTGTTGTGGAGGAATCATCAATTCAAAGACGTTGTAACGCAACGAGAATGACTTAGACAAGGTGAAGAGGGCTGGATGTTGGATGAAGGGATCAGGTGAATGAGAGCGGTGAATGAGGATGCGTTTCAGCAAACAAAGAAGGTGCTGGCAATGCACACCGGAAGCGGAGGTAAATGAGGAGGGATTTCAGCAAACAAAAGAAATTACCTGTACGGAAGACAGCTAACCCCAGCCCCACACATGCCTAGAGCGTGCGTGTTGAGATCAAAACATAATATATCAAGTGCTTCCAGTCCCTCCTGGACTGAGCGAGCAACTTCACCATGACCAACAATGAAGGTAGGTACCTATAGGTCCCCGACGTTTCAGCAGACGGAAAAAAGCTCACATAACCCCTAGGACATCACTTGTGACCAGAGGTACCGCGTTAACCGCAAAGTCGCCGAGGGAGGCTTTGGGCTTGTCTATGAAGGTACGTGCCTTGCTCCATGTTGTACCCCGGCCGCCGCTAACTGCCCTTGGTAGGAACCGATTTGCAATCGGGCGAGGACGTCGCTTTGAAACTCACATACTATGATGAGTCGGAGAGCGTCGGCCCCATACTGATCGAACGGGAGAATGATATATACAAGGAGCTGTCCGGCGGGGTGGGAATCCCGCAAGTACGGCTCTTTACCTTCCAGGACGAGTACCATGTGCTGGTTCTGGACCTCCTAGGTCCGTCGCTTGAGGATCTGTTCAACTATTGCGGCCAAAGGTTTTCGCTCAAGACCATCCTTCTTATCGCCGACCAAGCCATCTCCAGGATCGAATACATCCATTCCAAGGGCTTCCTCCATCGCGATATTAAACGGGGCAATTTCGTGATGGGGGTGGGAAAGCAGGGCAATACGCTCTACGCAATTGATTTTGGTGTCTCTAAATCTTTTGAAGAGGTCCAGCGTCGCAAGGATGCAACGGGTCTCCTTATAGATGGGGCCGGACAGTACGCAAGCATCAGAGCCCACAACGGCCGCCGTAAGTAATTATACTATCACGTCATCCATCCCTTTACTAACGTACGGGAAAGAACTATCATGGGCCGACGACTTGGAGTCTCTCGGTTACGTCTTGGTAGAAATGGCCCGCACGCTACCATGGGAGGGCTTTGAGGCCGCTACGGAGGACGAAGCGATATGGATGGCGCAAGTAGGGGAAATGAAGGAGAGCTTGTCAGGCGAAGCACTGTGCGACGGCTTTCTCCCCAAAGAATTCGCTACGTATATCAACTATACGCGATCACTGGGTTTCGATGATAAGCCGGACTACTCGTACCTTCGTCGGATTTTCAGCCGCCTCTTTCGAGCAAAGGGATTCAAATACGACAATGTTTTCGACTGGACAGAGAAATTATTCTACGAGCAGCTGCGAGGTGAGGGGGAGGATCATGTCGATTCTTGACTGTTATTGGGGTGTTTGTCTTTCAGTTCCTTTCTTCGGTTTCCTTGCCTTCTTTGTTTCTCTTGTAACAAGCGGACTGGGGGTGGGCCAGCTTAGAATAGATTTCAATATGCCGGCTTTATCTGATCGCAAAGTACCTTCTAACTTGTGAAACTCGCACCCACCACGCCAAGTGCATCTTCCTTTTGACACGAGTGTCTTCATCACGATACAAAAGACCATGATCCAATTTGGATCGACTCTTTGTTCTCGGTTGGCTATCCCCCCTGACGACACAAAGTTCTAAGACGCACCCGATATAGCGCCGTTTCCGGACCTCTTTCTTTCATGCTTCCTCACGCCGTCAGGTTCCGGAAAAACATCTTCGACAACAGCTCACCATGGGACTTGACAGCGGCGGTCGTCTCCTTATCCTACTGTCTCGAAATACAGGGTTAGGTTTATGCCTCGCTAACTCTCCGATGGGATAGCGCTTACAGAGTTCGTCGCTGGACTCTTTCGTCCACGTGATCGTCCTCCCAAGGTGGCTCAACTGACAAAACTTCCCAGCCTTGGAGCACAAGGCTCGTTTGGCTTCTTGTCTCGGTCCGAATCGAACCTAACTCGTCTCCCCGGGCTCCTACTGCAGCCTCACAAAATGGACTCACCAGAGGAACACAATAGTAACTCTCGCTGCAACTCCAGACAACTCAACAATCTCTGTGATCGTTGTAAAACAGTCTTCCCGACGGATGGGCCGAGATACCTGACTCGGACGAAGATGCTCCCACCAATATTGAGGATGACGTTCTGGAGAGCCTAAAGGCAGAGGAGAAAAAGGCCCCCGAGACGATACCGTTAGCACCAGCTTTACCGCTAGCTATAGTACGTACCACAAGAGCTAGTAGCAAGAAGGCCGCAGAGGACACCGCCTTCCGTCGAACCAAGGCTATCCTCCAGTGTTGGTACAAAGAGAGCCAGCGAGATACTATCGGTCGGAGCCGGTCCAGCTAAGCGAACTAGGACTTGATCACGCTCTAGCATATGGTACTATATCAGTAGGTATAGATGGAGACTTGGTACAATGGATCAGTAGGGAGAGACTGGACAGGAGTGATCAAATTGTATCTACCGGAGAAGGTTGAAGCTGCCTGCTTGATGCTCCGGTTAGCTTGGGAGCTGTGGCTCCACTCGGATAGACGTTTTACCTTTATAGTAGATAGGTATGTATGTTATATATAGGAACGCCGCGTTGATTTGATGCTCGTATTCTTCATCTACCGGATTTCATCGTGTAAACCATCAACCTTCATCGCCGCTGCTTGACGTACAGAGTGCATTACATTGACGTACTTCCCGACAATACCTTACGTTGACGAGCCAACGACCCGATCTACATCCCCCTTTCATCAAATCCGACTGGTTTCCATCAATCCCTGGCTAGTCTCGACAAAACTAGATAAGTTCGGACATCCTATACCCAAACGTCGTTCTCTACCCCAGATACGCCGGCTGTCGAACTCGCATCGATTTCCCACTCCACATTCACAACTGTCGTCGAGAACCCGCACGTTTCGTCCCGATAATACTTCGGACGGAAGACTCTACCCGGAGGCTTAATATCTTAAAACACCAGACGGAAGACAAGATCTATACGGCGGCTCTGTCTTGGCATCCCTCCCTCTGAGGTGACACGATCCAGGGTTACGGAGGGTTTGTACCTATGCTGCAGCGCTGCGTACCGCCAACTTACAGATGAGATCTAGGAAGGGCTCGCAACACCTTACTCCAAAACAGAGGTAACCAAGCTGGCGGACAGGCTGGTTGCGCTCAAGGGCATATTCAACCGACTGGCGGGGTTCTTCGAAGAGTTGGAGCCAGATTGATGCGTTGCCGGACTGTGGAAGGCATCTTTGATCAAGCAGCTCCTCTGGCAATGGGATGGCGAGATCGATAAGAGCAATCCTCAAATGATTGTTCGCGCTAAGGAGGTTTCTGAACTCTTTCCGTCTTGGTCCTGGGCGTCATGTGCCACAGAGATCTTTTTCCAGACCTTTCTACTGGGCAGCCATCACCACAGTGAGGATATGGTTCAGATTGAGTCCATACAGCCGGGTCAACCACTTGGCCCGGAAGCTACCTACCTACATCGCTTTTGAGATATCCTCTCGCATCGTCTTGCGCGGTCTACTGGACGCAAAGTTCAACACCGAGCAAGTTTTTGAGCAATGGGCTACCTCTCTCGACGGAACCATGAATGGACTGGAAGTTCTGACGTCCTACGACAGCGACCGGACTATCAAGTTCGACACAGACATTGTGTTTGACCGACCAATATCTGAGACGATCAAGCATCAAGATCTGAGGCTCCTTCCCATAAGGTTGTACTGCCAGGTCAATGATAATTGTTCTGGCTTCGTGGGCGGCTTGTTGGTGGAGTCACTGGGCGTTCGGGAGGAATTGCCAACTTATCGTCGTATGGGTTTGTTCTCTGCATATTGCGAGAGGGAAATTATCACTGGCTGGCTTGGACGTGTTGAAAAGCTGGCGAACAGTGTGAATGAGGCGATGAGCGGTTGAGAGAGAAGAGGGGGGAGTGGCCGGTATTGCAACTGGTGTGATGACTCTGAATGCCTTCAAGAATGAGAAGGCATACATGGGGCACTCGGTCCCAACATTATTGCTCCAGGAGGGAATCTCTATTCCGGAATACTCAAACAGGGGAACTGGTAACTCCACATACCCTCTAGTTTCTTGTCTGCAACTACCTCTAAGCTAGAAACCCCCATCTGGCTACCTACTAGCGTTGATATCCATGCTGGGATGTTCTCAGCTGTGTGACGAGTCACCAAACACCACACTTCTAATACAGTACAAAAGCGGTCTCCATGTCGCGACTGATCAAGCTTCGACAAGAACAAACAAGACGGTCTACCGCTTTTTTTCACTCATTACGGAGATGCTCTTTTAGGAAAGGACACGCCCTATGCGGGCGGTTTTAGCTCTCTCTTAGCTAGGTACATATGCAACATCTTGCCAACTGGATTGGCTCATAATCCTAGCATGATCCACAAAGCATCTCCGTTATGAGTGAAATTTTGCGGTAGATGGCGGGAGGGGAAATCGAGCTACATGGGAGCTCCAGACGGTATAAGACATGGCGAGCTGTCAACTTCGTAACTTCTACACTAGGAGGTAAGAACGCGGAAAACGGTCATCATTTCATCCTTCTTGTACTCCTTAGAGCAGAGAGAAAAGTTGCAAGGGCTACTTGTTCCAGCAGACTTTCGGGTTGTCTTGAACAACCGCGGCGTCAAGATGAAAGTTGTTTTCGACTTCCTTTCCCTCCCCGTGATGCTGATAGCAGTAGTAAGTCCAACGTCTCTATTTCCCTCCAAAACACCGGTTAATGAACAAGCAGGTCATATGCCTTCTCATATTCCACCCTCTCTACAACCTCTACCTTCACCCTCTTCGCCACTACCCCGGCCCTCGTCTCTACGCCGCCTTCCACCTCCCTTACGCCATTGCCTACCTCCGCGGCCGCTCTAACACCGTCATGCATGATCTCCACGAGCGCTGCGGTCCTGTCCTCCGCGTAGCGCCCAACATTCTGTCATACACCGACCCAGACGCATATCGTGACATCCGTGGACATCGCAAGCAAGGGAATGGGCAAAATCCAACGGACGTCGAGGGCTTCTTCTTCATGCAGCGACAGACCTTGCTTGGCATGGATCGCGATGGGCACACGCGCGTACGGAAAGTGTTGGCACACGGATTTAGTGCAAAGAGCCTGCAAGAACAAGAGCCAGTAATCAGACAACACGTCGACCTATTCATCCGCAGGCTCAAGGACATGACATGCCAAGGCAGACCTAGTACTACTTTAGACATCGTGGCCTGGTTCAACTGCGTCATTTTCGACCTCATAGGCGACCTCTCCTTCGGCGAACGGCTCGGCTGTCTGGAAAACTCGAGGCTGCATCCGTGGGTACAAGCAGTCTTCGACACAACAACCATGTACGGCAAGCGGATGATGGTCAAGTGGTACAGTCCGTCCCCGTCATTAACCGCGTGGATCGGTTGGGCAGTCGGCCTCTCAGCGCCGCATTCGAAACAGCAGGACTTTGCTGCCAAGCAGGCGGAAAAGAGGCTGGCGATGGAGGACTCGGCTACACGGCTGGACTTTGTTGGTGCCATGCATCGCGCGGAGGGAGAAGACGGACTCAGGAAGGTGTCGAAGGAGGAGATTGTGTATAATATGCGGTTAATCATGCTGGCGGGGTCGGAGAGCACGGCGACGGCGTTGTCGGCTACGGCTTTCTTGTTGGCCGCACACCCGGATGTGCAGAGGAAGCTGGCGGAAGAAATAAGGACCAGCTTTAAGAGGGAAGAGGAGATTGATTTGTGGAGTGCTCAGAGAGTGAAGTACTTGGGGGCGGTGTTGAATGAGGCTATGAGGGTGTTGCCGCCGGCGAGCTTGAGTATGCCGAGGGTTTGTCAGGATGGGGGGGATACGATTTGCGGGAGGTGGGTACCTGCTGGGGTGAGTTCAGCTTTTGCATTTGAACCTAAATGATGACTGAAAGAGCGAGTGCTGATGATGAAGGGTGACAGGTCACGCTGGAAATTTGGCCTGTGGCGATGACCCACAGCTCAAGGAACTTTGCAAAACCGGATGAGTTTGTCCCGGAACGGTGGATGGATGATGAAGAACGGGATCTGATCTTTGAGAAGGATAAGGCAGATGCGCTGAAGCCGTTCTCCTATGGTCCGAGGGATTGTATTGGGAAAAGGTAAGTGATGTTCGTTGTGTCGTGATGTTTCTCGCTTGTACTGACATTGCCATCTTTTTAGCCTTGCGAATGTTGAGATGAGACTCATTCTCGCTCGAATGCTTTGGAATTTCGACATAAGCTTGGCTGATGAAAAGGGCAAGAACTGGGCCAAGGATATGTTGGGCTGGAATTTGTGGCTGAAAGATCCTTTGAATGTTGTGCTTACTCCCGTTCGCCGTGGCAAAGAGTAAGGTACCTACTAAGGTAAGCGACGAACACCGTCACTTCGTCGTGAATCACGCAGGTCGAAGTTGCACGCTTTAGACTTATGGTGTTCAAGTTCAGCAAACAAAAGAAGCCTTCTGCGCCATACACCTGGTAACAATGTCCCTGCTGGAAGCCACCGTTGCCATCACGTCCGTCACGCAACTGCCACCGGCTCCTCTTTGGGAACCAATGGCTCGGTTTGCTCCTTCTCCGGGCCAGTAAACCGCTTGAAGATCTCATCAAACACCTCTTCAGCATGCTTCTCAGCATCATGCTGATGAATCCAGTCCTCACGAGGGAAGGCAATGCTCTTCGGGTCTTTCGCGACCTTTTCCCAATCAGTCTTGTGCCATCTATCCCTCGTTGTCTCCCCAGTCTTTTGCACAACTCTCACCCGATGGTATCTGCGCAACAATGTCAGTATCTAGCCCTTCAAATAAACGAAGTTCAAGTACGGACCTTATCTCCTGATGAGTCCTAACAGCAGCCTGCATCCCCTTCTTCCCCGCCCTCCTCAAACAAACAGCAATAGTAACCCCATCCTCCATAGCCTGCGTCGCGCCCTGGGCACTAGTCGGCAAAAATGGATGCGCCGAATCTCCCACCAGCAAAATCCTCGCATGCTTGCTCACCCACGTCGGTAACGGATCGCGATAGACCAGCTTCCAATCCACCAACGAGGGAGTCTTTTCCACAATGGCCTTGCAAATGGGATCCCAACCCTCCAGGACTTTGTACACGTCCTCAAGCTTGCCGGGGAAGGACCATGACTCGTCAATGTCGTGCTCATCCCGGTGGGTGAGCACCCAGCAGCAGTCGGAGCCGTTCTTGATGGTGCTGAAGAGGAAGTGCACGTCGGGACCGATCCAGCCGTTGAAGGTATCGCCATTTGAGCAGAATTCGGAGGTGCGGGGGTCGCGGATCATGTCGGTGTTGGGGAACCTGATGCGTTTAGCTGAATGAGGTATGATGGGAGAAGAGCGAAAGTGTGACATACCAAGCTCGCCAAACGGCATACCCACTGCTCTTAGGCTTATCTTCGAACCCGAGAACCAACTGGCGGGCTTTCGAGCGGACGCCATCAGCGCCAATTACGATGTCGGCGGTCACCTATTACTTGTCAGTCCGCATACAGTACTTTCTCTCTCCAAACGCTAGCACTTCGAAGACGAATGACTGGAAAGTATCCAAACTCACCCTCTCACCATCCCCCAACACAACCCCCGCCTTTTCCTCATCCTCAAAATACCCCTCCACCCTCCTCCCCAAATTCACCTCAATCCCCAACTCATCCCTAGCATACTCAAAAACCACCTGATGCAGCTCCCCCCTGTGCCCATTAAACACCGGCGCCTCTGGGTTCTGCGGTGGGGTGGGTTGATGGTAGACCACCTCCCCGGTATCGTATTTATGGATTCTGAATCCGTACTGCGATAAGTCGATGCTCAACTCGCGCAGGCGACGGGCGATGGCCCCGTCGGACCAGCGGGCGAAGATGCGTCCGCCGTTGGCGCCGAAGGAGATTATATCCCCGAGGGCTTTGAGGGTGGGGAAGGACTCGTAGATGGTGACGTGGTGGCCGTGGCGATGGCATTCTATGGCGGTGGTGAGGCCGGCGAAACCGGCGCCGACGATTATGACATTAATTCCTGTCGAGGGTTTCGGGTAGGGGTAAGACATTCTGGACGGTGAGGTTGGTGAGGCTAATAAGAGATCAAGATGGTTATGGTGGAGGTTGGTGAGATGCTCTATGGTGAAGTGAAGTTGAGGTCAATGAAATCGTGGGAGAAGTGTGGTCGAAGGAACAGTTACATGGAAGTTACATGTAGCTATCGGAGGCAGAAGTGTGTCCGTCAAAGGAATGAGGAATATTATCTGTTTGTTCACCGGTTTTCCCTACAGTCCATCGTGGGAACTTACACCAAGGCTTCAATGGTCAGGTTGAGTCAATGAGAAGTGTAGATCCGGTTTCCGAGGTTGAAATTATCTGACACTGTACTATCAAGTGCTCCAGTGACCGGGTTTGAAAGGCGTTCAACGTTGCCTTTGCCTCAATAGTCTAGAATAGCGTCGCGGCCCAAAGTCCGAGCTGAGGGGAACCTCTTTGAATGGAAGAGTTGAACAAACGCGGTTTCTCATTCGGCGCTGCACTATCAACGTTGCGTTCCAACAGCATGGTCCTTTCAGCCTATGATGGCTGCATGTTGGAGTTTCTCGTCTGCCGTGGTTTCTTCCCCTCACCCTACCCGCATTCCGGATATTACCTATGGTCTGGAGGATTGGAGATACACTGTGACGGGTGGGTGGCGGAAGGGGCCAACAAAGAACAAAGTTCGTCGTGAGGGGGGGTCATGAACAAATTGTAACGGTAGAAGCTGGTATGGTCAATTCTTCCCCGCACAAAGCTGTCCCATTCGTCTTTACACATCCCGCGCTCCCGGAAGTCATTTGGCCTTTGCGATGCAATGCAGCAACCAGGGAGAGGCCTGAATCCCGTGTTGCGAAAGGTCATGTGCAATCGCACTTCGGTTCGGAGCTGACCTCTAGAGTCTCTCTACTTCTTGACAAGGTTTGGAAAAGCTCAAATGCATCATCATCAAAATATCGTAGAGTGTCCGCACTGAGTTTTGGTATCGAGAAAATGGACTGCAAAGCACAAAATTTCAGCACGCATTTATAAGCAGTAGCTGCGAGGACCGTTTCCATCAATCAGCTACGACGGTTGCTCAACAACTGTGAATCTTCCGTAGTATAGTGGTCAGTATGTGAGCTTGTCAAGCTTGAACATCAGTTCGATTCGCTCGAGACCCGGGTTCAATTCCCGGCGGGAGAGACCAAATCTTTTTTTTTTGGCAAGTTTTTTTCCCCGAGGTCGGTGACGAGGATCCACACACACCCTGTAAACAAACCCCTGATCATTTTTGCGATGGGCTTCATTAACAACATATACATAGAGCGCCCCAGCCGAGGTCCTGGTCGCGGCCAGTAGCTGCCTACACCAAGTCCGAAACATCAACAGACGTCCCTCACTTGACCTTGACCATCTTAATATTCCCCTTCTCATCAAACTCCGGCATCTCCGCCACCTCCCTCTTCTTCTGCTGATAAAACGTTGACATCCTATACCTACTCTCCCCCTCCAGCACCTTCAAATCCCTCAACGCCTGCTCCCCCTCCCTCACCACCGTCTCCCTCACCTCCTCACTCCTAGCCACAATCTCACACCGGAAAGGCTGTGGCCGCATATTCAGCCCATTCGTATAAGCAAAGATATCCACCTCCTCCTCCGCTCCCGTTTCCGGGTCTCTGTACTTCCTTATCGTAAACGCCCAGAGTAAGCGCGCAACAGTAATCCAAGTCCCCTGTTCCGCCAGCGCTTGCCCGCTGCAGACCCGCCGGCCCCAGCCAAAGGTCATGTACCCCTTTTCGCCCGGGAAGGGACGGTGGTGGTCATTACCAGGGAGGTAGCGATCTGGATAGAAACGATCGGGATCGGGAAATTCGCGCTCGTGGTGGTGGATTGCCCATACGTTCCCCTGCACCCAGCTATGCGGCGGAATGTAGTAGCCGTGGTAATAGTCCGGTTGGGTGTTGGAGTGCGGTTGTCCGCCTATGATGGCTACCGATCTCCATCTTAGGACCTCCTTGACATAAGCGTTGATGTAAGGTAAATTAGGGGCGTCGTCCCAGTGGGGGGAGCGGCCGGGGCCGATGACCCGGTCGAGTTCAGATTGGGCTTTGAGCATGGCGTTGGGGAAGGCGCAGCAGGCTAGCATGAAGGTGACCAGAGTCGACGAGGAGGTGTCGGAGCCGGCGCCGAAGAGGTTACCCGTCAGGGAAGAGAGCTCGGATTCGGGCAGGTTGTATTTGTTGCGGGATTCGTCCATGAGGGTCTTGATATAGGGCGTGGGCATGGAGGCTTTGGCGAGGGGGGACTTGGATTCGTATTGCGAGAGGGCTTCGAGGGCGAGAGAGTGGAAGAAGTAGTGGCCGCCTTTTTGGCCGCCGCCGCCGCGGTAGCCGATGCCGCGGAAGAAGGGGAGCCAGCGGGGGAAGCGGGCGAGGACTGAATGTTCAGGTTGTTAGCAACGGACTGGATAGGGAGAGAGAGGGAGAGAGGGAAAGGGTGATGCTTACGAGTGAAGGTTTCAAGCAACATCGGGAAACTCTTCCCCGGCACATTCAAATCAGCAGCTAACTGCATCAACGCGATAACTTCCATGATAATCGGGTCGTTGTAACTCGCTACCCTCCTGCCAAAGGCAATGATGCTCACCACGCTAGTTGCATATCTCTCCAAGTGCTTGACATACTCCTTGGGCTCACGAAAATAATCCAGAGCAACAACTTTACTCTCATTGTTCTGGATCTCCCGATATCCTCGAACCGACTGGATGCCGACGCCCAGATGCATCAACTTGCGGTGAATCCGCCAGTGGTCGCGGTCGCTGTTGTTCAAGATGCGCATAGTGACGAGGTTGTTTTGGCCGGTGCCGAGTTCGCCAAAGACGACCATCCGTGGACGGGAGGCGTAGATTTGCGCTTTCTTTTCCAGGATCTCGTGGGCACACCAGGCGTCGTTGATCCAGATTGTTGGATTTCTGCGGATGGGGTTAGGGACTGTTTTTGTTAGGGGGTGATGATGGGAGGATGAACTTACCGGCCGATCCAGAAGGTAATCAGAGGCGTCTCATACTTCTTGGATAGCTCTTCAAAGTAGATCCATGGTTTGTTTTCTGGTAAGGAGAAGGTATTGCCTATGATGGGCCAGGGGAAGGGGCCCGGAGGCATCTTGGAGCGAAGCCATAGCATGTAGCCATAGTCGATGATGACTGCGGTGGCTGCTAGGGCGAGTGTGAAGAGCAAAAGCTTGGAAATGTTGACATTGGTGAGGGCTTCCTGCGCTTCGTGAATGGTGAATAGGTCTAGCAGCCTGTCTGACAGCATTTTGCCCTTCAGAAGTGTGCCAGTGCTTGGGCAGACTCTCCTGTGTTTCTTCTGTATGACTGGAAAAGGGACAATGTCCTTGGTGGCAAAAAAGTTGTTTGTCAAGTTGTATTCGATATTGGCGTCAGTGTCTAGAACTGAGATTGAGTGAGTCGTAAACTCAAGGACCATATCCCAAAAATTCATGCCCCATTCCGGGCTTGGCCAGTATAGCCATCCCATCCAACCTAATCCGAGCCATCACGAAGCCGTACAACCTGCGAATGGTGGGTGGGAGGTAACAGGAGGGGTATGTCAGGACCTGGTTTGCCTGTCAGGAAGAGTGGCTGCTGCGGTTCGAGTGGTTACCGTCGACGGGATGTATCATGGCCTCCTCAATTCCGTGTCGGCTATAGATTTGTGTCCCGCTTTGCCTTTGTCCCACGGAATATTGGAAAGTGCGGAGAAGGAGATGGGGGCGGAATATTGGAGTGTCGTCGAATGGTAGGCGTGACCAGGAAGTGTCCAATTCCCCCACCATTGATGTCGTTAACACCGTCCTCCACTCTGCACCCTCAACACCATCAAATCCATCTCTACTCCCAAACAGGAGACGTCTCACCACGCTATTCCGCTTAAGCCTTTTCTTTTTCCTTTTCAAGAAATGCTCTTTCCAACAAGACTAGCCAGTGATATCTCCAGGACTTACATCCTCTCATCCCCCAGTTCAGCTCCCCTCAAAACGTGGTTCTGCTGTAACCTCATCCGTTACCCCACACCCAACGTCCAAGACATACACCGGGGAGTCATCCAACCGAAACTTAGAGCCTACCGGACGTACAGTAAGTATCTTGACCGGCCTCGTCTATTGCCGTCCAACGTCCAAATCTCTTGGCGAATGGGGTCTTCTTCTTGTGGCAGTGTTACCCCAGACTTGTAACTTTTATCTGGACGACCACTTACAGCCCCCTGTCACCAGCCACTTAGCCGGCTGGGCTTCGGTCGATGTTACCCCCCATATGTATAAACTAACCTCAAACATGGTTGAATGAATGACGGTAGATGTCTATATGAAGTCTGATTAGATGGAGTTGGAGGGGGAAGTTCGCCCCGCGAGGGACAATGGGACGCTAGTGGCAGATTGGTTGAGAGGGTACATGGGTATACGATGAACCATGGGTGCGGTCCAATGCCGTCTTTGTGAATAAAAGCGAGACCGAGAAGGGAATATGAAGCGGACACAACAATTATCAGGGCGTCGCATGGTGGTGGTTGGGAATGTAGGTATTGCTCCTGGATTCCATCCGCCCTCTTAGTTGTTAAGCAGAAAACGAGAAGCGGAATGACACGGTGATCACTACTGGCCGTATGAAGTAAACGGCATGCCGAGCTTCGAGGATGAAGACAAAGACTTACCTCAAACCGGCAAATTATTGATATGCGGAGGTAATAGTCGCTTCGTTGCCGTTAACCTTTGGATATCCCTTCTGGAGAGACTGCAGTAGTGCGAGCAGGGAACATTGGCCGGTTCGAATTGAATACTACACCTTCACCTCCAAAGAATAAGAGGCATGCCGTTCGTAAATCTTGCCGCCACGGTCTGGATGCCGTCTGGCTGCCGTGTGGATGCTGATCACCAACGGCACATTTGCACGTGGTCTCTATGCCTCGATGCCTCGATGCCTCGCAGCCGTGCCTCCTCTTCCCCAGACCACCGGACCTGTTTAAGGCCCCGTATCTCGGTGCATCGTTGCACTTGATCGTTTGACTCCAGAGTCACTCACGGGTTACATCTTTGCTTGAGCCTCAACACTCGACACTCTCTTCAAGCCAACGAGTGTCCATCGACCACGGATAGCATCATGTCATCCGAAAAGGAGTCATCAACCATGACGGACGTCGAACACCCCGTCGACATCCCCGTAGCCATCACCGCAGAAGTGGAAGAAAAATACGGCATCAAAGCCCACTGGAAGTGTCTCGCCGCCTGCACTTTGGTGTCCATGTGTCCGTTCCAATACGGCCTCGACTTTGGTCTCATCGGCGGGTTGCAAGCCATGATCGGTTTTCTCAAGGTAAACGCCTTCCTGTTGCTGATTTTCTCACAAGAGACTGACGACGACAGGTCTTCGGCCACCCAGCCCCCCACGTCGCCGGCGGCTGGAACATCTCCCCCTCCCGCCAACAACTAATCTCCTCCCTCATGACCCTCGGCGCTTTTTTGTCTTCCTCACTCGCCGGCCCCACCGCCACTTTTCTCTCGCGCCGCCAAACCATCTGGGCCGCCTCCTTGCTGTGTATCGTCTCCAACATCATCATGATGGCCACCACCTCCATTGGCGGACTCTACGCCGGCCGCTTATTACTCGGTCTAGCGAACGGATTTTACATGACTTTTTCCCAACTGTACCTCCAAGAGGTGGCGCCGGCTCGTTACCGCGGTCTGATGATTTCCAGCTTTCAGGTGTGGACGTCCGTGGGTAGTTTGATCGGTGGAGTAGTAGATAACTTCACCCAAAAGATTGACGGGCGGGATAGTTATCTTATCCCGTTGGGCCTGATCTTCGTTTTTCCCGTGGTGATTAGCTTGGGGCTGTTTGCGGTTCCCGAAAGTCCGAGGTGGTTGATGATGCAAGGGCGGGAAGAGCAGGCGAGGAAGAGTTTGCGGTGGCATCGGCCGTATACGGATCAGATGGTGGAGGACGAGATTAAGGATATTCAGCTGGCGCTGGCGGCGGAGGGGGAGACGATCAAGGGGGCGAGTATGTGGGATATGTTTAGGGATCCGGTGGATAGGAGACGGACGGTGTTGGCGGTTTGTGGGTTGACGGTGCAAGGGGCGTCAGGGGCTATGTATATGATTGGTATGTTTTTGTCCTGCTTGTGATGTTGATAGCGATGATGGCTTACGAGAAACAGCATACGGGACTTACTTCTTCAAGATGGCTGGCATCGGCAAGCCGTTTGAGAACCATGTCATCTTGACCTCCCTCGGCGTGGTGGCCATCCTCGTCAACTCGGCTATGGTCACGCACTTCGGCCGTCGGCGCGTCTTTCTGATCAGCGGTCTGATCCTGTGCGGCGTCGCCCAGCTCCTCACAGCCGTTGTGTATACCGTCAAGCCGGGTACCAAGTCCACGGGACAAGCCATCGTTGGGCTCGCTGTCATCTACATCCTGGGGTACAACGGTATGGTCGCGACGTACGCGTGGATCTCGGGCGGCGAACTCCCCTCGCAGAGGTTGCGGTCGTACACGTTCGGCCTGGCGACGGCGATCGGCTTCTTTGCGGCGTGGCTGACGACCTTTACGGCGCCGTACTTTATCAATCCGGAGTCGATGAACTGGGGGCCCAAGTATGGGTATATCTGGACGCCATCGTGCTGGATTTCTGCGTGAGTGTTCCGACCTGTCTCTTTGTTGGTGAACGATGCGCTAACGACGATGTGCAGTCTCTGGGTGTACTTCTACCTGCCTGAAGTCAAGGGTCGTACCTTGGAGGAGATTGACCAGATGTTCGAGGCGCGGTTGCCGGCGAGGAAGTTCCGCAAGTATGTGTGTGTTGGTCGCGGTGGTGGTGTTGCACACGAGTCGGACAGTGTCAATTCCGAGAAGAAGGGCGAGGAGGTGGTGCATGCTGAAGAGGTGAAGCGGGTGTCCAGTTAGTTGCATAACAGGAGAGGTGCTGTGAGTGCGGTAGAGTGGGGCAGGATCTGATAGCGCAAGAACACTTATTCACGTTGCCTGGTCAAAGCGCATCTCGGGCAATGACATCCCGTCTGCATTCAAAAAAGACGGCCGTTCATCCAAACATGTTCCCATTATCATTGTCCTTCGCGATGGTATCTATATTAACCCCCAACCTCCTTCATCTACAACTTCGCCTCATCCAACTTGATAATAACACTCTTGACCTCCAAAAAGTTATCCATACTATACAACCTCCCCTCGCGCCCCTGCCCACTCCCCTTATACCCACCAAACGGCAAATCCCTCCCCATCGTGGGACTCGAGCAATTAATACTGACATACCCGCTCTCCAGCGCCTTGGCCATCCTCATCGCCCTACTAATATCATTCGTAAACACGGCCGCATACAGCCCAAACTCGGTATCGTTCGCCTTGGCAACCACCTCCTCTTCCGTCTCAAACGTGTTGATATTCAACACCGGCCCGAAAATCTCCTCCTTCATGATCTTGGCGTCCTCAGGCGTGTTGAGAAACACCGTCGGCTCAACAAAGTACCCCTTTGTCTCGTCCAACATGCCCTTGCCGCCCACCGCGAGCGTGCCGCTCTTCTTGCCTTCTTCGATGTACGACATGATGTTCTTGTACTGGATCTCGTCCGCTTGAGGACCCATCTGCGTTTGCGGGTCCAGGGGGTTACCGCCGCGAACGGCCGCCATGCGCTGGGTGAAGGCCTCGATGAACTTGGGCGCTACGCTCTTTTGCACGTACACGCGCGAGTTGGCCATGCACACTTGGCCGGAGTTGAGGAGGATGGACATCATGGTTGCTGATAGCGCTTGCTCGATGTTGGCGTCGTCGAAGATGATGGCGGGGGACTTGCCGCCTAGTTCGAGTGTGACGCTCTTGAGGTTGGTCTTGGCCGCTTCCTCCTGGATCAGCTTGCCGGTGCGGGAGGAGCCGGTGAAGGAGAGGGCGCGCACGTCCATGTGGCGGGCGAGACAGCGGCCGGAGGGGAGGCCGTGGCCGGAGAGGACGTTGAAGACACCGGGCGGGAAGCCGGCTTTGGTGATGAGCTCGGCGGCGTAGGCGACGGCGAGCGGGGCTTTCTCGGAGGACTTGAGGACCACGGTGTTACCCGTGATCAAAGCGGCGGCGGCCTTGGCGGCGAAGAAGTAAAGGGGCCCGTTCCAGGGGATGATGCAGGCCACGACACCGAAGGGCTGGCGCAAGGTCATGGTCACATAGCCGGGCGTGTTGACGCTGGATTGGCCCTGGATGTGCGGCCACGCTTCGGAGAAGTATTCGAGCTCATCGGCGCCAATGTCGGCGTGGAAGTAGTGGGTGACGGGCACGCCCATGGAGATGGCCTCGAGGTGGGCGAGGGTCGACTTGTGCTCACGGAGCAAGGCGGCGAGCTTTTTGAGGTAGGCACCGCGCTTGGTAGGGTCAAGGGCTGCCCATCCCGAATGAGCTGCCTTTGCGGCGGCGACGGCACGGTTGGTGTCGTCTTCGGTGGCCTCGGGGACCTTGCACGAGATCTTGCCGGTGGCCGGGTTGATGACGTTGAAGGTGCCCTTGTCGGATGCCTCGACGAACTGGCAGTTGGACGTTGTTAGCCTCACTTTGTCATCTGGGTGTGACAAGAGCACCTACCTCGCCGTTGATGAGCAGCCTCGGCTGGAACTCAATGCCGTTAACGTTCACTGTGGTTGACATCTTGGATGGGGTATATGGGTATAGCTCGTAATACGACGTGAATAGATGAGTAACGGCTCGATATTGGGTTCCTGCAACGTCGAGATAGTCCTCCCGGTTGATGTCTAGAGTTTGGAACTGCCGAGGACGGGGATCTCAAGCACTTTAAAGGACAGCAGCAAGCGGGGATAACGAAGGCTGGGGAAAGCAGAGGAGGGGCAATCGGCCGCCCGACGTTGCTGTCAGTGACACTCACCCAACCAGTTCTTCATCCTTCTTGTCAAACATTGATCCTTGGCGGTTACCACAGTCCGGATTTTACGGATTTTACAAGGTCCAACTTGCAAAACTGAAGTCCGTCATCGGCCGCATCGACCGCCGAAGTCAAACGGTCCAGTCGGAGCATTCTGTCACCCTGTTGCCTCTGTTACTAACAATGTTTTAGGTCATACCGAGTACCACCGGGTTCGTTCGCCGTCCCTACCGTCGTCTTGAGTGGTGTTTTATGGTGTTTCGGCCACAAACGACTCCCTGTCAGTGATACCACCATGCCAGCAGGGAGTATGAAGGACTTTTCAACACTATCGAAACTGCTACCGATTGTCCAATCATCGCTGTTTCTTCCATTCCGGCACCTTTGATAGCAGGCGATATTACCTTGATGGCATTGTACTCCCCTGAAACTGCCCCGCTACCAAGACTCTGTGTCACCCCCTTGTTGACAAAAAAAACAGTGTCCCTTCCACCTTTCCCACGGGTGAAGGTCCGGTTAAAAGTCTGGGGAAAACAAGTGGTCGAATCAGCAAACAAAAGACCTGACGATCAAGGGGGAATTCCAAGAGTTTATCACGGAGGACTTTACCTTCTTGAGAAACTCTGATTGAGATGCCTGACTTTAAAACCCTCCTTCAAGTGGAAGACCCCCGTCCTCACCTCATCCTCCCGGAGACTTTCCAACCTCGACGGACTGTGGACCCCTTCCGCACCCCCCACTGATTCCCGCGTGTCGACTTGTATACACACTACGAACACCTTACCGCACCAGGAAAATGACCAACATCACTCCTCCCTCACCTCCCTCTCCGCCAAGCCCTTCAAAGGCAACCGCGAAGAGGGCGGCACCAAAAGGCACCATCGCCATCGAAGAAGCCGTCCTCAACCCCTCCGGTGTCGCCTGGATGGCCGCAACAGCCTCCCTCTTCAACCCTTTCTCCTCCGGCAACCCGCTTCAGCACCTTCACGGGCACACCACCCAGCTCCTTGATATCCACGACACCCGTCTAGCGCAAATGGATGCCCACGGCGTGGAATACATGCTTTTGTCCCTAACCTCCCCGGGGCCACAAGGCCAGAGCTCCCCCCTCGCAGCTGCAAACCTCGCGCGAGAGGCAAATGATTGGCTTGCTTGGGAGTTAGCAAGAACCCGGCTCGGTTTGGGGCGTTGGCGAGCGTGTCGATGCATGATGCGGAGGAAGCGGCGGGGGAGGTGAGGAGGGCTGTTAAAGAGCTGGGGATGTGCGGGGTGATTATCAACGACTATCAAGAAGTCACAGAACGAGAAGGGGGGAGTGGGAAGAAGTGGTTCGACACCGAAGAGTACAGGCCGTTTTGGAAGGAGGTGGAGGATTTGCGGGTGCCGGTTTATTTACATCCTCGGTATCCGCCTAATAAGGAGTTGGGGCACGGGACGGGGACAGCCGGTGGGAAATGGGAGGGGGCAACTGGGGAGAGGGGCGAGAAAGGGGAGATGGGGTGGTGGGGAGAACGCAAGCATTTGCTCGGTGCGGCGGTGCAGTTCCATTTGGATTTGAGCAAGCATTTGTATGCGATTTGTTCGAGCGGGGTGTTTGATGAGTTCCCTGGGGTTCAGGTGGTGGTTGGACATCTTGGGGAAGGGTGAGTTTTGCGCGTTTCGTCTGTGATGCCCCGTGATAATGATGGTAATGATATGAGGTGCATCTGGTGATGAGTGACGCTGATCCGGGTTTCATCCCCCAAAAAGCATCCCCTTCAACCTCTGGCGAGCCGACCACTGGTACAACAAGCCAGTCAAGAAAGCGTCAAGACCATCGAAGCATGATTACGGCTACTACTTCAAGCATAACATCTCGATCACGACGTCAGGGTTCTTTTCGACTCCTGGACTCAAGTTTTGCATCGATGAGATCGGGGTAGAGAGGTGCTTGTTTTCTATAGGTGAGCTACCCATCGGTCAACCCTCGTTGGTGAACTGACTTTGACTGTGAAAAGACTACCCCTACGACACCATCGAGGAAGCGCAAACCTGGTGGAAAGGAGTTAGCCTCCCCGACAAAGAGAAGGAGATGGTCGCCAGAGAAAACGCTATCAGATTATTTAAACTTCCCTTGGAACTCTAGTCCAGCTATCCCTTGCCACCCTCATCCCCTCCCATTACACCTCAAGAGTCAAAATCCATTATCAGCCAACAGCCTCTCAACCTGCTCATGCCTCCGTCCTGCCACCTCCCAATCATTATACCTCTTCTCTCCCCCTTCTTTACCATCCGTCCAAGCCTCCCAAACCCCCTCATAAACACTCCCCACATTCCTCGCCGGCGCCGGCAGTTCCTCCTGCCACCCCTCCCACTGCCATTCCACCTCCTCCACCTCGTCAGTCTGGTAATCATGCACCTCGATCTTCACATCCCTCGCGCCCAAAATGATCGCTACCGATTCCGGGCTGGTCACCCTTATCTCTCCCTTTTCGCCTGTAATCGACCACACGAAGGCTGGTTCGCCAGGGAAGGGCGGGCCGCGGCGAATGCGAAGATGTAAGGCTGCGTTCTGCTGGACTGTGTCGGAAGAGGGAAGCGAGCCGGTGACGTAGATGAGGTCGGGGACGTTGGATGTGACGGTGCGGGTGATGGCGCCGGTTGAGTCCGTCAGGGGAACGAGGAGGCGTTGGATGTGGAAATGTCCTTTCAAGCTAGTCGGCTCGAACTCTCCGAGAGCACTTTGCAACAAATCGATCACTGTTTTTTTTGTTTTTGTTAGCCACCACATCTCATCTTGACAGAACGCAAAAGCAAGAAGAAAAAAAAAAGAAGAAAAAAAACATGAACTCACAATGCCCACCCCCAATACTCCAAAAATTCCCACCCACCTCCCTCTTAATAAAATACTCCATCTTCTCTTGTACCGCCTCCCTCTCCGCCGTCAACCCACTCAGCCTCAGTTCCGAACTCAACACCTTCCCAATTTTCCCACCCCCCTTCAACAACTCCTCTACCTTTTGCACAACCGGACTAGCCCATCCTTGCGTGCCCACCACCGTCGTCTTCAGGTTCACCCCCGTCTCCTTTGCTAGGGCAATCAACTCCTCTACTTGGGTCAAGTTACTAGCAAGTGGCCATTCACTGTAAACCCCCCTCTCCCTCCTCTCTTTCCCGGCAGCCTTTCCATTAGAAGTAGAAGTAGCCTTCCACCCCTCCAGCAACGGCTTGATGTTACTGTGGTGGACATCCACTCTGGTGCCGACGACTACCAGATCGATGTCCTCGGCTTTGGCTAGCTCCTCGGGGCTGCCATACGCCTTGACGATGGCGGGATCGAAGTTGTAGTTCTTGATGGCTGCTTCGGCGGAAGAGAGGGAGGAGTTGACGAGCGCGACGATTTGGAATTTCTGTTGGCCACGAGAGGATTGGAGGTAGGGTAGGTGGGCGAGGGAGAGCCAGGAGGGGGAGGAGGAAGAGAGGCCGACTAGGGCGAGGCGGATGGGTGCCATGATAAACTGTTATGGTAGGTACTAGAGATGGTTGGGTTGGGTTCGATATTGGTAGTCTGATATAGTGTGTAAGGGAAGGAGAGAAGGTTGATGCGAGGAATTTGTGTCAAGAACTCCACGTTTGAGGGGATCAAGATGGGGTTATGTACGTCTTGACCAAGATGTTTCGATTGTTATGGTTGGTGTTCTATACTTCGCGGGGTTCGAGTTGGACGAGCGGCTGACTTGGTAATCCATAATGTCGTGATATGTTGTTAACGCCGAATTGGTAAGCACTACTACGTGGTGTTGCCATGTCTCCCGCACTCCAACACACGATGCCAAGAACGGTGCCTGATTCTTGTCAAGTTCAGTGACTCAATGATTTCTAAGCAACCTATGGGAGAAGTGCGGCCCTTTGGGATAGCTACAGCAATGCTTCAGGATCCCAAGAAGGTTAGTTGCCATTTCCAATTCTCACACAGGATTAATATGTAAAAGCGATGATGATTTTGAGGAGAAGTTACTATCTAAAAGGTTTACTCGTCTTCCCTACAACCAGCTTCTCTCTTTCCAAACAATCCTGCCAGTAACTCCTCCGGGGTATCAGTCAGTCAACCGCATTAAAAATCGACAACAACTTCCTACAACAATCCGTATACACCTCCTGCGTATGCATCGCCGGCTTCAGCGGATCCGGACTCTTATCCCAGCCATGCGGGACTCCAGGGATCATCCTGTGATGGACCGTCTTGTTCAGCGGCTCGGCCGCCAACCGCTTAGCGAACGCCTCTCCTTCCTTCTGTAGCATGTCCCACTCGCAGGTGTACACCAGCACATTCTGCGGGATGGCCTCCTTGAGTTCCTCGTCGCTCGCGCGGGTAGGGGAAAGCCAAGGGTGGTCCATCTTGATATCTCCAGGGTAGAGGTAAGACCCGTCGAACAGGTTGGTCATGGTAGGAGGCAACGTGTGCTCGGGCTTGACGCAGGTGGCGCGCTTCTCGGCACGAGAGACGCTGTAGTCGGTGACGGGGTACCAAGTCGCAATGGCGCGGATCTTTTGTTCGGGAACTGGGGGCGCCTTGTTTTCGGGATCGGCCAATTCCTTCAAGTGCTCGTTGAAGCGCAGCGTGGCAGTGATAGCGATGTTGCCGCCAGCTGAGAAACCGGATGTCGCAAGCTTCATGGGATCAATGTGCAGATCGGCCGATTGGCGGATAATGTAGAAAAGCGCATCGGCAGCATCGTCGACCGCGGTCGGAAAGGGGTACTCGGGCGCGAGACGGTAATCGACCGAGACGAAGACGGCGTCGCAGGTATCCAGCACGTAGCGAGCAAATCTAGCATCGTCGGTACCGTTGCCGATTGTGAAGCCACCGCCGTGAAAGTTAATGACTGCCGGGTATCGTTTGCCATGCTTAGAGGCATCTTGGTAGCCCTTGGGTGTGTAGAATTGGAGGGTAAACGTGCCCTTGTATTTGGAGAGTAGCGAGGGGATCGTGAGAGTGAAGCTGGGGTTTGGTGGTCGAGGGCTGGCGAGGTAATGGAGGGTCATGCCGATGTATTGGCCGGATCGCAGGGCAGAAGCCTGTGCCTTGAGATACCATCGCGAAGAGGCCGGGTTGTTGACATCGTCGGCGGTTTCGGGTCTTACCCAGCTGCCTTCATCCTTCGAGGTTGTCGGCGGGATGGGGATACCCTCGACGGTGGGAATGTTGGGGACCAGCTTTGCGCCTGACATGGTGTTGGCAATTCGACCTATTAGGGGGCAGACTGTAGGGAGTAAACAATGAGATTGCGACAAAGAGTCAGCAAAGAGTTACGATGAATAATGGATATCAAGAGGAGTCAGGTGGTGATGATTTGGCTTCTAGGGGGTGTCTAGAGGATGGACAAAATAATAATTCAACGATTTTAATGGTTGTCGATTCTTGTGTGTCGCATTACCTCCATGAGTGCCACAACAACAATCCGTCATTGTTGTGCTCCAGTCTCCAATCCCGGGATAGGAACAGGACTTGGACAACTAACAAGGCTGTGTGGAGTTGTGATCAGTGGGCTGGGAAGGAAAAGGGACAAGGAGAGAACTGAGGGGGGTTGATGTCATCGGCCATGGCATGGGGTTATCGAATACTATTGCCTGCCGCGAATGCCACGATAAGAAAAAGAACTCCACAGAAGATCGACCGCCGCCGGCAACGAATTGGAACGGAAAGAGCGACAACCATCAACTTGAACAAAGAAGGACACCATCGTCAAATAATACTAATCCTGGCCACTTTTCTCCATTGACTCGTAACACCTCTGTGATGAATCGTGAATATTTTGTCTTGTTTCATATTGACCTTAATGCCCTCTTTCTGCCGACATTGGCCGCCCAACCGAGATCTTGGCGCCACATGAATGGTGACGTCATAAGAACCATGACGTCGTTTGTTCCTTCCGCGCTGGTGGCTTGGCCCCAAAGACAAGCTGACATTGACAGGGCAAGTGCATTTTCGACATTTCTGTAGTGTAACAAACCACAGTTGGATGAAACATTGGAATAACAGTACCGGAGAAGAAACTCGGCCATATTCAACTGACAATGATTGACTGGATCAACACGAGGGATGATGGGGATACTTGCACTTCTTGAGGGTGTCTTCGTCTCAGTAAAAGTGTCAATGATATGTACCTGCGTATGGCAGAAGTGGATGGAGGAGCGGATGATGGACTTTGACAGCTATGTCCTTGACGATGATCACGATCCGTTACAGTACATCGATCGATACCTGTTCGGAAATTCGGAAAGGGCCAAGAATACCGTAATTGATTTCCAGGCACAATGTCCCAAACATCACCAAAGCATGGGTCATTTCGTCCCATTCCGCGGACATCTAAAGTCTGCTGTCATTTTAGTGGCTGTTGCCCTGAATCACAAGCTGTAAACATCCATGCCCGCCTCTGCCCCTCTGACCAAGCAAAGCCCAGCCGGCGACTGACCGGGGGGCAATCAAGTTCCCCAGCAAATTCCCGAACATTCGTCATCACTTTTTTTGTCTCGCTCTCTCACTTTCCTAATAAATATTCTTTACTCTATTGACTCTCCCCTGCCTTTGCTCTTCCTTTCAGTCTCCATCCCCATCTCGAATATCACGGCCTGACTTACTCCACCATTTTGACTTGGGGCTGCCACACAGTCCGCAAGGTTCACAAGTCCTTGTCCCACGCAACCAACATCACCAAGTAAACAAAAACAGATACCCAACCAGATACCCCCCAAATCAACACCCACCATGTCGCCAGGCAAGCTCAAGAAGCCATTGCTGGCTCTCAACCGCATCATTGGCCATGCGTCAGCCAAGAATCACATGAGCAAACCCAAGATCGGCGATATCGACCAACTCGACGACGAGCGCGCAAAGAAGAACATTCGCAAGGTCCAAGAGAAGGTCGCAAAGGAATACCAGCTCGAAGAGGAGAAGCGATTGTCTGTCCAGAGACGCAGCGATGAAGAGAAAAAGTTTCACGAAGCCGACGGCCCCGAGATCGCTCGACGATACGGAACACAAGAAGAGGAAGCCCTCGCTCCCGCAAAGTCCCTTCAAGCCCTCGTCAACGACTACCAGAATATCGGCAAGACCGTTAGCTTCCGAGCCCGCATCCACCACGTTCGCGCAATGAGCTCCAAGCTCGCGTTTGTCATCTTCCGCGACCAGATCGAGACCGTCCAGGGCGTCCTGTCCGTCAGAGATGGCGTCGTCTCCGAAAACTTTGTCCGCTGGGCCGAGCACATCACCGCCGAAGGCTTCGTACACGTTGAAGGAAAGCTACAACAACCCCCTGAGGAGATCAAGGGGTGTACAGTTCACAATGTCGAGGTCTTGATCGAGAGCATGCACCTCGTCGTCCCTCTTGACGAGCATCTCCCCGTCGATGTCCACTCGATTGACCACGTCGAGATGGACAACGAGACGCACCAGTTGGAGTCTCTGGCCTCGACAAGAGTCCGTGTCTCCAACCGCATTGCGTTCCTCCGTACACCCACCGCTCAGTCCATTTTCCGCATCAATGCTGGTATTTGCAGCATCTTCCGCCGATACCTCGAAGACAAGGGCTTCATCGAGATCCACACCCCCAAGTTGCAGCCCGCTGCTACCGAGTCGGGTGCCGAAGTCTTCAAGGTTAACTACTTCGGCAGGAATGCCTTCCTCGCCCAAAGTCCCCAGTTGGCCAAGCAGATGAGCATCTCCGCCGACTTTGGCCGTGTCTTCGAGATCGGCCCCGTCTTCCGTGCTGAGGACAGCAACACCCATCGTCACTTGACCGAGTATACCGGTATGGATCTGGAGATGGCCATCGAGCAAGACTATCACGAGGCCATGCACATTATCGATGGCTTGATGAAGGAGATCTTCAAGGGTATCTACGGCAAGTACCGCAAGGAGATCGAGATCATCAAGACACGTTTCCCTCATGAGGATCTGGTCTGGCTACCAGAGACCCCCATCATTCCCTTCAAGGATGCCATCAAGCTTCTCAATGATTCCGGCTGGACCGATGACCACGGTAAACCCGCTTCCGAGACTGAGGATCTGAGCACCCGTGCCGAGATTCAGTTGGGCCAGGTCATCAAGGAGAAGTACAAGACGGATTACTACATCATCGACAAGTTCCCATCCTCTGTTCGTCCCTTCTACACTCATCTTGACCCCGAGGATGACCGCTTCAGCAACTCCTTCGATATCTTCCTTCGTGGTCAGGAGATCACCACCGGTGGTCAGCGTATCCATAGGCCTCACCTCCTCGAAGAGCGCATGAAGAAGGCCGGAATTGAGCCTCTCGGCATGCAAGAATATCTCCAAGGCTTCGAGTATGGTGTCCTTCCCCACGCTGGTTGCGGTATCGGTCTTGAGCGTATTGTGTTCCTCCTCCTTAACTTGGGCGACATCCGCAACGCTTCTCTCTATCCCCGCGACCCCAAGTCCCTCCCCGAACACAAGGAAATCGTTGTCAGGCTCCCCCACCCCGAAGCCGACACCATCAAGTACTCCTACGACTATGACCACGGCGAAACTGGTCTCGAGCTTCCTCCCGTCGAGAAGCTCATTGTCAACTACGGCGATGCCACCAACACCTCCTGGCTCGACGACCGCTACCACGTCTGGCGCCACGAGCAGACCGGTGCTGCCATTGGTTACGCTGAGGATAACGGTTACGCCCTTGTCATGGGCAACCCCCTCTGCGACCCTCGCCAATACCAGCTCGTCATCCGCGCTTTCCTCCAAGACATGCGCCACCGCAAGGACCTCCGTCCTCTTTGGCTCTTGGTCGGCCCCGAAGTCGAGGACATTCTCGGCTCCAAGCTTGGCTGGCGTTCGCTCTCTTGTGTCGCCGAAGAGCGTGTGTCTGTCGACTCAGCCAAGAAGGTCGCCAAGAAGGAGCGTCAAGCCGAAGAAGCCGGTGTCTCCATCCACGAGGTACCCATCGGCGAGCCCGTGCCCGAACACATCCGCGAAAAGTGCGACAAGCGCATCCAGGACTGGAAGGACAACCGCAAGGGCAAGAAGCAGGTGCACATCACCGAAGTCCGTCCGTGGGTCGACATGGAACACCGTCGCTACCTTTGGGCCGAGGACAAGGATGGTGAGATTGCCGCCATGTGCGTTCTCGCCCGTCTTTCTCCGGCGAACGGATACCAGATCAAGTTCGCCCTCGACTTCCCCGGTTCTCCCAACGGAACCATCGAGGCTCTTATCTCCGCCGCCATCCAGATGCTGGCCAAGGCCGGCGTCAGGAATGTGACGTTCGGTGCCGGTGCGCTGCCGGAGATGGTTACCGGTGGTCATCTTAATGGCATGAGGGCAAAGATACTGAGCCATACGTACAAGACTATTTGTCAGCAGTTGAAGTTGGTGAACAAGTCCGAGTTCCGCGAGAAGTTTGGCGCGACAAATGATCTCGTGTACATCTGCTATCCCTTCATGGGTCTGGGCGTCTCGGGCGTGAGGACACTTATCAAGTTCTTCGAGGATGAGATGTAAAAGGTCTGGAAGCGGGTTTTGTTTCATGGGTTATGATTTTGATGGTTATTGCGATGGTTATGACGACGGAGCATTTATGATGGCATGCACAGTTATGTTTTTTTCCTTTGGTGTTTTCTGTTCAGTTTTGATACACGATACGATACCCTTTGGTTTGTACACCATATCCAGTTACCAGCACTCAAAGTAATTATAGATTAGTAGGTGGTAGTGGAAAAACTCATCTCTATTACATGGCTCGTATCTTCCGGACTTCCTTGCTCGTTCGCTTCTTGTATCGGCGTAATCCTCTTCCCTCAACTATAACCCCAAATGTGCAGCTTCCTCTGCTTTTTCCTGTCAATCATGGAGGCCTCGCAGATTCCACCCATGTCTCAACTCGAAAGTTGACCGGTGCACACAGGTAGGTTGTCATCTAAGACCTCGATCATAGCAGCTTCCGTTATGACATGCGAGTGTCTGACATCCAAACGACTGGTTCCTGTCAAAAGTGCATACGTACCTCCAATTACATTGTTTATCTGCCATCGAATACATTGAGTATCCTAAGTCAGGGGTAAACAAACATGAAACATCTCAACTCACAATACACCCAACTCAACAAGACACTTATACACTCGGGCAAACCAAACGGGTGCACAAGGGAATAAACCCCCTTTTTATATTGTTGGGAAACGACTCCATACCTCATCTCACTGTATTCATGCATTTCATGGGAGTACCCGTTTAGGGTTCGCTTAATCCCTGAAACAACGGTAGATGACCCCGGTTGGGCGGGTGTTAGCGAGATTGGCGAGATTGGGGTTGGATGTCGATCATCTCATTCCATTCCACCATTCGACCTCACAAATAGCATGATGAAATAAAAAGGGGAAGTTCCCCTATTGAAAGATGGAATGGTTTTTTTTTCTCCTTTCGTTCTGTTTCTGCTTTTGTTTCTTGGAGGTGACACAGATTGTTTTCTTGTTGCTTCGAGAACAATAGAGGTTGAAGTTTGGGGTCCGGTCGGTTACCTCGAGTGAGTTTCAGTCACCTCAGGTGAACTAGCCAGGTGAAGCGACACTGAACTGCGAACTGCGAACTGCGAACTGTGGATTTCGATAAAGGAGCAAGGTAATTTATTCTTCTGGATCGAAATGGGTTGGAGAAGGTCAGTCAGAGCTAACCTCCAGACAGGTTCGGTTCATTCGAGGGTTCTTAAGGATCGTCATTTGGCCTCACCTTACATAACCTGACCACACCTTCTCACCATAGTCACTCTTTTCATCACTACGATCAATCAAAATGCTGCTCCCACTCAAACCCCTCCTCGCGGCCCTCGCCCTCTCCTCCTCCACCACCGTCCCCGTCGTCGCCGCCGCCCCCCTCTTCGACTCCGTCACCACCTTCCTCACCCACCTCACCAAACCCCTCCCCGCCCAACATCTGGACCTTTCAACCCCCAACTCCGACCCCACGGGTCTCAACACCCTATCAACCCTTTCCTCGTCTGCCAAAGCGGCCCTCCAGAAGAACCAAGCCTACTTGCTTCTCATCAACGCCACGCCCTTCACTCTGCGCAAGACGGGCGGGCATTCTTACCAGATGCCTGTTTGGGACAACAGTTTTCCGGATGTTGTGCAACCGGGAAGCAGCGTACGAGTAAAAATCGAGGCTAAGACGCACAAGGATGATGCGGCGGAGATGAGCTATGTTGTTGATGAACTAAAAGGGGAGGTGGAGTTCCAGTACCGCGGACGGGACGGGCCGGTGTTGCAGGTGGAGTGGAAGAGTTTGGCGGCTGTGAATAATCCCGTCGGATCAGTCAGGAGGTTGGGCTGGCATCAGGGGAATAACATGCCTTTTGTCCTTTCTGCTGCGCCGTCGGCTAGGAATGCTGAATCGGGGGCGATGAAATTCGATCCCGCTCAAGAGCTGACGGCGAGCCCGGGCCTGCCGACGACGGGGTGGATGAAGCAGGCGTATGGGCGGATGCATTGTTTGAAGCTGAGAGAAATCAGTCTTCCCGGAACACATAACAGCGGCATGTCGCTGCTCACGGGCGGTACGCCCCTGGTTAAAGCCAGACCCGAGTCGGTGCAGTGTCATTCTAGTCAGATGACGGTTGGCAAGCAGTTGGAGGCGGGAGCGAGGTGGTTTGATGTCCGCCCTGTGATTGCGGGCGGGAAGTGGGCGACGGGGCATTATACCTTTTTCGACGGCATCAAGCTGCCCTCGGGACTGGATAAGGTTCCTGGCTTGGGGGATCTGGCGAAGGAGATTGGAAAGCTGGGTGGGGGAGACAAGGAAAAGGTGTTGGATGGGTGGCAGGGAGGGAACGGGCAGTTGGTGGCGGATATCGTGAGGGAGGTGAATGAGTTTACGGAGAAGAACCCGGGCGAGCTGGTGGTGATTAATTTGAGTCATGGCCTCAACACCGATACCTTCTCCGGAAACCCCCAGGCCCATCTTACCCAGCAGGAGTGGGAGAACCTGATGACCCAGCTACTGGCTGTCAAGAACCGGGCCACGCACCTCACCATGCCCAACGCCGACCTCACCTACCTTAAACTCTCCGACCTGCTCCCGCCTTCCGACCTGTCAAAGCCCAATGATCCCTCTCGCGCTGCGACGGTCCTCTTTGTTGTCGACGATATCACCTCGGACAACAAACGCGTCGATCTCTCCAAGTTTACCAACCAGGGCTTCTTCTTCCGCGGCCAACTCGCCATCTTCGACTCCTACGCCAACACCAACAACCTGAACAACATGATCACCGACCAGTTCTCCAAGCTGCAGACGCATCGGACCAAGGCGGATGATGCCATGTTTTTGTTGTCTTGGACACTGACGCAGCCCGTCGAGACCATGATTACCGGTAGTATCGTCAAGTATGGTGTAGATGCCAACAGGGCGTTGGGTGAGAAACTGTGGGCACAGGGCGAGATGAATGGGCAGAGGTATCCGAATGTGGTGAGTGTTGATGCTTTTGATGCCGATGGAGAGGTGGCCGGCTTGGTGGCGGGCATTAATTGGTGGTTGGCCGGGGAGTGCCCTGCTTTGTAATGAAAAGTGGGAGGAGCATCAGTTTGGTGACGCGAGCAAGGAAGATACGAGATATGTAATGGAGATGAGTTTATTTTTCAATGCACATACATTCACCAGTATTGTTTTTACACGTAAAACTCGGTACACCCGCTGTCCTATTCCGTACTCATTGCTCCTTCCTGGTAGTTCTTTCCTGCATGGTGCACGATGCAAGTCAGCGGCAGGCAAGATATTGGTCCTGGAAAGATCCCTTGTGCGCACTTCTCTTCTTCCTACTTTCTTCCAACCATTCTGACAATTTCACCACAATTACAACACATTTTTGAACCAATTTCCCCACGGCAAGTGCACACGCATTTATTTTGTCAAGATTTAACTGAGATGGTATTTGGTTTATCACGTTCCTCAATACTTGTGCGATCTACTATCTGTCTCGTTTGGTTTCTTCAATTGGGTTGTCAACTCCCTTTCCAACTCCCCAAACGGGGTTTTCCTCCCATTGATGATAATGCCCGGCAACGCCAGCCTCCAAATGATCAATAACGGCTGTCGCTTGAGATCGTTGTTCCTCATCCTTTTCCGCTTCCTCTTCTACGTTCGAGTCCTGCTTTATTACCTTTCCCTTGGCCTTGGTCACAAGAGACTGCAGCTTGGGAGTTGTGAAGCTAGGTACCTACCAACTCTTGGTGGACTGTCGCCTCTTCATGGTGTTTCTTCTTCGGCTTTTCTTCGTGTGCCTCCCGTCCTCAACCTTCTTGCCTTGCACGTCGCAGATCATGTCTTTCCAAGGCGAACCTCCTGAGGCCTGAGTTCATGGCCGATTCGTCCGAGATAGCAGTCGCGCCGCTTGACGAGTGCCTTCGTTTTGCGTTCCATCAGCAGGGAAAGCAAAAGGTAAAGACAGCAGCGCTCCCGCGGCGGCGGCGGGACATGGACGATATTCTCCTCGTCGAGCTCTTCTCGGCCCTGGGTCCCGCGAGGGCCATGGTGCGGAGTTTGCGGTTTCTGTGGATGCTGCCACGCCGGCTGTTTGTAATATCCCATGGGAGGTATATGGGGAGCAGGGAAGTTGGAAAAGGGGGGAGGGAGGAGGACCGCAGTGGTGGTGGTGGTGGTATGCTGGTAGGGCAAGGGCAAGGGCATGCTACGAGGCGTCCCGAGGCCCCAAATTCCGCGTGAAGGGAGAACCCGTAGATTTGAAGTCGCAGGTGGCGATGTTGGAATGGTTGGAAGAGTAAAATATATAAGCCGGCATGAGAGAAAGCCCGTGATGTCAGGATGGGCAATCTTTGGACACTCAGATCATCACCATGGTTCACCGGGTGTCGGGACAATACGCCTCCAGGCAGTGAATTTATCATAATTTTTCTATATAAGAGTCATGCACAGAAATAGGAGAAAGAAGTAGGACAATGTGGTTCGGTGAAGTTGGTCACAGAGGACATAATGTCAAGGAAAGCGAAAGGGAGAATTGTAGCTGAAATGGTTGTTGTTCTTTTACCACCAGCAATGGCCAGTGACTCTCTCTAACCCCTGCCTTCTAGGCAATTACCATCTTGATTCCTTGCCTGTAAATTGATCTATGCACCATCCTTTTCCTGTCCGAACGCCTCGCTAAACTGCAAATGATCCCAATCCCGCTTTCCAATTCCAGATTCCACCTCTACCAACCCCCAAAGATGTTACCGCCGTGACTCCTTGAAAGAAAACCACCGGCATGCGAGAAAGGAGGGAAAGTGTACTGAAAATAGGAAATTGTCAGAGACTTGAGGCAAACACCGCCCGACCGAACTAGCCGACAGCAGGAATCGGCTTTCCAGTCGGATACTCGATGTTCATGACCTTATGATCGGTCGGGTTGGTAATCTCAACGTTGACACCGCTGCCCAAGGCATGCGGGCACGTGGCCTGGTTGGCACCATGAGCCAAGGTGCACTTCTCGTCATAACCCTTGTGGCACAAGGAATCGTTGATATTCCAAAGCTGGTAGTTCTTGCCAACCCAGGTGTTGCGACTGAGGCAGGACGAGAGGACGTTCATGGAGTTTGCGCCCTGAAGGGGAAGCTTTCCGGAACCGTCCGTGATCAAAGACTTGCAGTTGTCGGCGGGGATGTACTCGTAGTCAAGCTTGCCCATGGCGCCTCCGGCGATGGCGGTGCCAGGGGCCGCGGGATTTCCAGTGGCGAGGTAGTTCCACGCGTCGTAGGAGATATCGTGGGCACCGCCGGAGTGGTCGATGCGGAGAAGAGTGACGGTACGGCCGTTCGTGGTGTTGGTGAGCTTGACACAAATGTTGTCGCAATCTACTTCCTCCTTCCAGTACGCGATGCGGTTGGTGTTGATCTTGCAACCAAGCACACCAATGGAGGACGAGAAGAAAGGGTGAGGGGTGACATCGTAGAGGCTACCGGAACCGGAGGCCTGACGCTTGTCGACGTTGACGTGATCGAGAGAAGAGGGTGATGCCTTGATGATGGAGGTTGAAAGCTCCTGGGCGAAGCCGAAAGCAGCCAAGAAGGCCACGAAAAGAAGGATCGCCTTGTGAAACATCTTGCCGATATTGGAGATGTCTAGTGTCGACTGAGAGGTAGTTCGAGAGAAGACTAGGGGCTGAGGTTGCGGAATAAGACTTGGAGGTTTGTCTTTCGCTGTTGAAGATCTTGAGGTTGATCTTCAAGGGGGGTGGTGATGAGGAGTAGAAGAAGAAGAGGAAGGCTGGGGAGGGGGGGTTTTATATCTAGAGGAGGAGGAGGTATCGGAGTATCCAGATTCACCCAAAGACCGCTCGCAAGTGAAGGGTAAAGGATAGTTGAGATGAGAGCGTCAAGTGAATGGACTTGGATACGGTCAGAATCCTTCATCCCACCTTTCGAAGCTTCAAAAACCGCCATCTGGACGCTTTGGATGAGCAGGTTAATGGGGGAGAGACGCCTATTGACGGTACACCGCATCCATCCTGAAAATAAGGAGCCATAAAGTCGAGATGGGAGGAGAACTTCGAGTGAAGGACTTATCTCTACCTCCAGGCAGCCCTGGGGCGTTTACCACTGGCACGGGAAAGACCCCACCCCCAACAGAACGCTTGTGGTCTGGCGACGAAACATGCTCGTCTGAAATGCTTCTGGGATATCCAGCTCGTCTTATATCTTTATCCTTGGGTGACAAGTGGGAGGTTTTGCTGGATGACAACCACTGTGCCCATCGTTGGACCCCGACAGCCCTGCAGTTTGACAAGCGATGGAGGCTCCGGTTTCGTATTCATCCTCACTCTCCAGAGGGCTCCTGCGCAGTGTCAGTATTAAAGTTTGTCATGGTAGACACACGCGTTTGCTGTGAGTCTGTTTTTCAAAAATACAGATTAAGGAGGAACTTGCGTAGATGTTGTGGACAAGATGGTGACATGTGGCATTGTTATTCCTCAGTTGAGTACCTTTTAGTCCTATGCCAGACTTCAATGTGCGACAGCACCAGCCATCTCAGATGTTTGTTACTCAAGCGTTTTCCCTACAGGTACTCCAATGCTCCGTCCAGATTGCTTTTGAGCAGGTGCGATGTTGACAGACGTGGAGATTGCAAGCGCATACATGTCCCTCATTCTAAAACGGAAGCAAGCGAGAAGGAAGTCACGATTCCACAATGACTGTCGTCAAATTCACGGTAAAAACGGAAGGCACGATGCAAAACCTGTTTTGATGAGGTTGTATTGGAGTGATTTTGTGGCATCCAAGTACCAGCTGATCAAAATCCGTCATTCCATGCCCCTGTATCCCTCGCAGACACTCACCCAAAAGTCGTGAACCACACCGAAAATCCCATCTGATTACTGTGAGTCAATGCGTTGGGGATGCTCCCATTCACCTGAACGACGTTTCCTACAGCTTCAAACGCAGTCTCTTCAGTGAATGGGCATGTTGATGGCCGGCAGAATTCATCTCACAACGTCAAAAACGGCTGGAGCCGTCACAAGTCCGGACCAGAGCAGGTTCCGTGCCCGTGAATGGTCTTTTCCATGGCTGGGATTCTCCACAGGATATGGGCAACACACTTACGCGGTACCTGGGCAGAAACCCTTTTCGTCTGAAGCTGTGTACGGGAAATCTTGCTCATTTTATACTCTCGTCAGAGCAAGCTGGCTCGCATGACCACCTGGCGGTCTGACCTCGATAGCCTGCCATCCTGGCAAGCGGTTGGAGTTGCAATTCTCCATTCACTTTCAAGTTGACCCCCTTTACCGTTTTTGACGGGAAGGTTGAGTCATCCAAAGAGAAAAATCCTAACCCTGCGTCTTTGCAAAGCACGACAAATATCTCATTGTAGTCGTACTTCCTTGAGGTATAACTTCCAAACAGACAACGCGTGTTCAGCATCATGAGAAGGCGATGGCATGGCACTGTTGAGAAGTGACGGCATGCGTCAACCTGGGAGTCATGATCTCTTTCACTGTGCGAGAGTTTCCGCGTTCACTTACCGTTTGAATAAGAGTTAAAAGACCTACCACCCAGCTCTGGTCCCATTGTCTTCCATTCACTCGCACGTATATTCAAGATGAGAAGAACTAGTGAATGGACTTCGAGGTCATCGTGGTTTTTGGGTGGGCCCCCAATGGAACAGATGGTCCCAATATTCCGCCTCTTCCTCTAGATATAAAATCCCCCATTCCACCAGCATTTCCCCCTGTTTCGGTTTCCTCTCCGTCGACCACCCGGAAGCAGAATAACCAATCCTGCTTTCTCCTCACTCTGGCAACACGACAGTCGCAACCACACTCCCAAAGCCACACAACCTCAAGAACCGACAAGATGGTGTCGTTCAAGTCTGCCCTTCTCGCCCTTGCCGCCACCGGTATCCAACTCGTTTCTGCCATCAAGATTCCTGGCAACGGCACCACCCCCCACGACCAATACTCTTCTTCAGTCGGCGTCCTCGGCTGTAAGATTGACATCAACAGGGTCGCTTACTGGCCCAGCTCCGTGGACTGCGACCAGATCTGCGTGGAGGTGACTGCTCACGGCCGCTCAGTCACCCTGCTGAAGATTTGATCACTCCGGTGGCGCCTATGATATTTCCTTCGACGCATGGAACTATCTTAAGACCGGCTTTCCCGCGGTCAAGGGTCACATTGAGCCCGGTGGTGGCTTCGAGGCCGATTACAACTTCGTGCCGGCCGAGAACTGCCGCCACTTGATCCACACGGCCTCCGGCAAGCTGCCCTTCACTGCCGCCAATTCGATGAACTTCATCAGCTCCTGCACCGCCGGCCGCAACACCTGGGTGGGCAACAACTACGAGCTCTGGAACATCCTCGACCCTGTATGCAACCACGGCTTTAACGAGCTATGCACGCTCGCCCCTGGTGCAAACCAGGCCACTTGTCAACATCCTCTCGGTTCAAATGACGTTCTGACGGGTCAGGATGTCAACAACATTCTTTACCCTAGCGGCGAGGTTGTTGATGCTCCTTGAGCACAAGAATCGAAAACCGGTGGTACCCCACACCATGTCGGCACATTTTTCCTTTTGTTTCGAGATACACGGCGTTCAGGGCGGATGGGTGGCGTAAGGATTAAGGCTCTTTCGGGTTCTGGGATGGATGGCCATCATGGGTTCATGGGCTTGGTCGGTAAATATTCATTGGGTGTTGGTGGATAGAGGAGTCCAAAAGTTCATAGATTTCGGGAATTGAGCATCATGCTCCCCGATGGTAGCCGCGTAGTTTATGCTGGCTTGTGCCGGAAGGAATAACATAAACCATTTCGGCCAATTTATTTTTCTTTCGTGATCGTGACTTACTCTTTTGGTCCTACTCAGGCTCCTTCCTTCCACTCTTCGTTGCAAAATGACCAGGAGTCGCAGCAGCAGTGAAAATGTTCTGGAAAATGTTGGAGGGAGTGATGTATTTAATATGCGGACTGGTGCACTCGATTCTCATCTCTCATACTGGCCACGACAACGATATGAACACCACCACCGCCGGGGTAAAAACGAAAAAATGCCACTCAAGTTCATCATGCTCATTTTGTGTGCAGACGGGACAAACATTCTAGATCACTATTTGACTTGAGCCTCTCCTTATATCACTACCTCAGGACGCTCAATACCCTAACGGCCGTAGATGAGGATTTGAAGTATCCAGGATTCCTCGAAAACCTCGGACTGGGAGCTTGGTCGCCTCCATCCTTACAATGCTTCACGGTTGGAAGCCAATCGACTTGTCAAACGGCAGGTAAGAAACGCGCAGATTGAATCCAATCGGATCGAACATGCTAACTCAAGTTTTCTCTTCTCAGTCCAGATGAGCACAGACATTTGTGGGTTTGCACAAAAGTTGCTCCCATTTCCATCCTCAAGACAGTGCCCTCGGATAACACCAACGGAGCGGTACCTTCACCTAGAGGCTGCTGTCGTCTGAACTTGGGGATGACTCCCACCGCTTTTGTCTTGGAGTGTCCGGGATGGATTCTGCCGGTCGTTGGCGGGTCACTTCACCGGGCGTTCCCTTCACCAAAAATCATCTCGTCTCGTCTCAACCTCCTCAGTGATGGTGAATGGCACTTGGAGAGCTCGCATTCACTGGCAACAGGTCAGAAATTGGACCCTCCCCTCTAGATATAAAATCCCCCCTTCTCCCACCACTTCTTCCGCTTTTCCACTTCCTCATCAGCACAACCAACAACCGGTCTCGAGGTTCAGTCTTTCAAGCCCTCAGAACACCGAAACCAAGCCAACTTCGACAAGCATCTTCCAACATCACCAGCAAGATGTTGTCAAAGACCTTCTTCTTCGGCCTCCTTGCCATCCCCGGCACTCTCTTCTCCTCTGTCACCGCTGCAGCCATCGCCCACCCCGTCCCCGCTGTCATGGCCAACAGTACCGCCTTCAGCGACGGTCGCAACGGCACCATCTTGGCCGCTGCCGGCGATATCTGGCTTACACCCCATGACAAGTACAGCTCTTCCGTCGGAGTACTTGGTTGCAAGGTCGATGTCAACCACATGGCATACTGGCCGGAGGCCATTAGCTGTGACAACATCTGCATCGAGGTCTCCTACGGTGGCCGATCCGTGACCCTCTTGCACGCCGACAACTCTGCCGGCGCTCACGATATTTCTTTGAGAACTGGAACTACCTGGAGACCGGATACCCCGCCTCGGAAAAGAACCACATCAAGCCTTCCGCGGGTTTCACGGCCCAGTACAAGACTGCCGACCCCAATAACTGCCGTTCGCTGATCAAGACCGCGTCGGGCAAGCTTCCTCTCTCAGCCACCACGTCCATCAACTACCTCGCGAACTGCGTCCTCAACCAGCCGAACAGCTGGGTCGCCAAGAACTTCGAGTTGTGGAACATTTACGATTCGCAGTGCAATCTCGGACACAACGAGATTTGCGAGACGCCAGACTTCAAGAATGGCTTTAACCAGGCAAAGTGCACGCACACCCTGGGCAGCCAGGACAAGTTGGTCGGTCAGGATGTCTGGAACATCCTGTATCCGAGCGGTGATCGGGAGGAGGCCAAGTAAGGGCCTTCCTTTATCGTGCCTTTTTGTGTGCGGATTTCAACCACAAGAAAGAAAGCCTTTCGGTTTCCGTCACTAAACGCTCTCTGCAACATCTCTCAGGGCAGCAAGGTCTCCTATGCGAGTGTTAGAGCCTTCCAGAATGGCTCGACATACTTCGGGACGAGTTCAGTGGAGGATTCGGGGTGGGTTCGGAAAAGGAGAACGTCGGATGGGCAGGACTGGCAGTTGTGGTTGGAATGGAGGTTAGCAAGGCGTACCTCTAGGTAGCATGGAGTTTAGGAGTTTGATATCATGGACGGCAGTTCGGCCTTGGAGCTTGACTTCATGACTATGGGACTCACGGAGGAATTATCGGACATTAGAGCTTCTATACTCTGGGGTTATAACAGCACATATTAGGTGCTGATTCCTCTGGTAGATGGACATAGGAATGGATTTTCATAAAATGTCCTGATTTCGTGATACTTGACTTGGGTGTGAATATTCGAGCTGCCTTGAATGCATGTTGCATAGAAGTACCGGCCCCGAAAACAATTGAAAGGAGGGGGGGAGAACGTCGGATATTAGATCGGAGTGACGACGGGGTGACAACATCTCACAGAAATAGAGGCGAAAAGAAGCGTGTCTGACTGGGTGTGTAGACAACTCTATTTGCTTTTGTCTAGAGGTCTAAAGGTGCATGTAAAACACCCAATGTGATAACTCGTGAAATGTCCTCCGCGAGGAGAAAAAAAAAAAAAAAAAAAAAAGAAAAGCCTAGCCAAGGGTCTAAACAAACGAGAAGAAAATGAAGAAAATCGCCAGGGTATCTATCCATCGTGTAAAGAAAAGTCGAAGGGAAAATGCCCTGAGGCCGTGTATCTTTCGTGGCTCATGGTTTCAAGCCCTGTCTAACCTTTCTTAGGGAGGCCGAGGATGGTTCCAAGGCGTAGACCTTTATGATCTTTGTGGGGGATATAAGACATTTGTCAGTAAGGGTGTCGTGAACGAGCGTGGGAAGAAAGGGAGCTCACAATTAGTAACCACAATGGGAAGCTCAGTTAGGATAAGCAATATCCACCACCGGATACACCTCCAGCAACACCGTCTGAATACCCAAAATATGTCCCCCACCACAATCCGGCTGGTTGGTAACAGCCAAATTGGAAAAGCTGCAGGGCACATCCTCGCCCCACTGGCACCTGGCATCAGCAATGTTATAAAGCTGAAAGTTGTTGCCCACCCAGCTACCGCCCTGGCAAGAGTTGACGAAGTTCATCGAGTTGGTCGCCGAGAAGGGCAGCTTGCCGTCGGCTGTCTTGATAAGAGGCCTGCACTCCTCGGGCGAGACGTACTCGTAGGTGGCATCGACGGCGCCGCCCAGGGCTGCCCCGCCAGCAGCACCGACGCCGTTCTGGAGGTAGGCGTAGGCGTCGTAGCTGATGTCGTGGGCGCCGGCGGAGCTGTCGATCTTGAGGAGGGTGACGGAGCGGCCGTTGGCGGTGACGCGGACGCAGATGTCGTTGCAGGAGACGGAGGAGGGCCAGTAGGCTACCCGGTTGATGTCGATTTTGCAGCCCAGGACGCCGACGGAGGAGGAGTACTTGTCGTGAGGCGTGATGCCGATGGCTTCACCGCGGCGGACGGGGGAGATGACGGCGGCGGAAGCGAAGGGGGTAGCCAGGAGGCCAAAGAGGGCGAGAGCGTTGGCTAACATCTTGTTTGGAGTTTGTACCTAGTTTTGGTTTGAGAGTGGTTCTGGTCGAGGTTAGACTTTGGTGTGAGACGGCTGGAAGAACTTGACCGAAATGAGTGATTGATATAAGTTATTCAAAGCTGACTGGAAGGGGAAAAAGAAGAGAGGACGAAACAGGGGTACTATTATCGTTTTATAAGTGTGTAAAAAAAATAATTTACGAGTACGGGAATAGCCTCTTCCACGCCCGGAATCCATAATGACAAAGAGAGACGCATCTTGGATTGGTGCGTGCCCCTGAGCCACCCGCGTGGAACAAGGGGAGATGAAACAAAGTCAAGCTTCGAGAACGTGAAAGGAAAACGTGCTTGGTGGGGGTTATCTTCGCAAGAAACAAAGGTCAGTGGCTTGTGGCTTGCGTGGCCACATATCAAGTCAGATAGTTTGATATGGCTGAATCATACTGGAAAGCAGTTCTGTGATATTTTTAAGATCCACCAAGTTCTCGATCTCAGATATCCCCAGATATCCCCGCGCATGCTGGCCAGTTTGGAGTGGGGTTTAATAATGAACCTCCTATGCCGATGCAGAGACAGGCAGATCCGGCACCCGGACATCGGAAGTGGTCCGGACCCAGATCGGTGACACCTCGGGCTCGTGCCCAAACGTTGTGTCCGAGCGTCGCTCCTTGTCCCCGAGGGCGGCATCGTCGCCTGTCGCTCCTATCCCTTTCATGCCGCTTTGTGTGCACCATTGTCCTCTTCTATCCCAGCCGACGTCTTTGTATCGGCCCGGAAGGCGGCAAAGAGTGTTTCCCGTTGTCCGGAATAAGCAAACTGGATCTCCCTTTGCCCGCAAAACCCGGTGCGGAGGTCATCCTTTGAGACCCACATAAAGTCCTGGTGTTCCATCGGATCGAGAACGACGTGGGGGTGTTCCTGAAGACCACGTGGATCTTCTACACACACAAGGAACGTGAGCTTCCGATATCGCCCTTCGCCTGATGCTCCTTCAAACTCGAGCTGGTCGAGAAGTTCCATCACATCGTTGAGGACAAGGCCAGTCTCTTCGAGTAGTTCACGTGCCAGGGCGTGGGAGAGCGTCTCATCTCCGAGATCAACTCCGCCGCCTGGAGTCTCCCAGAGGTTGGGGAAACCATCAGTAGCCGAGCGCTGAATGAGGAGGATGTGGTCCCGATGGAGGACCACGGCGCTGACAATCACGCCCTTGAGTGTGGGGTTCGTCATGAGGTACGTCTCAAGTGAGACGCCGAACTGGTGGAGAGTCATGGCGAGGTTTGTGATTCCGCGGACGGCTTTGAGGAGTTGAGTGTTGATTGGAGTAGGGTTTGTTGGGTGCCGAATCACTTGGCGCTAAAACGCAACAAAGAAGTTGACGGGATAAGTACCGCTGAGCTGAATTAAGAAAAAGTTTTGGCGTCAAAGTGACTGTTGGTTCTTCCCTGGATTTTCGCAGCTTTTGAGTTTGGCTGCCGCCTTCCGAGAGATGTTGCATAACAAAGAGATTATCTCATTTCGGACGATCCATAAGGCAACGGTTTAGGCAAGAATATCTTGCAGATAAGCAATCGCGGTTGCCTGGACGCCGCGCAATGCTGACACTCTTGTGTCCACTCTTTTCGGAGATGTCACGTACTTAGCAAGAGACAAATTTCTGAGAGGGTGATCCATCAAAGGAGATAGCTCCCACAAAACCAAAGTCGCAAGTTGAAAGAATCCTTTGTTCTCGTCGAGTGTCGTCTTTGAGATGTCAGGGGTACACGGAATGGCCCGCCGTCGCACGTGCTGAAAGGGTGCTTTTTCTGCCCCACCTTTTCAGGGGCTTTAGCGCTCGTGGTTGGCCACTGACCCCACCACTCAGCGGTCCCTGTGACGTGGCGTCCACTGTTTTGTTTGCTGTCACCGACAAACCATCGCGACTCCATTTCCATCATGACCTTGTCCTTGTCCTTGTCCCTGTCGTCCATCTCCCGCTCAGCCCTATCCGTTCTCCATGATCCCAAGTCCATCATGGCGACAGACTCCAGCACCCAGACCGAGACGCTGCCCGAAATCGACGAGGATGACTTCGTCATCATCACCCACCAAGAAGCCAACGCATTGCGTCGCCCGCGCTTCCTCAACGACATCAGCGATTACATCGACAGCATCGCCGAGGAGCTATGGCCCATCAACAAGAAGATCCACGACAAACCTGAGCTTGGATATGGCGAAGTCATCGCCCATTACACGCTGACGGCGTACATGAAGACACAACCAGGATGGACGGTGACACGTTCGGCGTACGGCATGAAGACGGCCTGGGTTGCTGTTTACGACGCCGGCAGACGGGGACCCTGCGTTTCGTTCAACGTTGAGATGGGTATGTCCACTTCCTCCTTTCCCTCCCGCTCCCTGTCTTCCCCCATGCCATCCTATCTCGTGATCCATCTCAGCACGTGCCTGGCCGCAGCAGGCATCACCCCAACAGACATCATCTTCCCACCACACGTTCCAGACCACCAGAATAACTGACGCAATCCCCCAATCCAGACGCCCTCCCCGCCATCGGCCACGCCTGCGGCCACAACCTAATCGCAACCGCCTCCCTCGCCGGCGCCCTCGCCACCGCCCATCTCCTCTCCCTCTACTCCCTCCCCGGCCGCGTCGTCCTCTTCGGCACGCCCGCCGAAGAAGGCGGAGGCGGTAAGATCCGTCTGCTCGCCGCGGGGGCCTACAAAGACCACGGCGTCGACATCAGTCTCATCTCTCACCCGGGCACGATCGGCGATTGCGCCCTCACGCACACGACCGCGTACATCAGGATGAAGGTGGAATACTTCGGTCGGGAAGCGCACGCCGCGGCGGAGCCATGGATGGGTGTCAATGCGCTGGATGCGTTGATCACGGCGTATAATGGGATTAGTGTGTTGAGGCAGCAGACTATGCCGTCTGATGTTATTCAGGGACATATCACTGATGGCGGGGCGAGGCCGAACATTATACACGCGTATACGGCGGGGATCTTTGTGGTTAGGGCAGCGACGCAGAGGCGGTTGGAGGAGCTGCTGGTGAAGGTGATGGGGTGTTTTGATGCGGGCGCGATGGCGACGGGGGCGAAGGTCAAGGTGACGCGGTTGATGGCTTACAAGGATCATGTGCCTAACCGGTTGTTGGGCAGGAGTTATGTGCGGTACTTTAATCCGTTGGTTCCTGAAGAGGGGGATGGAGGGAGGGATGGAGATGGGAATGAGGTGGGCGGTCCGAAGAAGATTCCGGAGGATCAGGATGTGGATGAGATGAGGGGGCAGAGTGGTGCTAGTTCGGATCAGGGCGATATTGCTCATGCAATGCCGAGTATCATGCCCGGGTTTGAGATACCGCCGGGACCGGGAGGGGCGGGGCCGCACAATCCGGGGTTTGCGGAGAGTGCGGGGACGAGGCTGGCGTTCGAGAGGAGTCTGAGAGTTGCAAAGGCGTTGGCGGGCACGGCGGTGGATGTGTTGACTGTTGATGGACTGTTAGAAGAAGTCAAAAAGGAGTGGAGGCGGTCGATGAACGGGGGCAAGTGAAAAAGAGCACGATGGAACGGTTAACGACGTTATGACATTATGACAGTGGTACAGATTGGATATAGGTTGGATATAAGGTAACACGGCAACGGGCTGGCCCCATCTTCCTCAAAAAATCAACATCTCTTACCCCTTTCCCTCCCCATTTCCATCCTCTACTGATGAGTAACCTGCATCCCCCCCGGCAGCTCCGAGACCCACCCTTCCGTCTCCTCCTTCACCGTCTGCTTCTTGAAACAAGCCAACGCCTGCTCCGGCGTCTGCGTCTTGAGCTTCGAGCACCGATCACCGCTGCACCGCGCATCCAGCGCCTTCTGTAGCGCGTCTCCCTCCCACCCAAACACGTAGTCGCCGTGCTGACCGTACCCGGTCCCGTCGCCCATCGAGTACACAAGCGGTTGTCCCTTGTCGGGCCAGATGGCCTTGTCATTGAACTGCCGAGTGTCCCACATGACTTCGTACATGAGTTGCGGGAGGCGCACGGGGTGACTGGCGGGGCAGGGACCGGTGGATTCGAAGGTGCCGGTGGAGGGGTAGGCGACGTGCGATTTGTGGTCGGGGGAGTCGACGTTTTTGCCGTCCCAGCAGCTGATTTCCTGTTAGTTGGTGCAAGAGGACTGGAGGGAAGCGCAAGGAGGGCTGGACTCACGTAGGGAAGGTGATAGTCGTGCGAATCCCACCCGGACACATCTTGTTAGGGAAAGTGACGGTATCATCGCCCGTGCAGGGCGCACCGCCAAAGGGACTCTGGTCGATGTTGTGCTCACATCGATGGCAGATTTGCTTTTGCATACCGCGGTTAGAGCGGAGCATGGCGTCGCCTACCAGCATGCGGAAGCCCTGATATCTTGTCTATCAGTGTCTTTCCCCTCCTCATCCATCCCCATTTCTCATCTACCTAGGTATCACCGGGATACATGTAGGGTAAGGTAAGGTAACTCACAGGCTTAAAAGCAGTAACCTTCGTCTTCCCATCATACGGCGGGATATAATAAACGGTAATGCCCCCCTTCCCCTTCAATCCCAGGTTGACCATCTGCGGCACCCGCTTGTAGCTCCCGTTCTTGGCCCGGAAGTACAAGTTGGCTGTCCAGTAGTTGGAAAAGTCCTCGGCGAAGGAGCAGGTGGTGCAGGTGGATTTGGCGGACGGGTCGTAGTCGCCGGGCGTCATGGTCGCGTTGAAGGAGTTGCCGCCGACGATCTGGTGCATGTGCGTGGAGGGGAGCATGCCCGGGTTGACGAGCGGGTCGAGACGCTCGATGGAGAGTTGGCTGCATTGGAAGCGCATCATGGCTGCTGTGGCGTATTGGGCTAGTGTCGTCTCCTGGAAGAGGAGGAGGAGGGAGGCCGTGAGGGCCTGTGCCAGGTGGGGGAGTTTCATGGTGATGGTTTGGCTTGGCTTGGCTCGATGAGCACGCGTGTGTTTTCGGAGAAGAGAGACCTGTGGAGGAGTTACCGGAATCTGGTTGGTGGCTTGCAGTTCAAAGAGCCAAAGAGAAGGAAGAGAGCGAGAGAGAGAGAGACCGTCTCAAGCAGATGTCATGAAGGACAACCCCTTATACTCCAGTCATGTTCCTCTTTGCCGCCCGCCCGCCCGCCTGGGCTCATGAGCCATCGATCCTGATATGCCGTGGTCAATATAAAGGCCGGGTGCGGCATGAAGTCTCATCGACAAACTGCAACCTCATATGAATCTTGCTTCGAGCCAAGATGTCGTTATGTTGCCATTGGTTGATGCCGCTTGCCGAGCTCCGGCCAGAGGGAGGTCCAGTACCGCCGTGGTGAACTGCCGCATATTGGCCGGCTTGGTGGTTAAATCCGGGGTAAAAGCTTATTGGCGAGAAGGGGGGGTCTCTGCCTTGAATCGGAGGTAGAGGTGCAATATAGGGAGATGAAGACTTGCACCTTGACCCCTCTCCTAAGCATTTCCGATTATAAAATACTATATGCAAGTTGAGAATGGTGGTTGTGGTTTGCCATGAAATCGGTGGAAGTTTGGCTGATGATAGGAGCGCTAACATTGCCATTGCCACATGGTGTTCGGTTTCTGCCGGTTGAAGTATCACAGAGTCAGAAGACTGGGTACCTTAGTTACAGTTATTCTCGATTGGGAAGCTGTTTTGATGTACAAGTCAGAACTTTATCAAACCCATTTGAAACTCTCGGTAATCTCTTCACATCTTACGTGTATCTTTCGGGGTAGTCGCTCGGCTCTCAACCACGGCAAACCTCTTTCAGAGCTAATTAGGGGTGACCCGAATAATCATGCCCAGGTTCACGGACAAAGTGGACAATCGAAAAGAGGAAGGTGAAGAGCAAAGGATGATATTATCCATATTGGCATACCATACCGGGACAAAGTTCGAGCCCCCGAGACTGCCAAGCACACTTTCCGCAGAGGTATCATCATCGGCAACCGAATAGAAGGCCTTTTGACCCGGCTACGAGACCGGCATCTGCAAGAGGCTCGCCTGATTGCCGTAGACTGGAACTCTGAGCAGACTGACGGACGCATTTTTCGCAAAATCGCCATGTCTTGGTTGATCCGGACCATGAGCGTCTGGTTGCCCTAGGCGAATCCTGGTGACTCCTGTCCCTTATCTCTCATCTACCTAGCAAACATCAGCAGGGAGAATTTCGGCGATCAAAAAAAAAGAAGTGTTGCCTGAGTCCTCACACTTCGTGACGAAAACTCTTCGAAATCGACAAAACTCCAGTCAAGCACACATCCGGTGTCTTGGTGGCCTGTCCCTGACTGACCATGATCGTACGTAGCCTACGGTGGCTGGATCATTGGTTCAGGGGTCCTAGCCGTTGTAACAATGGCCTGAGTGGCTTGCAGGCACCCAAGATAAAGGAGATTAAACGTGGAAAGGGAAAAGAGAACGGAAAGGGGAAAGATCAGGTACAGATGTTTGAAAAGAAGAAAAAGTTTGGATCGGTGCTACAACGCTCCGCAGCCCTATGCGAGTACCATGGCGCACAGTCGACAAGACACCGTCTGGAGATGTTCTTCGACAGATCCGGATGGCGCTTGCTTGGCCAGGGTCGGTAAAAGTCCTCTCCAGGATGACACGAGGATGTGTTGTATTCCGCTTGTTCTTTTGGTCTCCTCAACTTGGTGGTTTTCCTTCCTCTTTCCATCACTCAAACGTATTGGTGTCCAGTGTTTTGGTGAAAACCCAGCCCATCGTCCAGTGATCCTTCGTTCACCGTCCTTTTTCAGTGGCCGACCCTTGCCTTATAGGGCGCTGGCGCTGACGCCAAGACATGACTGACCGGACGTGTCGTCTGTAACTTGCCGATTGTCTCAAGACACTCTCCTCCCTAGGACGCAGTCTTCTTACCCAGGGAACCTTCCAATGTGGGAATAAACCAACTTTGACAAGAAATCAGGAAAAGAGGACAAAACAAGTCCCTGATAAGGAAAGCCCCATCCCGCCTTCCAAGCCCCCAACACTCGCGCTTACCCAAGACAGACGCCGCGTTTAGCGCACACAATACGCCATGGTTGAGGAGAGACACAGGCCCACTCCGACTGGCCATTTTTAGAATTGAGTTCTGACGCCCTGCTGTAGCCTAGCATCTGAAACCCTGCTAGAGATAGGGCTTGGTTAGTGGTTGGAAAAGTGGTTGATGGGGATTGGTCGGTTTTTCTTTCGCTGTGCTCTCCTCCTTTTCTGACCTTCTTGTGAGTGAAGCATTTTTGGGTATCAGAAAGAGAGAGAGGGTTTACTCATCTGAGAGAATGGAGGCACAGAGAAGAGTTGTGATGGGGCATACCTACCTAATCGGGCCGCCCTAGTTCTCGAATTTTCGGCATCACCTCCACTCCATGGCACCGAGATACGAGTTCTTAGGTCACACCACTCTTCGGTATACGACTCGGCAATCACAATCATGACTCCATCATGGCTCCATTCCATATATTCCTTATCAACGGAGGCAACTCGGTCTCATCGGTTTCGCATGCACTCCTATCGCTTCGGAATCCGGGTGCCTACGCCTTGCGGAAATTAAAAACCAAGATGCTTCAAGGCCAGAGGCTGAGCAGCGGCTGCGTCAACGGGACCGGGGGATCGCTGACAGACCGGGGCAAGCAAACCTAGTGTAAAGGCTTGGAGCTGTCGTGGGGCGGTTACAGGGGATCATCGTCAAGCCGTCCAGTGATTTGTTGCCGTTGTTAGCGTTATCTGCAGGGTGCCAGCTTAGGTGCAGTGCCACCTCACCCATCACCACCACGCCGGGCCCGCCGCCATGGGTTGGGATTTGTGGCAGCCTTGACGTTATGGATCCGTGGTTTATTGGTATATCTCGCCATGGTCGCAGTCGGTAGTGCTGTTTTGCTTTGCCTTCTTCTGACAGCCGGTACCAGACATCACCGTTGAAGGAAAATGGCGACGACAACAATGACCATGACCACCACCACCACCACAACACAAACCATCCTTCTACCGCCAACACCACCCCAGACACCACCACTGGAGGCCAGGAAACTATCAATCCTCACCCTCCTCTCCCCCGCCCTGCCCATCCCGGTCTCCCCCTCCACCACCTTCGCCTTCGAAAAAGCCCCTCCTCCATCACAGCCATCTCAATCTCTTCTCGCTGCCTCATCCCGCCTCTCCGCCCTAGGATGGAAATCCCGTCCGCGCCAAGGACCGCAAGGGGACTGTCGCGTCCTTCAGAAACCAAATCGCTCGCTGGCAATCCCCACACTACTTCCGGGGGGTTTGCCGGCGGTTGTCGTTCATGGACCAAAGTGCGAATGCAAGTTGAGGGAAGAGAAGACGGAAAAGGCGGGCGATGATGAACTGGTGGCGAGGGTGTTTGCCGTAGCACAGGGGAGGGTGGTAAAAGAACGGGTTGAGGAGCAGAGGAGGATCAAGGAAAAGAGGGAGAGAAGTGGTGGTGAAAGAAGGAAGAAGAAGGGAGTGTTTGGATGGAAGGAGGTGACGAGGTTCTTTGGCAGCTCTGCTCTTTGCCTCTCCGAGTCCGAGTCCGATTCCGAACCGGCACCAGGAGCAATCACCGACCACCACAAAATCACCGATCTATGCTTGGCTTGTTCCAACCTTGACATAGACAAAATCGCCGCCCATCTATTTACCGACCTGGCCCAGTCGATCAATGGGCGCTGTACCATTACTTCCTCGGAAGTTGGCTCTCAACCAGTCGAAACCACCCCGCTCTTCTCAGTCCTACGCTCTCCTCTCTTCTCTGCGCGATCCAAATCACACATGGCCATTCTGCGCTTCCTCCTCGACCTGGGCGCCGACCCCAACGCTTCCGTCTCCGTCCTCCCTCTGTCATTCGAATCAACCCACCTCCTTTCGGGCCAAACACAAACAGGAAGGATTACCGCGTTGAGCGCTGCTTGCATCCTGGGCATGCCCGAAGCCGTTTCCCTCCTCCTAGAGCGCGGCGCAAAAGTGGATGCCAGAGAAACCAACCTACCGCTTGGTGTCGACGGGAAGTGGGGGAAGGGGCTCAGCGCCTTGGATGTTGCAATTCTGACTGGTCACGGTGGACAAGAGCGAATCGTGGAAGTCCTACTCCGAAGTGGAGCCAATGTAACAGGCAATTGCCAACTCTTTTTTCCAGCTCATCTCCCAAGCAACAAACTGGCAGGTACGATCGGGGGCAGCAGCAGGCCACCAAGGATGAGAAGCGCTTCAAGTTCAACTGCTGCGAGTTTCTATTCCAGACAGCAACAACAACACAACCAACAATCGCCATCGCCACCACTACCAGTTTCGAAAAAGGTCACAAGACTCTCAAACATAACACCCCTCCACCTCGCCTCCCTCTCCTCCTCCCCAAACTCCGCCCTCGCCTTTGCCTCCATGATCCTCTCTTCCCCCTACAGCAAAGCCGACCCCAACGCTCGCACCCACGGCGGCGGCCGCACCCCGCTGCACTACGCCGCCCAATCTCTCAACCTCGAAGTCTCCTCCCTTTTACTCTCCGACCCACGCACCGATCCGGACGCGACGGATAACGATGGCGCTACTCCCCTGGCTTTGCTTGTGGGCAAGTTGGAGAGTAGTACATGTAATTATTACTGGACGAGGACGAGACAGAATAATGAACAACAACATGTTGTGGTGGAGTTGGTCCGCAGGTTGCTGAGAGCTGGAGCGAACGCGGGAGTGAGGTATGGGACGGAAGAGAGTTTGAAGGCGAGGCTTTTGGCCATGGATGGTGAAGACAACAATAAAAAGTGGGGGGTGTTGTTTGAGGAGGATGGAAGGGGGGTGTTGAGGGGGAGTGTGAAGAGGAGGACTTTCTAGGTTTGGGCTTAACTGGTGAAAAAGGAATCACATTCGGATGATTGATGCATACCTGGACTGGCGTTGGCGATTACTTAGAGACAGGCATGCATTTGTTGTATTTTATTTTCTTTGTTCCATTCGAATGGTCACAAAAGGCCCTATAAGATCCAAAACACCAGATGTGCCCATCCACAATAAAAGAAACTATCATCAACACAATCAATGGCTGTCTTCAGATGCCAAGCTGCTCCTCCATGTCCTGTTTGAAATGTGAATCACACCGCGCCTGAACCTCATTTGGACACACTTGCATTAGTCTCAAGGCCACGGACGAGGCCGCATGGCAACAAGGGCACTAGGCGACAAGGGAAACCTTTCCAGATTCTTCTAGAAAAGGAAAAAAGAAAACCATAACAGGGGACGACTGATGAACTAACCCCATGTTACACCTTGATTTGACACTGTGAGACACTGACGTACGGCACATGTAGTGTATCTCGTGTACCGGTCCAATCGGTACTTTTGTTTCCGAATTTGTCTGACACCATGTCTAGCCTTGCAAGGCTGCCTCTTGCATACTAGTTCGGGGGTATAGCCGACTTACCCCAGTTCTCTGTTTTTGCAGTACGCGCGGCGGTAGCACAACCACGTCGCGCAGCCGCTGCTGCTGTGATCGGGGCTGAAGTGAATGTGATGAGATGGAGATGAGGTGACACCGACGTCCACTCGAGCCGGTGCAGGAAGGCAGATGTCAAGGAGTGTTGCACGACAGAAAGAGGCCGCCACGAACGATACCGTCTTGTGTGATCTACGCTAGGATTCCGTCTCGGTTTTTGAACGACCGTGATGCTTTGCCAAACATGCCATCCGACCATGAAGCAGTTTTCCTTCTTGAACCAATCCAAACTCCGAAACAATATCTTGAACTCCGATGCCGTTGCCATGTTGTCCCTTCTATAAAGCGAGTGTATGATCGTTCCCAAGGTGTCTTTTGTTGCATAACCTCCTATCCGTCAATCCCGCATGGCTGGAGTCCGGCAGAAGCCACATGCACGGCCTGGGATAACCCAAACATCCTCGCCGTTGGCGGCGCATGTAGAGCAGCGGATACCAGGCAGGCCCTGATAACGAAGGTGTAAATACATCAACTGAAAGTGGTTGAAGGAGGAATCTCAACACTCACTGGAACCTTCCGAATGCCTTCGTCTATTGATGATGGGATGGAGCGCGGTCCAGCGCTCGGGAGTAGCAGATCCAGCTGCTGAAGGCGGAGAGTGATGTGACTCTGAAGAGTGATGTTGTTGAGGGGAAGCATTGTATACAGCAAATGTGCCAAGGAGGGTGAGAAATGGTGGGTTGACCGTGGTGGAGTGATACCTAGTAGTATCTTTCTCTTTGTGGTGGCGGCTCTTGCTGAATGCTGTGCTTGCTCTACTCTGTGAAGAGACCACTTCATCCCATGAGGGTACTTTTCCAGGATTTATATCCTTCTCCATGATGAAGCATGGTGGAGCTGGCAGCGACAAGGACAATCGAGTCGGTCAGTTCAATGGAGTTGTGTAACAATCGCAGGATAAAACGCCCAGAGACTTTCCGGAAGTAAACACCCGACTTCTTTCCCTCATTGGACATAACAAGAGAACCCAACACAGTAGCGTTGAACCCCAGCCCAACGCTCTCCCTGTCCGGTTGACCAACGGCAGTATGTGACCGTGGGAAGAGTATTTTCTCCTATGCGTCAAGCGATGGGGAAAAAAGGGAAATGGACTGACGTTCTCACGATATTATTGCCTCACGGCCGAACTTTTCACCAGGAGTTGTTGACCGAGTGTCCATCGCGAGCTTCACCGGTCGCTTGGTGTGCAGCCTATCGCAACGGGAGCACCGGGCCGCGGGGGGGCCAATAAGGACGAGCCGCGCCGTAACCACCACCAATCCGGCTTACCGTGGGTACCTTTGCGTCGTCTGGTTGGCATGCTTTTCTGGTTTCAGGTTGCTCCTGGTTGAGGAGACCGGTGACGGGGTAGCCTGTGAGAGCCTGCAGTGTTTATGATAACCGAGAGAACCCCATGCAAATTAAATGCGCTCTTCCTGGCCGAGGGTGACTTCCACGTTACCTTGGGCTCGCCTCGATGGAACGTGGGCTGATCTTCCAGATAGAATGCTGAATGTCTGGCTAGCACTAGCTTCAGAAGAGAATCGTGCGCCCTGACGTGCATCAACCAGACTGCGACTGCAGAACGCCAAGACTCTGTCTTTACAGGATCCAGGACTCGCAGCGCCGTGAGCTCCAGTGACGATGAGAGCAACGCTGAAGGTGCATTGAACCGTTGGATGTCAATGCCGTGGCCGGTCTGGCTGTGACCGCTTACAACCCTGTATCTGTGGACGTTGGGAGGACAGCTGAGCCAATCTTGAAGAAGAGGTTGTTGATGGATGACAGCCAACCGGATGCTCCGGCACCCCAACCTTTTCCGTTATAACCAGCAACGTCCACTGCCAGAATCCAGGACTGCAACGTTTTATATCACTTCTCATATGGCGGATCTCAGAACAACAATCCGGCACTTTTTCGTCCTCTAGTATCACCATGACTGGAGCGCTTCAACGAGAAAACAGTTGGGAGTTCGGCCCACCTCTTGGTAAGTGCTTACATGGTGTTCGAACCCGTTTTTAACTAGCAATAGGCCCATCATCGCTCTAGGAGGGAGGTGAACGCCTAGAGTCGAACTTCCGCTTTGATAAGATGCTTCGATGGGCTTGCAGCAGCAGGCTGTCAGCATGTTGCTAGTACCTTCCCACACGTGGCTGGTAAATGCCTCGGCGGTTGTCTCGGCAAGGATTTCGATATCTCGGTCGTCGAATCAGATCACCCTGGCACGCAACCCATGCGAATGGTTATTGCTGAATGGAGAGTACGCCGAACCGTTGGCATACCCTTGTTCAATCTTGGTGTAACACTGGGTAATGGTGTGGTCGAGAATCTCGTCGACATTCAATGTGAAAAGGAGGAACTGGCGGGATAGCCTTCGTGGCTATGAAGAGAGGGTCAGAACAGTTTCCAATCAAATGGTATGGGCGCAGGAAGAAGGACTGGGTCAGGGAATCGATACAACCAAGCTCGCATCATGAGTGCGGAACTGTGAATGGGGAGGGGGAACGGCGGCCGACAGCTTGACAAGTTCATGACAAAAGCTGAGAGTCGGGCTTCGACTTCGAACACCCAAGGAGCCCAAAGCCCCCAAACCCTCTATCGTGTGGTCACCAAGAGGAGGTCAAGAACCATGCCTGCTCCAACCAACCGCAAGATCCGACTCCGGTGGTAAGGGACCAATGGCAGGTGTTGGCATTTACCCCTTTGTTGGAGTTCCCTCTCTTCAGGCTGTGGCGCTTCTATTCGGCATCGATGTTCGCTCTTTGAAACACGGGGCAATCGCCAGATGGCTTGTCGTTGGACCAGAAAGCTGTTGATGCATGGTTCAGGATCGAACCAAGGGTGGCCTGTTCATTGTTGCCTTTGCTGGTGTGCTAGCAACGGTCTGCGTCGAGTTTTGCTCTCAGTCATGACTTAATCCTCTCGCTTTGCAAAGTCAGACGGTGGGGGAGGATAGATAACACCTACTTACACACAGCAAAGGACGCAACAGAGGCGAGATACTGAGTGCTCGCTATTGGCCCAGATCTTTCCGAGTTTATTTCACAGTCAACCAGGGAAATGACTGGGCTTGAAAAAGGGAGGTGGAAGTATTGCTCCGATGGATCGAAGGAGAAAATTGGAGGTTTCTGGCGCGGGATGCTCTGCGTGAGGGATTTACCAACGAGTGCGAGGAAAGCAAGGCGAAGCATTGAAGGCAGCGGGCTTTCGGATTGGCGAGAACCGTCAACATCCTGGGAACGTTCAGCAAGGAGTCAGAAGTAAGGCAAGAGCATGGTCCACCTCCACGAAATCGGGATCGCCTTCCCTGCGATGAGCGATCAAGGAGGGCAGGCAGGACTCGCATCCTCCTTGGAATGAGAGGCTTGTGAACTTGCATCCCACGGCAGGCACGGGTACCTGCATACAACCACAAACGACTGATACGGATTTCGTGCCTCCCGTCTGAATGATGATTGAAAGATTCAACTGGATTCCATCTAACGTTCGAAAAGAAACAAAGTAAATCCGATTTAGGGGATATTTAGTTTGGTTCGTTTTCAGAAGGCTATATTTGGTATGTGTTCCTCAGTGTTTGCTTGGGTTTGTTTGACTTGCGTAATTTACGTAACATTCACCCTTCCCTTCCAGAGGCACGTAATTCCCAACACCCAAAATATCATACACGTACAATTACAACTTACTAGAAGCCACCCCCAAACTCGCCGAGTTGTACGAACCGCCCAAAACACCATGCTCTAGTGCCACCTGCCCTTCATGTCCAGTGTCTCCGTCGTCGATAATCCCCGAAGAACACTCGCCGAAATCACCACTTCTCCCCATACCATCCGAGAAATACACTTCCTGAGCACAATTTGCAGAAGATGGGCAACAATATCTGCTTTAATGTACCACCAAGTATATCGATGTTATTGCGCTGGTACCGAAGAGCTGTTCATTTCGCTTAGCCCTGAATGTGCCATGACACTTTACGGATAAAGCACCTTAGTTATCGGCTCAACACCGACAATTGAACCAGAATTGATACATTGCACCCCGGATTTGAGGCTCCTTCAGGGTATGGAAAGCTTTGACGTCCCCGGATTTGGTGGGACAATGAAACCCACTACTCCCTCCCATGGAACACACCCCTACTCCTCCAAGTTGCCACAGCACCATGTCTTTATTATGAAACACTTCAGGATTGTATAAGATCGTGTTTGTCTTCTTTAACCCATTCGACAAAGTTCTATCATCCAATATCCGAAATCTGGCATCTAACCGCTTCCCTTGACCTTCCACCATCATGCTGCGACCGGCTCTCTTTGGGATCTTGTCCCTCGCATCAGGAACATTTGTGGCCGCTCAAGCACTGGCACCATGGGAAATCGTCCAAGTTGACACTTATTCCCCATCCGGTCGACCTGGCAGCAGCACAATCAGCTACATCAAGACCACCATCACGGACCCCAACAGCGCCACCAATGCCACAGCAAATTGCAACATTGAATGGGACGGTCTAACCAAAGGCGAGACGCCATACGACACAGCGCTCGAATGCACGCCAGTAGAAGACGGATCGTGGGAATTTGAAGTCCTGAGAGCAGATCCCTCCTCGGAAAGACCCTCCATCCGCAACTTCATCCTCCGTTTCACGCGCCTGACCAACGACGGCAACCTTTACGTCGGCTCCATCACTCTCAACAGCGGCATCGATCGTGACCTCTTCTTCATGTGCGCCGCCAGTGGTTTCTGCTATGCCAACCTCCGCCCCGAGTCCACTCCCGTCCGCGTGACTCCGAAGGAAATTGGAAACAGGTCCTCCGATCTCAAAATCCGTCAGGCCGAAGAAACACCAGAAGCCGAGCCGGAACCACCCATCCCCTGGCAAATCTCCCGCATCGAGACGCATCGCCCCTCCAGCGAGTTCGCCACAGGCAGCTCCGGTCTGAGCTCCATCAGCCTCACCATCACTGAGCCTGGAACCGGACTGGAAGAGCCGGGCATGACGGTCGATTGCACCGCCGAGTGGAACGAAGGTGCGGGGGAGTCGCCGTATGACAACAAAGTCCAGAATTGTAGTGAAGTGGAAGGGGGGTATTTCATGTTTGAGGTTGTCAAGGGAAACAATACTGTTGAAGGCGATCCGATGAGCAGCTTCAACCTCAAGTTCACCAGGCTGGGTGTTGATGGGAAGACATACCTTGGTTTGGCCGAGTTTGCGTCTGAGAAGAACTTGGCTGGTAGCTGTGGAGGGAACGGCGTGTGCGAAGCTGTCTTGAAGGAGGAGTATAACCCGCTGTTTTTGGTGCCGGAGCAGGTTAAGGGACGGTAAGGGAGGCGAATGTAATGGTAATTTTTAATTTACCGAAAATCACAGTCTGGTTGGAATTGAACGCGTGATTTCCGAAATCGGACGAAGACAAGGTACCGAATACTGGAATGGAAGGCGCGCTTATCTTGGCCTTGCTGACAATCGCGACAGCCAGGTTGGGGAAGGAGCTCTTCAGATATCACGACAGAAACAAACCGAGGTGCTCCACAATCAGTCATCATTTGCCGGTATCAGTCTCTATTTGTTCCAGACCGGCATTTCCTTCGCTCTCCGCACCCAATGGACACTCCTTCCAAGCACAAGGTCAGCCATCCTTTGCGAATACTTACCTCCTGCAACTCACCATGTGCCATCCTGTCGCGATCTTTGCATTACGAGACGGCAACACACACGGTCACAACCAGATACAATATCCTGCGTCACAGCAACAAAGCAATGGTGATAACATTCCAATCTAAGCCAAGTACGTATCAGATAACTACATGGTGATGATGACCCTCGACTGACTCAACTCCAATCTCCAGAACCCAGCTCGACCTTCCTTCCCGCGCGCAAGGCGTCCCCGATGTCTTCGATCTTCCACGGCTCGTACTTGTACCCGGGCGGGTAGTTAGGCGGCATGTCGAAGTCCTTATCGAACGGAATGCCCTTCTTCATGCTATCCACCACGCGGTCGTAAACCTCGTACGCATACTTTTCCGGATCGTGCTGCCAGACCCATTTGGGCATCCTGGGCTGGGCGTGACGAGAATCCTCTCTCGTTTTGTTCCAGTCGGTGTCCTGCAACAGTTCGGCGTTGCTGAAGCCCAGCTTCTGAGCGCACGCGTTGCGAATGAAGCGCATCCGAACATGGGCACGCACCGACTGTGCTACGTTCTCCTTTCCACCAATCTGGAGACACGTCGCCAGGCTGACGGCATCTTCGATTGCTTGGGTTGCCCCATTTCCCGAAGCTGGCAAGTACGAGTGGGCCGCGTCACCAATGTTGATAACACGACCACCCTGAGATGCCCACTTGGGCTGAGGATTGCGCCAAAAGAGCTCAAAGTTGATAATGGTCTTGGGCGGAGTGAGCTTGATCAACTCCTTGAGTTCGGGCGCCCATGGCTTGGTGAGTTTGTTATCCATGTTCGTCAACACGTCGTCTGCCTCGACCGTATGCGTCCAAGACTCTTTCTCGGAACCCGTAACGTCGTGGTTCATGATCCAGATAAYGGTGTCTGGGCGAGTAAGWYKCATGGCATARGTTCCCGGTCTGTCKMCAACGTTAGTTAGGTACGCAGACAACACGTATATGGGTCACACTTACCCAAGCCAAGTACGGACGATGGGCTCCGGCTTGCCACCGCCCTCCGGAGTATGCATACTGAAGAACTCCTTGATCTCGGGGTTCTGGTCGAGATACCTGATGTCAAACGCCGCGCGCCACATGGCTCTGCCGGACTTCATGGCCCTAACCTGACCTCCGACCAGCTTTTGCGCCTTTGACCCGACGCCATCGGCCGCAATCACTACATCCGCTTCGTATCTGTCGCCGTCCTCAGTAACGACCCCGCCCTTTCTGGCTTGCACGTCCTCCCAATAGTCGACAACTTTCTTGTTGAAAGCAATGGGGATGCCGAGTCGCTCCACCTGACGAATATACATCCGGTAAACAAGCGGACGCATTTGAAAGAGCCCAGGAGGAGTGTCAGGATCAAGTCCAGCCTCCCGGAGTCGTTCAGCCACCGTGATGGGAGGGATCACCAATTCTCCATCGTGCTTGTAGGTCTCAATCCAGGCATTGTGGAGAGATATCGCGTCAAACTCTTCAGCCATCTCAGGCCAGTGCTTGAAAAACTTGGTGGCAGACAGACCCATGAAGTACATGTCGCCTGGCCAAGCATGTGTCAGCCAACATCGACTCTTGACACATAAGCGTTGTTCAAAGAGCACACACTAACCTTGGGTGTTGATGTCCGGGCATTTCTCCAGGATACGGACCTTGTGACCCTTGCGACGGCACTCAATCGCTGCCGTCAGGCCGGCCAGGCCGGTTCCCACAATAAGAACATCGATGCCTGAGTCTGGATATGAACCAATAGGTTTGGGCTCTCCTTCCGTGATGTAGGGCATGTTGTAATTGGTGTGGGTTGCTCAATGGTGTTTAGCTCGAATGTTGTGGTCCGGGGAAGAAAGCTAATGAAAGCCGGTAAGTGGGGAGACTTCATATAAGTATATGGCACACACCTACAGAATGCCCTTTCTGTCAGCTCTGAACCCTGGAGAAGGATAAAGAATGCAGGTATCGGACCCGAAGGTGTCAGCGATTCCTACAAGGGGATTGTAGCTTCCAGCACTGAAACCAAGACCATGGGCAAACACATTCCAGTTGGCAGTCAGCCAACCGGACATCGGCCCCTGAGCACGTGGAGGCGGGTGGTACCCAGGCTTCGGTTCCGGGAAATAACTGCGCTGTAAGCAGCAGCTGCATGCCTTGCAGTGCGGGAGTCGCATTGTTGAAGCTTACGCTTGTTGGAAATGGACGGCGATGTCACTTCCTTCCACTGCCCAGATGTTAAGTCCCCATGGAATGAGGAAAGGAGCAAGTTCTCCTTTCTTACACCCTCTGGCTGCTGCTCCTACTCTTCAACAGACCCCTCCACAACCCCTCTTTGCTAATAACTGACACTTGAGTAACCGCCTGCCGGCCTGGTTAGCACATCACTCAGCATTATGATACATTTACAACTCAAGAAGGAGCGGAACGCGGATTTCGAGAGGCGAGAAGGGCGAAGGATTACTGGGGAAAGGGGCGTCAATGGCACAAGGGAAGGCATCTTTAGCTGGAAGTTGAAAGGAAGGAAAAGAGAACGAAAGAAAGCGTAATGCCTGCGCCAGCCAGGTACAGAGGTTGCCACTTTCGCCTTTTGCTGTTGCTTTTGCTTTTTGCTATCGTACCACTATCACAGTCCGCACATGCACACGACAACTCAGCCGACTCAAGGGTCACTGCACTGAGCCTTTAAGCGGTCACCGACAACCAGCAGGCTCGTAGCACACATTCAACCTGATGCTCAATGTTTGGGATGCGGTTGACAGGATGGGAGAAGGAACTCAAGGGAAGGAGGACCAGGGATCGGAAGTAGATATAAGGTATACCTAGGTGGAACGACTTTCTGCCTCGACGGTTTGAGTCAAAGTCAAGACAAGACACTTCGCAGTCGAAGTGCTGCTCGCTCGCAAGGCCTTGATTTCGGAATCGAAGGCTCAAGCATCTTGAAGCTTGCGCGTGGGAACCAGACCTTGGTGCACCGACTGGACTGCCAGCAAGCAGAGGGCCAGGAAATTTGCTCAATTTTGGGCGTCGTTGTGGTCTGTTGAGCGCCTCGCCTTTGCATGCTACCAGCCCACAGAGTCGACGGACGTCAGGGACTTGACTTCCGTTGTGACTGATTTCTGCGGGAAAAGGGGGTGTAACTGAAAAAAAGACGATGGAGGAGTCGAAGGTGTGCGACACTTCACCGGAGAAGCAAGGTTACCAAAATAAGCAGGGTCTGCTCGAGTCTGAGCAGGTGATTTGTACCTTGCCTAGGTAAGGTACTTGAATGCCTCACAGAGACATCAATCCCAGGCTGACTGACCAATCAAGCCTTTTTTCGAGACCGTTGTGTCTGGTTTCAAGAGCACCTGCAGAGAATCCGGCCATGCGATAAGCTTATCAGCACAGTAACAATGCCCATGATATGCGCCAGAGACATGAAGCATGTCTTGAATAAGCATGGATGAGGCGGTCTGGTAGAGCTGAGGTTATGGTTGCTACTCACAGGAACATAAGGGTCATTGGCATGTGAACGAAGAAGTGTTCGTGCTTTTTTTTTTGTTTCTCCAGGCAAAGTCGATACTCGCTGGGTCTTTTTTGAGACAAGATGGTGAAACACACGGAGAGCAAGATTCAGGATCGGTCCGCTGAGGAAGCAATGGACGTCACCAATCTGTCCGTGGTGCCGATATGAGGTCGAATTGGTCGGTGATCAGGTTAGGCGTTTACTTTTCTTGAGAAATTTGTTTGTGAAGGAACACTGAAGGGGTATAAGTATTGTGATTCCCGCCCCCCCCTGTATCAATCTGCTTCTAATCCACCACTATCTTGTTCTCGAATAGCAGATCTTTGGACAGACGAGCCAGGCCTGTGAGGAGAGCGAGTCGGAGTTTCTGTCCCCATTTTGGGTTGGCAAAAGGGTAGTGTCCTTGTGACATGACAAGGTTATCATAAGGGCATCAATTTGCGCGGCAGAGGCGACTAGAAGCGAGGTGGAGGAAGAAGAGGAGGAGGAGGAGGAGGAGGAGGAGGAGGGTGGTGTTTGTTGCTTACCTTACGCTGAGGTTCGGTATAACGTCACCTTGGTGCTGCAGTGTGGGAGGCAGCAGCCTGTTCTTGGACCTGGAATCCCGGAAGAGGAGTGGGATGGTGTGGGAGGAATTTGACAAGTAGAACTAGAGGTACGAAAGACAAGGACAGAATAGCGTACGTTAGGTATTTACAGCTTCTTGTATGCCTTAATACATTACCTCTACCCTCCGCTTCAATGTTGTAGCTTATGTCCGACTATGCCGTGATTTGATTCAAACCTTTTTGGAAAGTGGTACTCGTCAGGCCTAGAAGCGCCCCATGCCCCTGACGATTCGATGCAAAACCATAGAGGGGTCCGGGAGTAGGTGACGCGGACACAAAGGAGTAGAACTAGAAATTGATTTGGTTTACCTTTTGAACGCTTCGTATGAGAAGCCCAGTACCGTATGAAGGCAGCTACCGAATTGAAGTGATAGCAGGCCTGAGTATTCCCGTCTGGCATGCTCCGTGTGGATCTCCGGGAGGGAAGGGGTCGGTGCGGGACGGGAAAGATCACGATGGCGTTTCATTCAGCTGGTCTTTCGGTTTGGCGCGTGGTGTTGTCTCATCAGCGAAGCATAAGGCAGACAGACATTGGTGGGCGAACAACATGGTTCTCGCCGTCCTTCCTCTCTGGTGTGTTTGCTGTTATAGGTACCTACGTGAGCATCATTGCGCACTAACAACTGACTACCTACTTGCGGCAGGTACAAGGCAACCGGGGTAACGGAAATGCGGATTAGGCACGGCACGGCCCAATCCTGAATCCCTTGTCTGCGCGTCAACCAAGCAGCGCTTGGATAGTACTAAGGTAGGTATGTATGTACACGGCATTCACGTCAGATGCACCTAACGAGCAACACGGCATAGTATCCGACACGTGGGCACCTCCAGCCACCACCACTAGGTATCTACCTACCACACCCCGTATGAAGAAAAGCGTTCATCTTTGTTGTCGGCGAGGCAATCCGGAACAATGGTTCGTCACCAAGCTTCCGGGCTTCTGCCCAACCTCCCAGTCCGCCAGCTTCTACCAGGTTAGGTTCCAGGTTGCCAGGTCCCTCACCAGCTCATCCAGTCTTCCAGGTCAGGACTCCAGAGACGTCGATTGAACTGTGCTTGCCTCGTGCGTCATGCTTTCAAGCCCTAGTCACAAGTTTACGTGCAGAAGCACCGGGTGCAGCGCGCCGCATTGATTGCCCTGACCTCGCTTTCGTCACTGCAGCTAAGAAGGGGCCCGGGAGCATCGGAATAGATGTATGCACACTGCAGCGTGGCAGGTCCATTCATGTTTGTATGTATCTGTCGTGCACAAGCAGTGTGCACAGTCCCTGCACTTCCCAATTCTTTGGTGGAAAGTCACCGTGATCTTTTCGCAGGTATTAACCTCAAAGTGTCGAGTTGTCGATCGTGATACTTCACCACCGGTGAAACAATTCTGCTGGGTGGTGTGAGGCTTATAAGTACTCCACTGTGGTACAGCGTTCAACAAATCAAACGGGCCGCTGGTCTAGTGGTATGATTCTCGCTTAGGGTTCAATCCTGAGCATTCTTGCGAGAGGTCCCGGGTTCAATCCCCGGGTGGCCCCAATTCCTTGTTCGTCTTTTTTCCCCTTTTTCCTCTTTTTGCTACCTTCTTTTTGTTTTTGCGCCCTATGGTCTTGGTTTTTTGAATCTTCACCTCTTTTTTGTTCTGTGTTTATTTTCACACCCCCGGCGGCGCATGACCCACAGTTTGGCTCTTTGTTCGTTCAGAATTGAGGTGTCCGTCCGGCCGATCGCCGGGCTCCGGGCCCCGCGCCATCCCGGGATGTCCGGGGAGGGTGAGCTTTACGAGGGAAAGGGTTTGCGACACCCAAACAGAAGACAGAGCACAGAGGCTCTACGATGGGATGTACAGCCAATCGTCACATGTGCCACCTAAAGTCAAGAAAAGCGGTTCTGACTCCCCGAGTCTCACACCTTATGTCGGGTCCCATCTTCTTTCTCTCTGGAGTCTGGAGTCTGGAGTCTTAAACGTGTCCCGAGACTCCGATTTCTGCTTGCTTGCTTGCTTGCATCTGCATTTCACAATCATGGGTGCATCCTGGTAGGAGCACGTTTTCCGGCAATTGAGGTAGCCTGGACAACTTCCTTTATATCTCATCTTTTTGAGTTGGGTAACATGGCGATTTGTTGATTCCATCAACTTTTCTCCACTCAACGCATGTAAGTAAGTCCACGGAAATTGATGGACATTGGAGAAGGACCTGAAGCTCTAGATCAGAGAATGTACATTGAGGAAGCGTGGAACAACCCATTAGGGAAGAAGTGAGCGATAAAAGGAAACGGAACCCCTTCGCATTCCCAGCAAGCCCCCATCATCCCACACGTCCATCTCAACACTCGGTTCCTGATCCAAACTTTGCTTTTGTCGTGGCTTGCAATCGCGAGGATCAATTTCAATCCCTTCCAACCGAATCTCCTCAAACAAGAGAAAGTGGCAACAGCATCACCGGTGCAGACACATCAACAGCGCCTCAACATAGCCTCCAAGACATGTCCTTAGTCGTTCCACTTCTCGCAGTTTTCGCGTCGGCCGCCTCATTGCCTGTCGTTCAGTAACTGCAAGCTCTCAATCTTGTCGAAGTCTTGATTCAATGCTCCGCTCAGCCAAGTGCGGACAGGTTTATTTCCGGTTAGTTGGGTGCAGACCCCTCTGTCTTGGGAGACCCCTTGAGAGCTGGCTGCCTTGGGGGACCCTCATAGCTGTTATTTCACCCACATTGCGTGCCTAGGTATGCCAGAAGCTTTATGCCAAAGCAACTGAAACCCTTCTCGCTGGTGCCATTCAGGCAGGAGAAAGCGAGACCGTTGCCTCTTTTGCAGACGCTTCTACAGCATGTAAAGCTTCTGCTTGACATCCACAGTATATCTGCAGCCATGATTGGTACCGATCGCCCTCGCCGCCTCCCTTTAAATAAATAGCCGCGAGTTATGACCAAGACTTCACCGAGACTTCGGTCGAGGGTCGGGGCAAATCCGGCCGGGTCTCACTTTCCCGTACTCTTTCACGCCTCAGAGCGTAACAGAGAGAAGGAAAGAAGAAGAATTGACCATGTTTTAGAAATTTCGCATTCGTGCCTGACCTAAGTCTAACCGGCCTGCGTCCCGCCTCAGCAACCAAGTAAAAACCGCTCGCAGCAAAGCATGCAACGCGGCGCAGCCTGAAGTGCATACATCAATGTGCTTTGAACTGGTTTAGTTAGCCAAGGAGCACGAAGAGCCTTAGTAAGTAAGGGGAGGAAAGTCAGCGAGGTCACAACAAGGCAAGTGAAACCGACACTCATTTCGGTCCAACTCCAAGTCAAGTGACCAGGTCGTCTTGTCATTCTCAGTAGTCGCTCTTAGTTTGAAGTCCCGCAACAGAGCTACCGAACTCGAAAAAAAAACCCGCCCCTATTCTCAAGTTAACTTTCACCTCTGATCTTCTTTTGTCATGGCACTCACGAAACACAATCGACACTCAGCGTTCTCAAATCCGGTTGTTTCCAGCTCCGTCTGCTTCTCCTCTATCGGCGTCACGTCCGTAATTGAAAATTTTTTCCTGTTGCCCGTTGGGGATTGGGGGTGCAGCAGAGTTGGGGAGACAGACAGGAACTGACCTCCAATCCCCAACGGGTAGTCGGATTTTGGCGCTGAGGCTGTCCTTATTTTAGAAACGCAGTCACGCGATTCATACATTCTGCTCCCCGATCATCACCCACTCACTCGACTGAAGAGAAACTGGAGTGACCCATTGACCAAAGACAAGGAAACACATGTTTCTTACCTCTGTTATGTGCACTACCATCCACCCCTTGCCTTGAACAATACACGAAACCGACATTCAACTTCTTCCTTTGTGCAAGGCTGAGCCCTGAGAGAGCAGACGCAACGTTGGAATAGCGTGAAAATGCTCGAAGCTGTGAAGTCCAGATGTCAGCGACACTGCAGAAATGCCGTGCGTAGGGACCAGAAAGGCAAGGTGCTAGCTTTATCAAGGAAGCAACGTCATGTAAGGGGGGGAGATAGTCAGTTCATTGACGATCCAGGAACGGCCACACCATACCACCCCACCCTTGTCAAGCGTGATACCTGCGAAGTAGTCAGCCTCCATTGATCAAGTTGATTATTGCCGTTCCAATAAGGGTCGGTGTCCTTCCGCCGTTGTCACGAGACCCTTCAATACTCCAAACTGACACTCTTTCAGCATTGATAAACACAAAGTGGGGGCTCCAAGGCTTACCTGAACAATGTGATGCTATCTTTGCATTTTTCTGGATTTTCAGCACCCTCGTTCCCCCCCAATTTACTGTCACTCTCTCACACCTCTGCTGTCGAAACCGAAGATATCGCCATTGACGCTCGGACTCCACCTGGAGGCTGGGGGCGCTAAGTCGTTGTGTGCATTGCGTATACATCGACAGTCGTCCAGGCAATAATGAGGAGAGAGAGGATGCGGGTATGCAGGCTTCTAGAACTCGTGGTTGTTAGCCATACTGGCAATGAATCCTATCTAAACAGGGAACCAGACCGTCCGAAGTGCCGTTTGTTGAGATACATACCCTTTCCTTGTTGGACTTGCCAATTCAGATCGTCCTTTGCATTCCCTATTACTCATCATTCGTTCTCGTGATGCAGCCGCTTACTCTCGTTATCGTAGGCCTGTTGTTGTTGATCGTGGCCATTGTGCACTTCATCAAAGCCTTTAGGGAGATAAACGACCCAAATGGAATACCGGGGCCGACACAGATACCCTACTTGGGGCGCATCCATGATCTTCCTATCCAGTTCATGTGGCTCAAGCTCAAGGAGTGGGCGGACAAGTATGGACAACAAGGATTCTACCGAACCACCATGCTTGGTGCCGAATTCATCGTCGTGACCGATGAAAAGGTGGCGGAGGATTTGCTGGTCAAGCGCGCCAGGTATAACTCGGATCGGCCGGTTATTCGATCCTTGTTTGACTCCAAGAGCGCGTATGGGTCGATGGAATACCTTCCCCTGATGGGCCACAATCGTAAGTAAACAAGCCCCTGAGAATTATCATGGTCCAGGCGGAAAAGAAGCAGAGGCTGACAAAGCAAAAAAAAAAAAAAAAAACACAGAATACTGGGCGCGTCAAAGAAAACTCAGTCATTCCTATCTGACCGAGGCCACAAAAGCTCACTACTACGGTGTAATGTACTTTGAGGTCGAGCGATGGATGGCACGCCTTCTCGAAAACCCCGAAGACTTTCAACATTCTCTCGAGGACATGTCATCCAAGATCATGTGCCAGTTGACATGGGATGATCCGAGCCTCAGTGAGTACTGTACCAAGAGCGCCTGGGGTCTCTTGACACAGATGTCACCGGCTGGACCCATCACCAACGTCTTGACACCGCTATGGCACTTGCCAACCTTGATCAACCCCTGGAAGAGAGCAGAGCGCAAACGCCACGATGAACAACAAGCGTGGTGGATGGAGCGTCTTTTGACATGCAAGGAGAAGTTGGCGCACGGCGAACTACGTCCATGCTGGACTCGCCAGTTTCTCGAGAAGACGTCCCTCAAGACCAGCATTTCTGGAGACTATGAGGCCTCTTCTGTCATTGGCATGTTGGCCCTGGTTGGAATCTTTACCGTCGTGGGTCCGATGTCCTACTGGCTTGTGTCCATGGTTCACAACCCCAAATGGCAAGAGGCTGTTCAAAGGGAAGTCGACCAGGTTTGCGGTGGCCGGATGCCAAGATTGGAAGACGCTCCCCGGTTGCCTATCCTCCGTGCTTGCATCAAGGAGACAATGAGGTGGAAGCCGAACGTGCCCACAGGTGTCGCCCACGAGACCGAGGCGGACGATCACTACCAGGGTTATTTCATCCCCAAGGGAGCCCGCATCCTGCCCTTTGACTGGTTTGTCGTTCCTGCCCAGCCGTGATTCCTGCTCGATGAGATGCTGATGAAGACAGGTCCTTCCTCCGTAATCCCGTCAAGTACCCCGACCCTGAAAACTTCCGTCCTGAGCGCTGGCTCGAACCGGGCTGGCCGACGTACCAGGAGCCGCTGACGCAGTATCCGACCATCAAGGGCTTTACCTCGTTTGGATGGGGGCAGCGCCAGTGTCTTGGTATGTCACTCACCCAAGATGAGCTCATTGTCGGATGCGGTGCCTTGGCCTGGTTGTTCACCCTTAAGCATAAGCGTGATGCCGTAACGGGCCAGGAACTCCCCGTTCCGCTCGACCAGAGCAACTCGCTGCTTATCATCAAGCCTGATCCGTTCCAAATGGAATTCGAGCCCCGCTCGGAAAAGAAAAAGATGGAAGCGTTGAGGATCTGGAAAGAGTCCGAAGCAAAGGATTGCGCAAAGAGAGAACAGTGGCTGAGGAACCTTGGAGAGGGGAAGCCGAATGTGATCAAGGAGCCAAAGGTGCCGCAATCGACAGTAAAGATTCCATCTCACTCACTGGCAGCAGCGGTACCGGTTGTACTCGTGAACGGACACGAAGAGTTGGAAGAGGTTGTTATGGAGAAGGCGGTGGTTGATTTGAAGAAGGAGGCGGGTATCCGTATCAAGATCGCGAGGCTGGACTCCACTGCGAGTGTGTAGGCTGTCGCCTTTATTGGACTCGAGTGAGTGTGCTAGTTAAATTGTCAACAGAGGCGTTTCCGGGGGATGGTTGGAGTGAAGAAATGGTGAAATGGACTGTCTTGTTCGGGGAAAAGAGGTTATCTTTCCGTCTCATGTTGTGTAACGCCGACCCAAACGTGCCTTCCGTCCAGGATGCCAGCGGACATTGACATGGTCCGAATCTCCGAACCCTTTGACAGGATGGCAACTGCCTGCCTCTTGAGGCATTAAAAGGGCGAGAATGCCAGGGTACAAGGGACACTTCAGTTGGATGCGTGGCCAGCTCAGATCACCACGGATAGATTGGCTTATCAATTGTCATTGGTACCATAACTACAAGACTTGACTGTTTTATTAACATCAACTTTTGCCCAGCCACCTGCACTGAGCAAAAGGGATGGCAAGTTCCCAAGATTACCTTATATATTCCCCAGCCTTTAAAAAAATAAAAACAGGTTGGCACTTTTGCTGCACTCTGCACTGCATGGTGCGCTTGGAAGCGACTGAACAAATAGCAAGGTAAGCTGCTAGCCATGACCACGGCACATGCCTTCCCCCTCCGCCTTCCGTGCGTTGATCCGGTCAACGGACACTCGCCGGTCCCGACGGTGTCGTTCCTTGTATCAGTAAATCTGTTGAAAGATTACCAATCATTCCATCTACTCGATGCGCTGCACTTACAAGTGGAAGGAGGCAGTGACGGTGTTGACATTGCACCCGACCGACATTGCACCTTCCAAGTTTTCACAGAAGCTTGAAATCTCATCCTGCCACAGCACGCCAAGTCCATTAACAAAAGGCAACCGCATTTGCTCCTTCCACCACCGCCGAGGCACTTCGAGTTGTGCTCGGTACAGTACTGTACCTGTAAACATCAACCGTTACACAAGAGTTGCCGGCCGGAGAAGAGCGAAGGGTGGTTCTACGGCATGAACTCCCGGCAACAAAGGAGGGGTCGGGTTTCTTCCCTTCACTCCATGAAGGGATGGACAGGTCCATCCAATAGAAGGCTCCAATGCTCATCCCTTCAGCTTATCAAGGCCAAAGTCCTCCAACGCAGCGGTTGACTTGAGCTCTGACAACATCAAGATTCCACACATCGAAAAGTTCCTTTTTGGCTACCAAGTCCATTGAATACAGCAATCATCATAGCCACCATGTCTTCCTCTTCCAGCCTTATCCCCACCGAGGCCGTCGTCGGCACCACCGTTGCCATGTCGTTCATCCTTCTCGGTATGTCCCAACACCACCACCACCACCACTGCCATCAGGTCCTCCCTTCCAAACTTCTGAGCCCCCCAAACTAACCCCTTCCCCTCCCCCATCCCAACAGGCAACGCAATAACCCAATCCTTCATGGGCGTCCCCGCCCTCCTCATCAACTTCCCCCACCCCTCCTCCCCTTCCCACGCCAGCGCCGCCAAACACCTAGGCACCCAATGGCCCGTCTTCTGGAAAGTCGGCAACGTGTTTTTCCGGCCCATCTCCACCTTGGGCATCCTCGGGTACGGCTACGCCGCCTGGGCCTGTTCGCGCTCCTCCTCCTCTTCCTCCACCACCACCCAAGCCTTTGTGTCTTCTACGTCGTCAGGACAACAAAACGCGTGGAAGTACTATGCGTATTGTGCCTTGTGCCACTTGATCACGGTGGTGCACTCGGCGGTCAATATGCAGCCGATTAATGCCAAGATTGATGGGTTGAGGGAGGGCAAGACGGATGCGGCGCTGGCGGAGTATTATGCGAGGAAGTGGGCGAGACTGAATCTGGTTAGGTTGGTGATGCCGGCGGTGGCGGGGACGGTGGCGTTGTGGACTACGTTGAGGGCGGGGAGGGTTGCGGAGTGTTAGCTTTTTTGTGAATGATTGATGGGAAGACAATGTGCACGAAGAATGGGCAATTATGGACATGGTATGGCAGAAGAAGCTCGAAGGTGACGAGTAGTGATGATTATTGCTTGAGACAGAAAGGAAAGAGGGAAGTAAGCACCAATGTTATGTTGGAGGTAGGTACATGGGCAACGAACAATCGGGAGTAATAATGAGGGGATAATCGAACACAAGGGTGTATGTATGTCACAATGTTAGCTCCGCTTTTATCAATGAAATAGAAACAAAGTTTCGGCGGAGAGGAAGTTCAGGCAAGTGAACCTGACCGTGAGAATGTTCAACCGTGATGGTTTGACGAACGCCTAGAGCCATTTGTTCACAATGCTTCGTTACATCCTTATTTCTCCCTCCAGAAAAACTGCCCGTATCTCATTTGTTACAGGTCTTCTTCACTGATCCTCTTCACATCTTGTAGTCACTACGTGGTGATGGCAGGGAAAAGTCCTATTCTAATAGGTTGATCAATTTCTTCTTCAAATGTGCTGGTACTATGTACTCCTGTGGCATCCTCATCCAACCAGGGTATCTCCGCTAATATGATGAGATTTATTCTCTTCTTCTTCTTCTCCTTCTTCGTCTTTCCTTTCCTTTTTTCCCCTTCTCGAATATTTGCCCTTTTCGCCTGCTGCACCACCTCTTCCATCCATCAGTCAATTAATTACCTTACCCCGACCTCCCCCCTCCCCTTCCTCTTCCTCCAAACCAAAGTTTCCCCAGCGCGAGCCCCGCAACGAACGTCGCTCCAGAAACCCACTCCTTCTTGACAGCCCACACATGCCTAGTAGAGGTAGTATTCCCGTCAACAAAATGCACGGGAACAAGTGAGAGAGGAACAAATTGGTTGATAACCTCGATCGTATCAGCAATGGTGGTGATGCTCCATCCATGTCCCTTCTTCTCTCTACTTTCATGTTCGTGGTGGTCGCCCGACGCCTTCCAAAATCCCGAAGAAGAAGAATGAAAATGTCCGGACTCAGAACCACCTCCTGAACCTGACCCCTCAACAGAAGAATAAGAGCTACCACTACCGGAAGAAGAGAAAACGTTGATATCCTCTACATTTTTGGCAAACCGGAGCCTCTTGATCTTTCTAGACTCGCTTCTGTTTGCTGCTAGACGAGATAGTAGAGCTGAGGAGGAGGAGGAGGAGGGGGAAAAGGCGTTTTGACCTACGCCTACTCCTTGGACGACCTTGGGGTCGTCTTCGGCTTCGGCTTCAAATTTGGCTTCACATGATGCACCTTCTGCACCTTCAGTCGAATGCCATCCCATAGGACCCACACGGTCAAGACAGAACGAGTTCCGACCGGAGGAGGAAGGGTACTCGGTCGTGGTGCTGAATGTGTCGTCTAGCGTGTCTTGTAGGCTGTCCATGCCACCACATTGAGTTCCCCTGTCTAGTGTGCTTGTCAAGGCACCATCGCGGTCAAGTCCAACAGTTGGGTTATTGGGTGGAGGTGGAATGCCCGTCGTGCTGCCCGGACTCTCGACTGAGGATACAGGATTCTGCACCGGCGATGGTGGGAGCTCGGTGACTGTCACTGAGGAGTGAGCGTCTTTGAGCTTGAGGGTGTCTAGGTTGAGGTATTTTGCGGGTTTGTAAGTGGGTGGTGGAGGCGCTGAAGCCTCGTCGAAGCCCTTGGGGGCGTGTTTCTTCTTCATCTCGACTGCTTTGGCCGAGTCGACGAATTCCTGGATTCTGGAGATTTGGGACCCGCAGGGCGTGAACGAGATGATGAGGAGGCATTCGTTGTTCCAATGGATTTCGGTGTTTGGGGATGGGGATGTTTTTGGGTCTTCTTCTTGGGGCGGCTCTTCTGGGGCTGGTGGTGATGAGTGCGGTGAGTCCTCTGATGTTGGGGGCGATGATGTTGGTTCTTCCTGGGAGGAAGGGTTGGAGGAGAGATCGAGGGAGGAGGGGGGAGATAATTGTGAGTGTTCGGTGACTTCCGTGATGGGACTCAGGACTGTCGCTGGTCTGTGTGGTAGCTCTGGTAGGTCTCCCAAGATATTACTTAGGTCCACCGGCTCAGGTTCAGGGTCTTCATCAGGGGTTTGCTCGTCTTCTTCAGTCACGAAGAGAATGTCCTTATTCTTGGCCTCCACCTCCACTTTCCCGTCCCGCTCTGCCCCACTCTCCTCCTTCCCACCATCTGTCTCCTCCCTGGCCTTCAAAAACCCAAGCATCGCGCACCTCAAAATCACTTCTCCCTTGTCCGGGTCCTCCCACAGCTCTGTCGGCTTCATCTCAAAGCTCTTGAAGGCCGAGAAAACCATGGCAGCATGATGAGCAAAGTCCTCCTTTCCCCTCACTGGCATCCCCAGGGATTGGGGGAGAACCTCGTGCGTAAACTGGAGACTGAGGGGTTGAAGGAGAGTAGGTACGGAGAGGGAGCTGTACCCTTCGAGGAGGAGTCGAAGTGTTTTGAGGCGTGTATCCGCGAGGGACAGGGGAGGTGGTGGGCCGGAGGGGATAACAGGCTGGACGAAGTTGTCCACAGGGTGATTCTGCGATGGAGGGGTGGAGGGTGTTGCCATGTTGGCGGTTGGTGATGGTCGATGTGGTTGATTGTAGCGAGAGGTGTTTGTTGAGGTTTGTGATGCTTAGTTACCTTGATTAGTAACGATCTTGAGTGGATGATGATGGCTTCTCTGATAAAGACGGGAGAGCGAGCACTGAAAGGCTGTGAAGTGGCTGTCAAGGTGAGTGCGAGACAAGCTCAACGAACTTTGGCTAGGGTGAGAAATGAGGGTAAAAGTTTTTGGAGGACGGTGATGGACAAGTCCCCGAGTTGTGCTTACTCCCTTCGGTTTTTCCTTCTCACAATATGCAGGCAGGTACCACATGACTGGTGAAGGGTCATCAAACCTGAACTCACCCGGGCTCGTGCATCGCCATAGCCCTGGCGCTCGTGCAGTCTAAGAACTCGTACATGGCCCTGCCAACAGGTTCGTACATGGTCTGCGCCCATTCTCCTGCAAAGGACGTGCCATGTTGTCCCAGAAAAGCACACTCGAGCACGGGCATGATACATTGCAGACATGTTGAGAAGCCTGGAAGCTCAACGAATGCCGCTTGGAAAGGCTTGGACTGCGTGTCACGCAATCTGATGTTGTCGTTTGGATGGAAGTTGGCAGTTAGCGATTGCGAGATCTCAGAATGGTCCAACATGTTCTCCAACGTGTAAAGGTGCAGTGGCGAGTGCTGCGGCGGTCACTGCCACTACATTGGAATTTTCATGTCAGTCAGTGTCATCGGTCATCAGAATTAACACTGTCCTCACGTCTTTTCTGTTTCCCACTTGGGTATCCAAGAAACTCTGAGTTGGGAACTTTTCAGTGGCTAACGGGCAACTGAATGGAAAGAGCATTTGTGACAGCTGGTGGTAGACAACTCCCGCCACCATTCTCACACTTTCACTCGTTCAGATCCACTCTCCTTTCCACTTCTGTCACTAGTCATCCACGATTTGAACCCTGTCAAGCCAACACAACCTGTCAAACCAGGATCGGCACACTTGACACCATGACGTCCCCCACAAGGAGCAAGAAAACCATCCTCGTCACCGGTGCCACGGGCCAGCAAGGCGGTGCCGTCATTGACGCCCTCATGGACCTTGACAAGTCCGGCGACAAGTTCTCGATCCTCGCCGTCACCCGCAAAGCCGACAGCCCTGCGGCCCTTGACCTCGTCAAGAAATACCCTCGTGTCAAGCTGGTCGAAGGCAACCTCGACAACGTGCCGGCCCTCTTCGAGTCGGCCAAGATTATTGCGGGCGAGCAGCAACTCCCCATCTGGGGCGTCTTCTCGGTTCAAGTCTCCATGGGCCCCGGCGTGACGTTTGACGGCGAGGTCAAGCAAGGCAAGGCGCTCATTGATGGCGCCATTGCGAACGGCGTGCAGCACTTTGTGTACAGCTCTGTCGAGCGTGGCGGCGATGCAAGGAGCTGGGAAAACCCGACGCCTGTCCCGCACTTTCAGACCAAGAAGATGATTGAGGATTATCTGAATGCGACGTGCGGCAAGCAGCCTGGGTCTAGGATGGGCTGGACCATCCTTCGGCCTGTGGCGTTCATGGACAACCTCAAGCCTGGCATGCCGACGAGCCTGTTCTTGACTGCGTTGAAGAACCACCTGGGAGAGAATGATAAGTCTCTGCAATGGATTGCGGTGCATGATATCGGGGTCTTTGCGGCCAAGGTGTTTAACGACCCGGAGGATTGGAACCACACGGCGGTCGGGCTGGCGGGCGATGAGTTGACGATTGACCAGCTCAGCAGGGCTTTCTCCAAGGCGACCGGGTATCCCATCCCGCTGACGTATTCGTTCGCCGGAAGTTTGTTGACGTTCCTGTCCAAGGAGCTCCGTCTGATGATCGGCTGGTTTGCGAGCGAGGGCTTCAAGGCCGATATCGAGGCGAGGAGGAAGGAGCATCCGGACATGTTGACGATGGAGCAGTGGTTGCTGAAGAAGAGCCAGTTTAGCACGGGTGTTGACAGCGCCCAGATTGGGGCTTGAGGCATACCTCGAAAGTTGTCAATTGAAGCAGAGAGAGATGGGTGGTGGGGAGAGGCGACGAGAGCACATAACACCCCAAAGGGGTTCATCCGATGGAGGTAGCACTTGAAAGATAAGATAACCAATCGAATACCTCTACCGTTTGTTCTGTCATCTCCCTTCAGATTCGTCCAATCTGTCTTCGTTCGGCCAGCAAGCTCTCCCTGCCAAGATCACCCTGTTTTCCGAGGTACAGCCAATAAGAGGGGGTGTGATTGACCAATAGGGAAGGTGGGGCACGTCCTTCGCCAGGCCCTCCCGAACTCCCGCCTGCGACACGAACAACCCCTAACAAAACCCCCTGAGCCCCTACGCTTGAGACGCCCAGCCAAACCGCCCACCACAAGGCGATGCTACCATGTCTGACGGCTCCTGTTACAACAGCCCTCCTTCGAGCCAGATTGACCGCCCTGTCAAGGTGCCCTCAGCTCCCGCTTGGGTTCAGGCGCTGTACCTTTCATTCTGGAAACGAGTGATTCCGGCGTCAAGCTTAACTCGGCACTACCACACCACCAAGGAAGTGCCCGGTCAGGGCGGTACCGAGTTCCGAATGTCTTCCTAACCGAAGGGTGGCATCGTCAACTTGGCCCTTTTGCTGCCTGCTTTGGCATCTGCTATAAAGTCAACCTTCTTCCCTTTTTGAAAAGTCTCTCCCCCTTCATCAACACATCCACTCATTCATACCTCTAAACCAATCTTCACTTCACTAACCGCCGGCCGGTCTTTTCGTTCACTACATCCCACTTCTTCGTCAACCACCAGCTCGCCAGCCTTAATAGTACCATCTACATCTTCATCCACCCAAACCCCCAAACCGCCAAAATGAAGTACACCATCCTCACTTCCCTCTTCCTCACAGCTCTCTCCGTCAACGCCGCCGTCGTCGAGCCCGACACCTCTGTTCTCCGCCGGGACATCTTTGCCCGCCAAAACGCCAACCGCCCCGTTCCCAACGGCGCTTGCTGTGTCGCGAATACCAGCTTGAAGCAGGATGTTTGCAAGGTCAATGGCCAGTCGGGGAGGTGCGTGCCTGCTGGCGTTAACAATTGTGAGTACTCCCCATGTCGTCGGTAACTGTTAATAAAAGCTGATGGAGATATGATCACAGGTGGCTCCCGCTTGACTTGCATCGAGGACTCGAGGTTGACTTGCAACTCGGCTGTGTTGGAGAGAGGAAGGCCTTTGTGCAGACTTCGCAACGGTGCCTAAGGCGTTAGAGTTCGACAAGTGATAGACAGAGTGCTGGAAGGAGTGATGCGATGGGGGAAAGGGTCAGGTTGGTTGATAGCGACTACTAGAGTCCCTGGCTAGGTACCTTATGGGCTCGTGAACACAAAAAGAAGTGGGATTTTACCTCTAAATTAGTTCCATTGCCATCGTGCTGATAACCAGAACCTCAAAGGTCATGGCTGCCGGGCCCCTGGGTTTCCTCTGCTATCCGCCCCAGGGTAAGGTAGGTAGGTATCGTATGCTTCTGACATGGCAACCCGACTACAATCAGCTCTGGTTATTGCACCACGATTCCGAGACCAACATTCTTCCGACACCTTGAAAGCACGTTGACTTGCTCTTATACACGAACGGACCATTTTTATTAACCGGGCATAAGAAAGCACCAGGCTCGGACAGGAGCTTAGCCCCAACATGTTCGCGACGCTCTTCTTCGCCATTGTCGACGCCCACGAGAACTTCCTCGCGTCTTCCGCCGAGCATAAGAACTTGGCCCACCAGGACGCCTCAAGACATTCACCACTTGCCCAGGCCGTCGACAGAAATCTGTCGACGGCTTGGTTGTGGCACGAAGCCAGGATCCCAGCTTTATGCCAGGCAAGACCGTTAACATTGACCTTCAGGTCAACAAAGTCACACCATAAGCCACCATCGAGGTATGGAACCAAGACCGAACCCAAGTTCTCGCCCGATCGTGCTTCTCCGCATCTTCCGGAAACCCATACCTCAACAACGGCCACTTTTCCAAGAGCGCCCATCGCCGTCAAAATCAACAACAACAATGGCAGGGGAAACATCACCATTGGGGACAAGGAATTGCATTCAAGATCCACAGAAACCCTGACATCCAGTCTCTGGTGAAATCGAATGCTGTAGAGTTCCTAGTCAAGTCCCAATAAGTCCCAACGGGGCGGCCAACAACCCCAACGCCGTGCGTGCGCTTGACCATTGACCCGACCCCAACACCGTCCAGTGGATTGGACATTGGGCAAATTTTGGATTGATTAGGTATACAGTCAATAGAAATGATCCCCCTTCACAGCCTGGCTATTCCGTTAGGTTTAAGCGTACTGCATTTACCAAGGACCAATTCGACAAATTATCACCATTCATTGGGAACTTCCGCGGCGGGGATCCATCATTGTTTATGGCTACGTAGAGGGAGGTATTATCTGTACTTCCCATTCTTAAGCTGTGAGATAAAGTGCGAGCTCGATATTGCAGACCGGCAGAATGCCCATAGCATGACCCTTACGGTACGGGGTATTGTCGAACTCTTCCGTTATCCCAAGCGCGAGGATGAAGTTAACCGGCAGATTCTCGCCTTCTCCATTTCACACAATACCTAGCTAAGGGGTACGGATCTACGGCCACTACCCGGGTAATAAATGGAAAGGATACTAGATACTACCGCTGTCTGATCCGGAATATGACTCTCAACGACTCAGACGGGAAGGAAAAATGGACAGCCTATCGATTCACTAGAAATTAGAGTTAGAATGGAGGATAGGGCGGAGGAAAAGAAGAAGAAAGAGGAGGAGGAGAACATCAAGAGGGCTCAACGGGACCATCATCATCACTTCCTTCGTGGCTTGATTGATGTTGGTCATGCAGTGGTCGTCGTGAACGTCATTGTCACTTCCACTATTGCTTGATTCGTTTTCGTCCACTTTGCCTTGCTTTTTATCGAAAGCATTCTGGTCGAGGAACTTTTGGGACCTCAGGTTTCGGATGGCGTTGAGGGTTTCTAGGATTCTTTTTCCAAACGCCTCTTTTAACGTTTTACAGACGGTTATTACACCGTCGCTTCGGTTTCTTCTTGTTGGCCCTCATCGAGGCGCCGGGGCTCGGGGCGCGGGCGGGAATTGGTGCGTTGCGGGGCCATTCCGTCTGATTCGCGTGTGTTGGTTGGCTATACACTCGCCATCTTCTTCAGCCTCACCAGATCCTCCACGTCATTCGGGATGTGCTTTCAAGGTGTTCATAATATGCTGGTAGGCAGGGATGCGAAGTTTGATATCCCGAAGGGCACGATGGGGCGCTTGGTAGGCGTTTCACCATCTTCTTCTTTCTCCCCACCAATCCATCCTTGTGAGCGGTGCGCTCGTGCTATGGCAGGAGGGATGGCCAGTCGGGACGACTGGCACTGTCATGGCAAGCACTGACACGAGCCGGGACGTGGGTATAAAACCGTGTCCGCCCATTGGCTGTAGAAGCACTCTCTTCTTAGATCATCAATATACACATCATCACGATTCTTTCTTGGTGCTGGGCCATTCCTTTCACAATCCTCATCAGTCACCACCCTCATCCCCTTCACCATCTTCCCCGGGAGTAGTGGTGGTGGTAGTGGTGGTAACGTCGTTGGGAACCGTTATTCACTCCTCCCATTCAGAAAGCAAACAGACGACATGCCGCATCTCAAGTAGAGACGGAAAGTATCTCGATGACAGAAAATAAGCACCAGATGGACGTGTCTTTGACGTGGATAAAAGAGCGGAACATATTGACTGGATGGCAAGAGATTCCTTCAGTAACAGTATGACATCGATGACTTCCGTATCTGCTTGAGGTCAGATACCAAATTGTTATTAGTCGATTGTTGTTACCGACGCCACCACTGGTTATGAGCCACTACCCCCCCCCCCCCAAATGCCGGATATCACAACCTCGACAAGGTACACGAGGTTATTGGGGAGATTCCAAACCAACCGGCCGACACTACATACAACATGGTCCAGCAGTGACGGGAGACCCTTCACTGGGCATGCCGACCTCAGCATAGAGAAGGCCATTGACCAAAGAATGGCAGGCCAGACTTTGGTCTGCCGATGGAACGTTGAGTCGAGGTATGACAAGGTCAATGCGACCGGCCTTTTGGGCTACGAAAGTACCCAGTCCCTGCACCAAAATGGATGCCAAACAAAAACACTACGAAGACGGTCTTGCGCAAGACCTCACCAAGTTGGCGAAAGCCAACAATACCATTACGGTAATTTACACCAACATAAACTTCAACACAAACACCCTAATCATTGAAAATACTTACTAATTATATCATAATATCCATTAGGAGCTTCAGCAAGCAGTGGCCTCCGCCCCTACCGCTGCAGGCCTCTTACAAGCCCTCGATGACAGGGCGGCAGTAAGTATATTCGTTGTATTAAATTGGTTGCCGAACACATCCAGAGTCTAACATAGGTTCAGGAATTGGTGGCCCGCGCCGCCAGCCCCGACCTCGCCGCCGCCGAGGCCCGTCGCTGGAAGTCCCGAGAGTTGTAGCGGGTGTATGCTACCTCTACAACGCATACCGCACATGACAGGTGCATCTTGGTACGCAAATGCCGCACAAAGCGTCCACACGCTCCTGTTGACGACGGCGCCTCTCCACCGTTGGCGAATGGTTTAGTTGACTGGGAGGACGTATGTGTAAACAAAGGGGGTTCAGAGATACAAGAAGATGACAACGGTCAGCTGGGCAACAATCTTGAAAAAGAAGCAGAAAAACCGCATGTATGTGATTGAATGACACAGTTTGTTGTTACCTTACCCGTCCTCTGCTTTCGCGAAGTTCATTTTGCCGAGATTTTATAGCTGTTGAGGAGTTGCTGCCGGGGAGGGGGTGGCGACGAGCGCGGAGCAGCGGCGATGGCGGGGGCGGACTCTTCTTCACCTTTTCCTTCTCTTTCTCGGTCTTGTTTGCCTTCTGCTCAGCCTCCTCAACCCTTTTCTCCAACTCTTTAACACGGTTGGCCAACCTCTCCTCGGCCTTTTCAGCCCTCATCTTCTCCTCTTCGGCCTTCACCGGCGGGGGCGAGATAACATTTCGGAAAACTCCGGGACGATAATAACACCGCCGGCAAGCTGGTCCTACGTATCCCGATCACGTAGGTGTCCCTTAATACTCCGGCTCGTCCGGTATTCTGAGGCGGAGAAAAGGTATTAACTTTCTTCCACTACATTTACCGGGTGCTGGTCCTCATCATCGTTCTCATTCTCATCGTCCTCATCGTCCTCGCGGTTTCTCTTCCGCAGTGAAGAGGCCGGAGGCGGAAAGGAAGGAGAGGAGGGAGGCGGGAAAAAAGAGGAGAGGGGGAGGGGTGCCTTAGGAACGAGAAAGGAGCAATTACACCGGTTTCCATGTCACAGCTCAGTCAAAATGCAACCAAACTTGCCGATAGACTTGGTGACACATACTACCGTAGCGGGAAAATCTATTTGTTAGGTAGGCTTCTTGGGGGGGTTGAAGACTTCCCCAGTCAGGTAGCCTTTGTACCAGAAAAAGGCTTCCTAACGAGGGCCGTTTCTACCTAATTGGTCGGATCCATTTACTCCCTGAAGCAATCGCTAAGTCACAGCGTCTCTTATAGCGAACCGGTTGGTGACATTTAGCATATTTCAACACAAAATGAGAACGGAAGCGAATGATGAATGGAATGCGAACGGAAGTCAACTTACAAACACCAAAATGGGTTGTCGTCCCTCATGCATTGCCAGAAGATGGCGAGCATCGCGGCTAATGCTAACAAGACGAGTGTGGCGTCGAACAGAGTCATTATTGTAGGCCAAAAAAAAAATAGTGGCAACGAATGTTTGTTGGTGATGATGAAGAAAAATTTCGAAGAATGAATGAGGGGGAGGGGGATCTTTTAACTCCCGTCGAGTCCTTCGCACCCTGACTGATTTGGAGACGAGGAAACCACTTGCACCTTCCGTTTGTACATACCGTAACGTAGCGGCCGTTTACGATAGTTCTTTCCCGGAATCATTTGATGTTCTCACACCGCCAACTATATTTTCAATATGCCCCCCCCTACCACTTCCACCACCTTCTTCCATCCGAAAAACATGCTCTCCTCGCGTCAACTTATCTATTTCAAGAACGCGAAAGGCAAATAGGCTATCTCTTTTCACCGTTCGGAATTGGGACCGGTACTCGAAACATGTCACCATCGACCCAAGGTTCACTGGGTATACCATCACCCACGGATGACAGCTTCGCGGCCGGCGAAAGCTCACGTCCTCCTTCCCACCTCAATGGGTCCGTCGGCCCCAGTGGCCCTCGCACAATGGCCTCGGGAAGATTCAGAACATCACTGTCCCGTCCTCCTTCGTTTTTTGCGGATCTTCGGCATCATCTTCGCGTGGTGCTACAACGCCTCGATTCAGTATTGACTCTCCAACTCCGGTTGGTGAGTATTAAATCGCCTAGCGAGATATTGGGTCTTGGTAGTAACACCGTGTCGAGGTGTTGTTATTGGGGTGAAGCTGAATGGGGAGTGCCGGGCAGTGAGAGACGACCGCACTCGACTCGCGTTTATATTCCAACCCACCGGCCCGTCTCCCCCATTTCAAAACAAAACAATCCCTCACCCTCTCTTTTCTCCTCATTTCTTTCTCTCCTCTCCCAAGCCGCCGCAAGATTTCGCCGCCGCTGACGCCCCTCCCCTCGCTTTGCCCTCCCTCCTGTTACTTCGGGGCGGCGTATTATCATTGGAATGTACGCCGGCCCATTAGTCCCGGCGCCCGGCATCGCTGCTATTCCCCTCGCTTTAAAGCCCGACCGGATACCAAAGAAATGTTGATGGGAGAGGCGCAAGCTCGCAAGAACAGGGAGAAGGAACGCAAGGAAAGAGAGCGTCGGGCCAAGAAAACTGCGAAGGGGCGAAAGGACCAGCAGTAATGGGCAGATCTCTACCCAATTGTTTGCTTTCAGATTATTTGCTGTCATGTTTGCTGATTGTTGGTTGTTACCGCTGGTGCAGATCTTCACATCCTGTTCTGCAATTGTTGCTTTTCTTTTTCTTTTGTTTTGTTTTGCGAGTGTCCCGTATGGGACTACGGAACACTCGAAGGGAAGATTTGATTTGGGGCGTTTTGTCACTTTTTGCTTTTGTAGAGTAGCTTAGTTTAGAAAAGGGGTCATTAGAAGTGGAAGCATAGGGAGGAGCAGATCAGCTGGTCCTCTCCTAATCCTAGGGGCTACTGAAGAGATAAAAGGGACAGGACTTCCTCCTCATGAGAGGAGGGGAGGACAGGCAAGTTTGGACCAGACAACTCGTACCGACAAGCGGTGCAAGCAAACTTTGACTCATCCGGCCGCCTACCCCTTACGGTGCCCCCATCAATGGACTCGTCCGTGAGAAGTACGCTGGTAGCGAGCAGGCAACAGAGAGACGAGACACGATGCGTAAGGAGAAAACGGAAGGGATCAGGGAATTGAGGGAGAGAAACCTAGCAAGCAACCGCTACTTCTGCGAGGACTGCACACGGAACTTCGCCACGTTGCAGCTCTTGGAAAAACACCAAGATGTTAGCTACCCTGAGTTTGCCTTGGAGGGACAATATCTTGTTGGGAATCGTTTTCACTCTTTTAAAGCCGGATGATACCGTAATGGCACCTAAAGGAGATCAGACACATGCAGATGGCCATTCCATCCGATCTTGACGCTCCTGCCCCTTCACCGGCAGGTCGACAAGTGAATGCCCTTCCATTAACCATATATCTCGTCAGATTTCTACTCCCAGCTTCCACCTCACCTCCCCTTCCCTCTTTTATTTCCCAAACTTCAATCCTCGACAAGCCAAGATATTCGGACAGCACCACGAAAGCAATTTTTTTTTCTGGAAATTTCCTCCCTTTTACTCTCTCTTGTCTCACCACGACGACATACTCCTTTGGCCACTAGCCCACCAGTCCACCAGGCCACAATGTCGTCCGCCAACTCTTCCAGAATTGTTAGCGACCAAGTCGACAACCATAACTCCGTCGCAGCGCCTGTCGCCGCACCAGGCACTGACTCCGCTGCATCTGTCGCCGCCGCCGTTGATGATAAAGAAGACTCTCCCGAGGAGGTCGAGATGCACGAGGACGAAGACGATGATTCCCTAGAGGAAGGTGAAAGTAAGTTGATTTCCTTTCCTCTACCCTTCTTACACTTCTCATTTGGCCCTATGATCTGTGCCACCCTCGTCGTTGCTCTCCCCTTTTCCCACCAACCTTTCCCATTACGATGTCCCTCCGTGACATGTTGGCCCAAGAGCCGATCTGGTTCGCCCAAGAAGTTTGCGATGATTGTGTTTTGGTTGTTCCCGTAAGTTCCATTCCAGAATGGTGGTTTCCCGCAATCATGGACAATTGTCAGCGCCGACTTGGCTCGAATGTCAATCGACGACCGAAAGAAGCTGGAGCCTGCGGCTCACCGAGAATTGCGAAGACTGATGATGGCACTGGTCAACCCCGACTGGCCACTCATGATTCAGGAAGAGGTGCGAACATGATCGAGGCGGCCGACCATGGCTCTTCAACCAGTATATCCCGGCTCCCAAAGCCATCTTATTCCAGATCAGCTGCAGGAGGTCCTTGGTCTTACCAGGCCACCGCCCGAGGAGTTACTATCGCATGGTAAGCTCTCACGAGGCAATTGAGGAGACGTCTACTCATGGTAAGGATCCCCGGATCAACATGACGGCCAGACAACTCGATGCATATGAAGCGGCGCTTTTCACCGCTTTACGGTTCACGCTTGGTCCTTTCAGTCATCCTTCATGCATGACGGCGGTTGTTTGCTTGGTCTCCTCTCTTCTTTGATGTCCGGATGATATCTCCCATTCTTTGTTTTTGTCTGTCACGCCTCCTTTACACCCACACACGCACACATCTTTCACAGTCACCTTTTCTGTTGATGTCTGGGTTTGTCAGCGTTTCCATGTTGGTCATTTGCCTTCGCAAAGCTTCTCGCCAAACGATGACATCCAAACTTCAAGGATAAAGGCAGCCCCTAATCCTTCATCCAGCCTGGCCTTGCTTGTCTCCCTTTTGCATTCTCTCTACATATTCGTACCTCGTCTTTTCATGTCATGTTCACAACACGCCTCAACCTTGAATCGAGATGGATCTAACACCAAATTTTCCTCTAGTCAACGAGAGCGCCGAAGACACGGCCATCGTAGAGGGCCCCTCTGCTGTCGGCCCCAGCGATACATCCAACAACCCCTCCGCTGGCCCAGTGGTCGCTTCGTCAGTCGCCGCCTTTGCTCAGGCCGTTGCGTCCCGTCCGCTTCCCGCCAGCTTCACGTTGACCCTTCCCCCCTCCCGGCCCTTGGTCCGCCGGCAGCCATTCCCATTTTTCCGACTGCCGGCGGAAATCCGCCATCTGGTACTCGGAGTCCTGCTCACATCGGAAAAACCAGTCATTCCGCACGATGCTCAAGTCTCGTCCATGCACGGTTACGAGGTACCAGATATCATTATAGCTTCTGGTCAGGTCCAGGATTCATTTCTCAATCTGTTGCACGTGTCCCGGCAGTGTTCCCGCGAGGCTGCCATGATTTTCTACACCACCAATACCTTCCTCTTGGATTTGACCTGTCACCGGCATTGGCTGGTTAGAATTACCAGGCGCAACTCTTTCCTCATCCGGCACTTGAAGCTCAAGTGTTTCCAAAAATTTGGTGGAAACGAGCAGACCCAAACCTGGATTACAAAGCTCGTCAACATGGGAAACACGATCATGAAGCGATGCAAGGGGTTGACAAAGCTGGATTTACAGTTTGGGCACCTGCTGATCGACAGGGAGGAAGGTGGCGGAGTACTGCTCGCACGACAATGTCTCCAATTGTTTGTCGAAAACCAGGCCATTAGGACGGCTTGGATGACAAACAGGTTGACAAGGCTCAAAAGGGTAACCATTCTCATCCAAGAGGAGTGGGAGCATACCGAATATCTGGTCGGACTTTTGAGGCAGTTGGCTGGCAACGTGAAGAAAGGGGTTGTCGTCGAGGGTAAACATGTCGCCACGGTAAACAGATTCAGGTTACCAGGTGCGCCACCAAACATGTATCCATTCACCTACGTTGACCAGGAGCGGAAGTTCTTCGAGGGGCGGTTTGATAGGGAAACAAGAACTGTTGTGACGCAGGTGTTCCCATGGGAGATACCAGTGGATTGGCCCCTCATCTATCGCCGCGTTCATGAATAGAATTTTGTCGGGACTTTGGGGCAATGGGTCTATGGGTTAGGGAACTTCTCCCGCAAGCGCCAGCTTGGGGTTTGGATGGCCAGCGGAATCTGAAAAGCAGGCAAATACTCTAGGGAAAACTGGGTGCCATGATCACGCCAGCACCGGAAGTCAAATAAGAAGAAAGAATACTCTCAGCGATTCGTGGTTGTTGAGCCTTTGTGCAACAAGATCTGATGTGGTTGTCTTTTCTAAGGGAAATGAAATAGTTTCGGTATACTTGCGATGTGTCAACACCCCACTGTGAGTCAAACCAAGGCAAAGAAGAATAATGAGGAAAGAAAGGAAGAAAGAAATAATACCTAAGGGAGGCCCGAGCCAACTTGGGACAAAGGAAAACAAAACATGAAGGACAGCGAAGTTCGGTTCTCACAGACAAGATCTCAAGAAACGTTCAATAGTGTGTCGGTCGTGACCGTTCTCTAGCCCTCTATCTCCATATGCCTATGTGAGATTTGAGCACTCCAACTTTGGGTCTTGTGAACCACACTTGTGAAACTGACGAGATTGGGGATGATAAATGCGGAAGATGGACCTAGAAGTGAGTTGAGGACGAGGGACAACTCGAGAGAGATCTGGTGAGTGTCGGCATGTGTAAGTAACGACAACACCGACACGAACCGGCCGAGCGAGCGAGATGCCTCTTTGGCAGTCATGGTCGACCCTTGGCGGAAGAAAGGGTGGGAGACGAAGGTACGAGACTGGTGAGAAGAGCAAGACTTGGTGCTGAGGGGTGCGAGCGTGAGATTGATTCAGTTCCGTTGATGAGAAATAGGCCGGGCCGGGATCAAAGGAAAGAAATCAGATTGGACCCGCTCATGCCATCCGGCGGGGTCATTTCGCCCGCCCTGGGTCGCGACTACCAATCTCAAAAGTTCCCAGTTTGGTGTCAAGCATTGTTGGGGGAAAGAGCAAACGGCATCGGATCGGGTTTGGCTTCACCATTTTTGAAGATCATGCCACATCTAACTTGAAGGTGGAATTGTAATGGATTGGCAACAAGCTGAACCATGAACTCGAGGCCGTTAGTTCCCGAATATCAGAGTTCGACCTACTCAGCCAATGATAAGCTGTCCCACACCAACACCACAAGGCCCTTTCCCTCCCCAGTCTTATATAGTACTCTTTCAGCCTCTTTATTTGTCATACACTTCCGCGTCCATAGAGGTATCCATGTTTTCTCCCTCTCGGGGGGATTCCGGCACCCAAATCATTGGACAATCAACTTTACCAACGTCCTGTCCTACATCTACGACATCACCTATATCGAAAGACAGTTCCAGAAAGTAACATGCCGTCCGACACGACCGTGTGTGTCCACTGTCCTCCAAAAGTACCGGCCGCACGTCCAAGTGCTTGACCCATCCGTCTGGCAAACAGGCCCGGTCTAGATGCACATGTTGTGCTCCTGATCCTGAAGAAGAGACAAGCTCGCGGCGAGGGAACTTGCAGGCAGCGGCTGTTATGTTGGAATGTCTGTGGAGACATACACGCACTGCAAGGCTCTTTTAAGTAGGTACAGAAGCACAGCAGCCAGGGTAATGCGGGAGTTCTGGTGCATCTTCTTCGATGTCGCGAAGAATATACCCCACAATGCCTGCTGGATTTTCCCGGAGGTACATGTATAACTAAGGGTGCCATCCACATAACCCCAAAATACTTCTCACTCGGTATCAGCCCCGAGCAAATCTGCGCACTCTTCCTTCTGGCCAACCTCCCGGCTGGTACTACCGAGAAGATCCTGCTGGACGCTCTCGGCATTTGCGCCCCCTTTGGCCGTGTCTACGCCACCTCCATTGCCTTTGCGGAGGAAAGGATCATTGAGTGGCTTGTTTGATTCATTCCGCGCCCAGGCGGCAACCGCTAGAATGGCCTTGAGGCGCAAGTAATGATAAAACCCAATCCCAGCTATATTTCCATTCTTCTGCGCCTCTGCTCCTCTCGTGAACGTGTATTGTGACAGAGACCTCCCGAATGGAGACCAATATTTTCCGGAGGAAGTGCAAGACTTGTGGAGTATAGCAGGGTGGCAGCTGTGATGTTAATGGTTTTGGGTCGGATGTAGGTAGACCCTGGACATGAATGATATCATGGGCGCCATGAAAATGTGGGCACGATCGAGGGCCGCCGTCGTGTAAAGTGAATTTTACTGTTTTGCAAACGAAGAATACGGAGACGCAGAGACCAAGAAAGTGAAATGGATATTGATCATGATCCGTAATATTCACTGTAGTCTACTTGAACTTGTTCACTCCTATAACAAGCGGTTGTCCGCTTTCTTACGTTCCCAACTTGAGAAACCCGAAGAAGAACAACAACAAATGAACTGTGTATCCATGTTTTCGCTGAATCTGCTTCTATCCCTATACCGTCTTCGTCTGACTCGTCTCCATTGTGTCAGCGGTGATAGCCTCTACCAAGAGTCACACCCGCTTGAAGTCACGCTCACCACCTGCTGCCTCATAATTGTTGCATTCAATCCTCCTAATGTGTGCTTCCTTTCCCCAGGCTAAACCCCCAAAGCGAGAGTACCGTTCCCAGATAAACGCAAAGCGCTAGTTCTCTGAGCGAGCATCTCCCATGCGGCGATCGTAACGTATGTCACAGAACCTCCAGATGAAGATTCCGCAATCAACAACATCTCGAAGCACGGTTCCGGGGATGTCCAAGGGCAAGTAATCGTCCATCATAGCGCTCAAAACTCCTGTCCACGCCTGGATATCCGAGTCGGGTGGCTGTGCCACATGAGATACTTTGCCCTGTAGGTGATAGGCAGCGACAACCTCGGCTGACTTGGTGTTGTAAACGCGGATGCGTTCGCGAATGGCATCCTCGTTGTCATCGGACCGGTTTCGCTGGCGGCATCGATCTATGAGAGTCGCCTCGGGTATATCGAGGACGATGACTCCACTGAGAGGACCAACGGTTCGCTCAAAGTATTGGGCCGATGCAAGAGCACGGGGAAATCCTGGTTTGAGAACAAGGAGTCAGTACGGCCACAATACATGTTGTCCTGTGCGTGAACGGCATACGTACCGTCGAGAAGATAGGTGTGTATAGGCCCGCTTGCGGCTTTGATCGTTGTGCGGATGTGGTCCTTGATAAGACCGACTGTCATCTCCGGATCGCCGATTGCGCCTTTTGCAAGATTGGCCTTGAGGACTTCGGCATACGGGCTATCAGGCCGCTTTGCCTCGCTACGTAAGATATCTCCAATGGCAATGTGCATAACGCCGCCATCCAACTTGGCCCATGATGCGCAGATGGTGGATTTTCCCGAGCCTGGTCCGCCGAGAACAGCATAAAACCTGGGTTTATGACGAGGATCTGTGGTTGTTGTAGAAGTGGGTTTTGCGGCCACTTCAGATTCGATAAGCTGTAACATTTTAAACGCTCCCTCTCGTTCTTGGACAGACATGCTGGTGCTCTTCATGAGCATATCGGCGTGGGCTGCGAGTGTTTTTTTGGTGTTTTCCCACGTTACTGTCTGAGCCTCGATGATCTTGTCATAGAGTAACTGCATCAGTGTAGTACGGGAGGATGCAACTTCTGCCGCTTTTGATCCCTTTACTTGCAAGTGTACCTCGAGTGCGTCCTTGAACGATGTAATTCTCTGCTGTTGCGGGGGCGACACCGACCTTGACTTCTCCTCCTCCAAAGCCTTGATGCGCTGTTGAATGGCAATACGTATTTCAGGTTGCAACCCTTTCGACTTGCGTCCCTGTTCCTGTTCTTCTTCTTCTTTTGTGGATGTCCTCTCAACGATCTGTTCGTCGGAGTCGCCGGAATTTAGGGACTGGGGCACAGGTCGTGATGTTGGCTGCAGGGGCGACAGGGTACGCGCGGGCGTCGTTACCGGGTTCGGTCTTTTCATGAAGAGTGGTTTCATGAAGTCTTCTGGCACCAAATCTTCGGGAGGTGGAAGTTCGCGCCCCATCCTCCGAAGTCTCTCGCGCAATCTGCGAATGTGCTCGTTCTCGACGATTTGATGTGGCGGATTGGGCTCCGACATGGCGGCGACTTGGGGTATTCTCGTGGTGCAGCTGAACTGGGATGGCAACTAAATCGTTGGAGGATAATGCTGATTAGCACCGCCGTTGCCTGTATGGGCAAACACTGACGGAGATGCCCTCGATCTAAGGATGGTGCGCTTACATAGCAGTGGAAGAAGCAAGAGGAGCGTGAGTGTCTAGTGAATTGCTCCCAGTGGCGGGCTACTAGATCGCGAAGGTCCGCGAAAATGGATGATGCCCTGGTGGGGAAAGACGAAAGGGGAGGACGGGAACAAGAATTGAGAGCAGCCCAAAATTTACAGTCAGTTCGTTGGAAACTTGTCGTCATGAGGACTGCAGGCGGGAGTGAATGGACCAGGCACTCACTCTGAGACCCGGGCGGGCGGGCAGGCAGGCAACCAAACAGAGAGTTCTGGATCGGATGGCAGGTGGCACCGAGAGAAAGATTTCATATTGCTCCTTCTTCAATTGGAAATCCTTGGCACGGAGATGTGAGTCTCGCCGGGTGGTCGGTTCTCTCCTTCCCCACTTGATCCCTCCTGCCTTGATACACACAGAGTTTCTCTCAGATGTTCAAGTTGATCAAGGAAAAAACCTCCATCCTGTTGACCAATCCCTCAGTCCCGTCAGTAGTACCTTTAGGTAAGGTAGTCTCATCCACGCCATCTCCATCCTCGAGTCACCGCCCCTCCTTCGGCTTCCTTCCAGAAACCACCTTCACCGTATAATAACACAAACTCCTCACATCCATAATCGCTCTCCTCATCCTATTCACCAACTCGCTCACCTCCTCCCTGCTCCACCCCAACACCTGTCCCATGGGATACACCGCAAACCCGTCCAGACTCTGATCGATATAATGCCAATTCAGCAAGCCCACTTGCTTCAGCTTCCTATCCTTTGCCCACGCTCCAATCGGCACTTTGAAACTTTTGTGTACCACCTCTGTGAACCCCTGCTCTTTCATCAACCGTTCCATCGTCCCATCCCTCCCAATCCGCATGGTGCGAGCGACCCGTCTTGTCCCCAACAGCCTAGAAGAGTTGACACCACGTTTTGAAGACGTGGTCCTGGTCATTCTGCACCTTTGGGTTCTCAGATAAGGTCTCGATGTCGATCTCGACGTCTTGGAACCAGCCGCCTGGTTTCAAGTGCGTGTAGGTCTGCCGGTAGAGCTTGGCCCAGTGTGAGATCACGAACAACGAGAGCAAGCGTGTATACGGTTGATTGAGTATGATGTGTATGATGCTATGGAGAAGAGGAGAGACTGGCTAGTCTGGAAGGCTAGAAAGTGGTGCGGTCTGGGCAGAACACGGTGGGCACGGCCCAGAGTCACATGCTCTGGGCGCCCAGTGCCTGCCGGACCCACCAACAGTTATACACGTCTTCCTCCACAACGACCGAATACGTGAACTGCCCCAACCTCACATTCGCGGCAATTCCTCCCTCGGCAACCAATAATCAGGCCCATACCCATTCCCCTCCTTCATCCCCCTCCGCCAAACCAACAACTCCTTATTCCTCTCGCGCATTTCCACCTCATCCCGAACCTCCCTGTCCGCCTTGGATTTCTCCTCTTTCCAAGCCTCCTCCCACTTCTCAATCCTCCTATCCCAGATATCCACCACGCCATACCTCCTGCCAAAAGTCGCGTACGCCAACGCCCAGCTGGCCGCCGCCGTAGCCACACACGGCAGAGTTATACGCGAAAGCATCATCATCACTTGCACTCCCCACGACACTCCATACCGATAGAAGAGGAAAATGAGCGCAATCGAAAAAGGTACGGTTCCGACGTATGACCGGAGCGCCTCCGTAGCGTCGAACCAAAAGACCAATGCTCCCTCTCCGCGCCCACAATAATAGTCTGCAATGGGGCAGAGCAACCCCGAGATGACCACCAAAAAGAGCAGCCGCATTGCCTCCCGGCGTTGGGTCACGCGGTAATCATCAGGCGGCGGCAGGACATGCTCCGAAGGAAGGAGCTTGTTTTTGAGAAAGGAAGGCCATGTGCAGGGATCCAAAGCCCAGGGATTGGGCCCGAAGTTAAGGTAGGGGGAGACACGCGTTATTACAAGGATAAACAGAAGGGATATGAGTGCCTGCTCCCCAATTGTATTCCGGCGTGGGTCTGTGGAACGTGTGCAGTTCGTAGCCACATACGATGGGAAATATATGTCGAGAAAGACTCCCGAGAAGAAGTAGAGAAAGGGTTGGATAAGGGCGATCTCGAAGTCGGAGCGGAGGCCGAAGTTGTAAGGCGTGGTTGGTGCAGGTTGTAGATGGGCCATATTTACGCCCCCCTTCGAGTTATTGGGGAGTTGCGCAAGCGCTTTTGGCTTTGGGTGTAAATTGCGATGTCGATGAAAAAAGAAGGGGGAAAGGAGGTGTACGATGTGGGTGAAGAAACCGGGGAAGTCTTCAAAGTCAGAGAAATTTATGGACGCCGGGTTCCAAACGACGAGTGGCGCAGGGCGGCCGGCAAGACGGTTAGCCTCGCGCAGGGAGACCTGAAGTGGTGGGCCTTGGGCATCAAGGATGGAGGTTTTGGGAGATGCATGATGATCTTTCCACAAACGTAGTTTGTTGTGTTCAAGTGTCGATTTCTATCTGATATTTAACGTGGGAAAGTGCGGGGTCTGGCTGACAGATCGTCATCTTCGTCAGCTATAAGCCTCACACCTCCACCCCAGCCCGCGGCTCTGGTGGCTCTGGCTGACCGAGATCGTGCGTGAAATCCATTTCGAGTAGTTGATCCTCGGACTGTTTCACAGGTGATACGGGAATCATGGTTCGCTTGCAACACAAGCGGAGAATGACAGGTATTTTTAGATGCGTGATCGCTAGAGAAGGCAAGATATTGAAGGACCAAGTCACAAGAAAATGAGAAGAATGACGCCGCATTGTTTAGGGATAGCAATCTTTCAGTTCCGCAAAGTGTCAGCATCCACGATGCAAGGGCTCAGAATAAGTGATGTATGAGGGCTGTGATCAGCCAGAATCTTATGCATGCACAAGATATGGTCATTGTGCAAGAAGGTCAGTGTTCAATTTTGCATGGAACCAGATTATGATCCCCGAAGGGGCAATGAAGGTGCTTGATTCCTTGTTAAAGTAATTGAATCGTTGTTTCTGTACGGAGAAAGGACATTGAGAGGAGCAGTGTACATTCTGGGTGCCAAATACCGACACAACAACAGACTGACATTCCAGTGGTGATAACCGGGGAGCCATTTCTCCCCCAGTCAAGTCCGCAACACGGAGAGGAGGACTTGAACACAGCCATGGAGACATGCTGATATATGTCAGGCAAGAAAGCCTCATTTTGAGTACATTGTTTGAGTTTTGACGATCCACCCCGGAGAACGGATGTACAAGTTGCCGTCTCCTGGCTCGATGATATTCATCTCAGCCATCCACTTTGCCTCTGCCGCTGCATTCTCCATCTGGTGTGCCTTTATCCATTTCTCAATCCACCTATCCCAGAAACCCACCGCCTTATCGTCTTCCGTCGTCTTAAATATGATGCCCATTAAGAGGTCACCGGTCAATCCAGTGAGGACACAAGGAAGTGTCCCATATCTGAAGACCAGATAAATCATGAAAAGCCATCTCCACAGATCACCCGTCCAGACACCCGTGCTTTCTTGGTTGTACAATCGTTCTGAAACCGCTTGCCTAGCGCAAAGAAAGAATTCCGCGGTCGGACACAAACAGCCAGAGATCATAACCCGGAAGACTAATATGGTCGCCTCACGGCGTTGGCTAATGCGGTAATCGTTGTGTGAAGGGACTATATCGGGGATCAAAGCGTTCCATTCGCGATCATTGGAGTCAGCAGTGAAGAGTTTCAACTGCTCCAGATAGTATGCACACCTCCCTTTATCGGAACTCCTGTTCAGTTTGGCCTCGGAGTAGCGGGCGGCCAGGCAGAGCAAGATGGTAAAGAAGCACGCCAATACAGCTTGCGCGGCTTCGATGGTACGGCGGTGGTCGATGTAGATAGAAATCTCTTCAGGTTCACTGAGACCGCAAGTGTAGGGAGAGGCAGGCCTGAGCAGGTTGGATTTGCTGCCAGGGAGAGGGGCGAAGGGTCGGGGTGGAAAGAACATTCCAAGAGTTTTGGAAAGGAAATAGAAGAGGGGTGGGATGAAGTTGAGAGACAGCGTGTTGAGGCCGAAGCTGAGAGATGCAGGTGATATGCCAGTCGTCTTCGGGAAAGGAGGAGCCATATTGATGTCGGGATACTGGAAGTTCCGGTCTATGCAATGAGGGATTGCAAAATCGTTCGCGGGTCGAAGGGGGAATGAAATTCGCGGGTATCGCAAACTTTAGAGCACCACAGAGAAGAGAAAGGGAAAAGATATCGCTCGACCTGGGAAAATAACAGCAATAACCGTTCGAAGTCAAGAAATTTTATGGACGACGGGTTCAAGTTGCAAACGACGGGTGGGGCATGGCGGCCGGCAACGGTCGGCCTCGCGCAGGGAGACCTGAACTTGGCCTTGGGCATCAAGGGCTCGGCGGTTAGATGCAGACGGCACCTACCAACAGCAGATCAAGCAAAAGAAACCGATTCAATTCGTCAAAGTATGCGTGGGTATATTGCCTTTGAAAAGTGAAAGAAAACGCGAAAAGAAAATGAACATCCAAACCCGTGTTCGCTAACATGCAAAGAAACAAACTCTATCGTGATTTTTTTTCCAAACCGTGACTTAGACAGCACTCCGTTCTTGCATCTCCTGTGTGGCTGTCCCTGAATTCGACAATGACGGCTCAGCATTGGCTCGCCATTCTTCCTTTTCTCGTCGCAAATCGCGTCTGACCCAGATGACGGTGATGGCGGTCCATATCACAGAGAAAATAAGGGGGCTCGCCCAAGCTGTTGACACCAAACGTTAGCATCCCAATCATCACCAACAATTCGACTGGGGACGGGGACAGAACATACCAACACCATACGCAATCTCCTGCGGTATCGTCCAAATCACAATCATCGTAGCCACTCCATCCACCAACGCTCCCACTCCCCAAAACCAATTCTGCCTCGCCACCATCTCCCTAAACCTCTTGCTGACCTCATACCTGGCGTTGATTGCCCTCCTATACTCCTTGCCTCCGGCACCATCCACCGCCACAATATCCTCCACAATCGTCAACACCAACGGCGGAACCCTGCCGCCCCTGGGTACTGAACTAATCCTACACGGCGCCTTCTTGTGTTTCCGATTCGCCCACCCCGTCCACAACAACTGCAGTCCCATCTGTATAAAGAACAGCGGAACCGGCATCGCCAGCGGTTTGACTATCGGCTCATGAGGAATCGAGGCGCCGATCAGGATGCCCGTCATGTACGTGTACCCAAACGAAAGCGTCATGTGGGTGAAGTCGAATTTCCAGCGGTCTTTGACGGGGTCGGTGCCCAGGGGTCGGTATTCGTCGCGCGGGAGGATGAGTTTCAAGGAGCGAAGACCGAATTCGATGCCGGTTACTAGGCCGAAGAAGGCGGTGATGATGGCGAAGACGATTCCGTGGCGGAGGTCGGTGCCGTACCAGAGGCCGTAGAAGAGGGCGATGGGTAGCAGGGAGGATTCGATGACGAGCAGGGAGGAGACGATGATGAGCTTCCATTTGTAGTCCATCATATTGTACTTTAGGCGGGGGAGGCCGGGGGTGTCCTCTAGGGTCGGGACGGTGTCGAGGGGGATGTTGTCGATGCCAGCGGGCATGTTGACAGCTGTCGCGGAGGAGGCGGAGGAATGTGGTTGCGTGTGCCCCGGGGGAGCAAGACCGTTTGTGTGACCATGATGGTGTCTGTGACCGTGGCCGTGGCCGTGTCGCGTTGTTGTTTCGAGTGTTTCTCCCTCCAGTTGCTGTGACGATGGAGAGGCACTGGACATATCCTCCTTCCTTTCGAGCTCGTAGGACGATGCTTTGTCGGCCATCGGAGGTTCTCGGTCGTTGTTCGGACGGATATGTCGAGTGCGTTTGTTGTTGGAGGGTAGTGTAGGTAGGTAGGTATGTACAGGTAGGTTGGGTGGTTGATCGGTGTGGATATTTGGAAAGACTAAATGGAAGGAAAGAGGAAAGAGATCAATCGATCGACTAGTAGTTGAGTAAAGTAGGGAAAGGGGAGACAAAAGAGCGCATCAAGCATGATTGCATTCTCTCTCTGCTCTGACTTGATGTGTAGGTATGCCGAGAACCTTCAATGCTGTCCTCCATACATCCCGTATCCAAGCAATGATATACAACAAGATGCCGGGATGTGGCAGTGACGAAAAGAGAAAGCAAGACGTCGGATTTCTGCCCTGGCAGCCTGGCCATGACGTTACGCCCCTCGTGATTGGTCACGGTCCAGACAAAACACGGCCTGGGCTTGCGTCAGACGCTATGATGTCATCGTTTTTTGACATTGACATTCCAGAACGATGTGCCGTCCCCACCGCTTCAGCCTCTTAGGGCGCTAAAAGACCCACTGTTGCCCCCTGAACCACCCCGCTCCAGGTCCCTTTATGCAGCCATCACCCCACCATTACCGGCAGGTGGCGAGCCTTAACAGTGGAGGATCTACCTGCAATTGTCCTTAACAAAATTCCCTTACAAGAGCAAACGTTTCTGTTAGTTACGACCGGGATGAGCATCACGATCGATAGCGTACTGACTCGATACATTCCGCAACGTCTCAACGACCTGTCTTCTCGCAATGACACATCAGGGACACTCCTCTATTTGAAGCCGTCTTTCGTTCCGAAACAATGAGAACCGTACTGGATAGCTTCGTCTTTGCCAGGAGACCACCCGCGATTGGGCATTTGGACTTCTTTGACAACGATATCGCAATCTTCACCTTGTTTGCTCGGGGTTATCCTCAAACCCACGTTACACGCCAACTGATGATCACCGCCTTGGCCCGAAATAATCCTGGGCACACGCCATATATTACGCTGATCAGTCGTAGCATCCAAACGTCTCGACTTCGAGCTCTGTCGACGACCAAATTCCTCATGTGGTGGTCTGAAGGATCGCGAACCCTACCCCGGCATGATGTCGTCGCTCCTGCCCTTGCGGATGTCTGCTACTTCACCGAGCAATTTCAGAAAATCAGCAAGCGCGGCATTGATTTTGCAACCGGAAAGCTTTTCGGTGTGCCGAGCAAATCTGACCTTGGACCGTTCGTCAAATTGTGCCGCCGGCTCCCGTCTCTCTTCTTCTCGCCCTCTTCAGTTGCTCAGCGATCTCATCAAAAGCAACGGCACTTTCCAAAGTCACCGGTCTCCAATTGGCCCTCTTCTGATATGCTACCTTTATTGAAACAACCAATTCGCGTTTTTCCATTCCTCATATGAGTGGGCCTTTGCGTACCCTTCCGCTTGTCCACCTGTCGTGTCTAACCCTTCCCTCCGCAGAGTGTTAAGCGTGGTCACGAAAAAGGCATGTGAGTCGGCACTTCGTTCCGCTAGAAAAAGAAGGGAGGCTACATATGTGACATGAAGAACTCCCAGTCACCATGTTGCGCTACAATCAAACGTGCTTGGCCGATACAAGATGACGAGAGCCACGCAGGGCAAACATCGCAACAACTCACAAGGTGTCAGACCAGGCACAAGCGTGGATGTAATGGACAGCAAAGCGCAGGGCGGTAGTACCCTTGCTACCAGAAAGTACCCAGCACAATGTATTCCACGTAGGGCTGAGGTGTCCTTGCTCCCGGAAAGGCGTCTGCGCAAGAAATTGCATGGTAAGACTCAGCTATGATACGTTTCCAGTGTTGATGATGATTTGGCGGTCTCTGGATATAAAAGGCAAGTGATCCCCGGTTTTAAGCTACCGTTCCTCATCATCATTGATGCAGTCATCCTTTCTTTAGTTACAGACAGAAGATTTACGAATTATCCCGAGAAGATTGTAAGGAACCACTCTAAACTCTGAGCCGCCATGTCCTAACATATCACCAGTCCCAGAGCCCAGGCACATCAGCAATTATGCATCTGGCCATTCTCCAGTTCTTCAACATCATCCTGATCCTACTTTCCCTGGTGACAGCCCGCGCCCTCTCAACCCTCGCTACCCCGGTAACTCCCCCGGGAACTTCGCAAGCACCCAACAACACGGAGTCAACACATAAGCACAGTCTGCGCGCCACCTCTGGCCCTCTCCCAATGGGCAAGATCTGGTGTCCCTTGGCATCTGACCAATTGATCTCATCATGGGCCGTGAACGAGACAGAACGGGCTTACGACCTCCTTTCCGCTTCTGCAATGCTGGGAATTTGGTGTCAATATAGTAGTTTTACTTCTATTTTGGGGCTCCCGGACGCGTGGAATGACAGCTCAAAACTGCATTCCACCTCCCAGAACCACGCGCACTTATCCCTCCCGCCGCGCTCCAAAGCCGCCTGGACCTTTGGCAGCGTCAAAACCTACGTGTGCAATTACTCCGAAGGAGTACCGACAACGTGCGACATTACTGAACTGGAGGCTGCCAAAGATATAATACAGGTTGCTTGCGGTAGTAGTCTCAACGTCAATGGAAAGCCTGAACCGAAGGGCGGACTGGAGAGGTACATGTACAGCGCGGTGGTTGGTGGGGTGTGGAAGAGCTGGAACGAAGAGAAAGAGTACGGGTTCATGGATGCTAGTGATAGGGAGTGGTGTGAGGGTATTGTGGGCGGCCAGGTTCTACCTAGCAGTGGGAACTGAACTCTGGGACGGTCTGTTATCGACAGATTGAAACAGACGGATGAAGAATACCACTATGCAAAAAAGACAAGGGTAAATTGAGGCTGAAAAGGAAAAAAAAAGAAGCTGGCTGGCCAGATTGATACCCAGGGGAACCACCCCACCGAGTATCAATCACCCCAGAGGCTCACAGCTGTTCACTACGGTGGCGCAGGAAGACGATTTGAGTAGACGAATCCCTCGTTGTACCCTAGAGAATCTAGAAGTACCGTGCCTGAGCCAATGTCGAGTGAAAACAGCCGCCACCATGGGAATCGAACCCATGGCCTTTCGAGTGGTGGTGGGGGAGCGGTGTGCAACCCCAAGCCCACTCGGCCAACCAACGTTGCAAATGGGGGTTGGGGTGACGGGTTATAAGGTCCCCTGGGGTACGAAGGGTCGGCGCTGGTGTTGGTGCCGTGGGCGGAAGGGGCAGGCACGGCAGGCAAAGCGCGGCACGGTGCTGAGATGGGATGACGGCCTGGGTACCGGAAGTGATCTGTCGTGGAAGTAAGCACTCGTTCACGATTATTCAGGCCAGAAGTTCGTTGTTTCACTTTCATGTTCTGTATCCTTCTTATTTGTCTTTCCCAAGTCGACATGTCTTCAATACGGCTGGAGTATAGTAAAGCCACTATTGTTGCTCGCGGTAGTTCGCCTGTTCCTGAGACCTCATCTCCTTTGTTCTTTGTTCAATTTGTTTCGCCCACCAGCAACACTGTTCATCAAGACAATGCCATTGTATCGACATAACAGCCCGATCCATCGAACACCTCCACCAACATAATGCCATTATATCGAAACAACACCCGACTCCTCCGAATATCCGCGAGCATCCTGACCTCGCGAAAAGACATAAATGCAGAAGACACTCCAGACCAAACATGAAGTTTTCCATCTCTCCTCACCAGCTCAAGCACACTCACAATCACATACAGACAAGACATCTATCTACCTGCACTTCCAAACAACAGGTACTCAGTGCTCAATCACCAAGTATCACCACACACCACCCACAGCAAAAATGTGCTTCCAAACCCCCCTCACTCCCGCCATCTGCTGCACCTGCGGCTCCGCCAAGCCGATCCCAGACCAACAGACTCTCTGCGCCACGGCTAAAGAGCTGGGCGTCGAGTTTGAGGATGACTATGTCAACAAGTGTCCGAATGGAGTGAGAACTATCACGGTCCAGCAGAAGGCGGACAAGGAGTTGGAGAGACGGGCGAAGTGTTTGGTTTGTGGTAAGCAGTAATCATCCCTTGGCCCTTAAAAGCTCTCGGGGCGGTACTTGAGTTTTACGCCAGCCGTCAAGACGCTTTTTCCCGTGGCAAGTACTAGGTTCTCTGGTAACGCAAGCTAGTAAAGGGAGTGGGATGTAGTTTTTATCGAAGGACTTTGAGAAAGTCAATAGAGTAGTTACTCGAGATTTTGAATGACAGATATTTTTCCTTGAACTTACCGAGCTTTATTATATGTGATATTTTCTTGTTGCTTCGTGATTGTGTTGGCAAGGATCGACTGAAGTAATGCTCAGAGAGGAAGGTGACGCTGGGGGTAGTCACGTGACAAGTCACGAGCGGGTCTTTTGAAATAAGATACGGGGGTATGAGCGGTGCTTGCCCCACTATTTCGTTGGCCCCTCGTCAATTCAACTTGGTCAAGTTGTACCTTTTTCTTCAACTTCACTTTAACCTCAGTTGAGTGACGTTCCTTCCATTTGAGAAATCGACAGTCGCATTTCGTCTCGCTTCTCCTGGTTTTCTTCCTTCCTTCAACCCTCATCTCATTTTCCCCTCATCACAAAAGTTTCCTTCTCCTTCATCGCGATACCCCTCTTTCACGTCAATCTTCATCGTCCTTCAACAGCCTCTTTCTCTTTAGTACCACTTCATCCGTCGCCTGCAACCATCCAACTTAACGACGCGTCAGACTTTATTACATATTCCCAGACTTTTTCAAGATCATTCCACTCTTTGATCTAGCAAGCTGAGATTCAGGCATTCTCTCCCTTCTCCTCTTCTTCCGCCATTTCACCCCGCTCTTCTTTATTCTCAGTCTTCCATCACCAAGTCTTCTCTACCGCAGAGATCGTTTTACTCAGCCTCCGTTTACGATAACTCAGCTTGAAATCGTCTGCCGTCACGTTCGGCCATCTGACTTGACGCCGCGTCAACCTCCACTGTCGCTACTTTTCTCCTCACTTCGACATCATCGACCATACATCCTTTTTTCATGCTAGAAAGGCAAGCAACGCAGCATCACGAAAATCAGGCTGGGTTGGGCATATATATAACCACACAACTCGTCAGTCATCTCGCCATACCTCACCGTACCTCCTCACAACTCGCCCCGCCTCGAGCACTCAACGAAAATGCCGGTCATCTCGCTGCATAATGTCCCGTTGGACATCCTCCTCATCATCCTGGGAAACGTTGATCCCATCTCATTGATCAACCTGGCCCAGACCTGCCAGGCTCTTCGAGCTACTATCCACCCAACACGCGCCAACCTCCTCCAGCGCCTGCTCGCCCTTGAGCTGATTCCCGAACACGGCGGCATCGTACCGCTCATCAGAGGCAGGGATAATCAGATCACCCCTCCCATTGGCTCCAAGGACTGGCAAGCCAACAAGTATGCTTGCGGAGGCTGTCTCAAGCTCCTCCCGCACACAATGTTTGACAACCACAACATCCTGCGGCTCGACCTTCGCAAGCCCCCTCCCGGCAGCAGGGAGGCTAACCGCCTTGCCGAATGGTGGTATCTCAACGGACGGGATGACCATGTGAGAGCCCGGATCATCCAACACCGAGTGCATACCCGTGCCCGAGATGAGCTTGAGTCACTTGCCGATGTCCGGAGGCGGCATTATGAGGCCACCCACCCAGAGGAAGACATGCCCCATAACGGTGTCAACCAGTTCCTTTGGTTCGCGGACGAAGAGGCTGACACCCTAGCTGCAAACGACCGGATTTCGTCTGACGCAGAACGCCTAATTTGCGGCCTCCGCCGGCACAACCGTCGTTGCAACGAATGCCGCTTTCTCCGGGGCGACTGGCGCCATCTTAACCCGGCCAACAACCCCGTGCAGGGCTTCTCCCCTTCACCAGTGGCCACGGGGCGGAAGTTGCCTTTCTACAATCTTTTTGACAGGTGCTTCCCCACCTTGTTTCACCCTGTCTCTTTCGCCGAAACAGGCCGCCGCTTCACCCAATTCGGCAACCAGCGAAACAAAGCATACACATGGATGATGTGCACCATTCGCTGCGGCGGTTGCGCCAAGTGGCAAGATGCGTCACAGTTCCGTTTGCCAATCGCGGCGTACAAGACGGAGGATTTGCTGGTGAGGGAGATAGACCAGTATTTGGTGCGAGATGCCGAGTTGGGAGAGCTGAGGGAGCCCAGATGCAATCGGTGCTTTTTGAGGGAGCACGGTATGGGCGCGTTCAGGGGGCACCTGGTAGCCTTCGCGAAGTCGCTGATGTCGGATGCCCTCGACAGAGCTCAGTTCCAAGTCCTCTTCGGGTGGGGCAAGCTCCGCGAAGACTTCCGTCTTCCTGGAGGAGACTTCGCCAACTGGGCCGAGTACGGCAGGCCGATCGTCTCGGACTTCCCCATCCAAGAAGACGACCTCCTCATCGTGCCACCCCTCACCACACAGCAACTCGATGACCTCTTCCGGCGGTACACCTGCTTCACCATCTTTGTCGAGCACATGTACCAAGGTTTGCGACCCGTGCGCCAGACCATCTTGGACAGTCGCTCCAACGAAGAGGTCATGAGCTACGTGATGAGCTCGTGGTTCCGTATTTGGTACGAGGATTATTATCTCTACGAAAGGACGTATCGGAGGCTGGATGATCGGTTCAGGTGGATTTATCACCATGAGCAGGAGATGGTATCGTATGCGTTGAGGGTTGATCCGTTGGTGCCGGAGAGGTATGATTTTGAGGTGGAGGTGGAGGATGGAGAGATTGTTGAATGATGAGGATTTGTGTGATGGTACCTAGTGGTACGGTCAGCCCGTGAAGGGGTTCTCTGTCATCTGTCTTCCGGTGGAGACTGGGGTCTGGTCACTTTCATCTTTTTCGCTAGCTTTTACCGACTTGCTAGCTGTCTTCTTTGTCTGCTTTCTCTCTTCTCTCGGTCTCGTTTCTCTTCGTTTGCAGGTAGTACGACAGTTAGTACCTGCCGTCTTATCGATGATTGGAACTCCCAATATTGGGACAATGTGCTTGCAAGGCAAGCCATCATCATGGAGCGCGGTGGAAGTGGTTTCTACTTATCTCTGGGGGCGCCGGCCTCTGTTGTTAGAGTACTGGGTACTTTAATCTGTACAACCACCATCTCATCACAGACTTCAGTTCGTCTCATAATGATCTCTCTGTCTTATCCCATCGTGAAAGCAAACGCAATACTTTGAGTCCAATGCTCCGAACCCGAACAAGGCCTTCCGAAACTCCCGAAAGGCCACAGAGACATATTGAAATGCCAAAGCATTGAGCAAGAACATGCGATCCAGAAATGTTTCGACATGTAGAAATCGGGGTGAGCTGTTTTGTATAGAGCTTCAGGCACAAAGTTGGGTCGAGAAGGCCTAGGACACATGACGAGCCGTGTCAACCGCGGTGAACAGACATGAAAGGTGGGTAATGTATTAGTAGAGTGTATTTATGGTGCGCGCTTCCTCCTTCCCTTCCCTTCCTCCTCAGCTGCCCCTTCCTACCACATCGTCCATTCACCACTTCTTGTCCGTCTTGATCGTAACCGGCAGATGCAATAACCTCAACCCACTCTCATTCTCTCCTGGCAGCTTGCCCGCCCGAATGTTGACCTGCAAACTCTGATGCAACAATCTCGGCGCCGCCAAGTTCTGATCCCTCTCCTGTCTGGCTTTCACAAAATCCTCTTCCGTGATTCCATCCCTCAAATGCTTATTCCTCTCCCTGTGCTCCTTAACCGTCAAACACGGCACCGGTTCCTTCCTGTCCTCAGGGGGATAATCATGTCCCGTCCAGATTTTTGCTTCATCAGACAAACTCTGCAGCAATTTCCGGCCGGAGTGGTATAAGTCGTGGGCACTCCCGCCAGGGAAATCACACCGCGCCGTCCCTATATCTGCATTAAACAACAAATCGCCGCAAAAGACGTTATCCCCGATCTTATACCCCAAATGATCGGGCGTGTGCCCCGGAAGATGAATCGCTTTCGCTTCCAAGTTCCCAATCCGAAAGACTTCGTCGTCATCGAACAGGTACCCAAACACCGACCTAACTTCCTCCTCCGGTACCCCGTACCGCTTACTAAACAAACTCTGAACAGTCCCTATGCGTTTGCCGATACCGATGGGGGGTTTATATCCCTCTCCTTGGATCTCGGTCAACCGTTTCTGCAAGTAGGAAGAAGCAGATAAGTGATCGGCGTGGACGTGTGTTTCGAGGATCCAAGCGATTTTGTAACTCTTGGATTGGATGAGCGAGAGTAAGGCGTCGGCGGAGGTGGTGGTGATGGAGTTGTCGAGGGGCGAGTAATCGAGTACGGGGTCGATGATGGCGGCGAGGAGGGTGAGAGGGTCGGCGACGAGGTATTGGAAGGTGCAGGTGACTGGTTCGAAGATGGGGGTTATTGTTGGTTGTGGTGGTGCGGTGCTGTAGAGGCGGGAAGTTGAGGGTTGTTGGAAGGGATTTATGCGATGGAGGTGTACCCCTTTTGCTGGTGCTGGTGATGAGCGAGGTCGATGGGTTTGGTGGATTGATCTCCTTTGGTTGGGTGATGTCGTTGAAGATGTCGAGAGGGATCTCCTGGTGGCGATTTGTGATGTTGTGAAACGTCGGGTGTGGTAGAGACATGGGGCGCAAGTGCGGCCGGTCAAGAGACCGGTTGTTGTCTGGCAGACTTCTGCGAGGTAGGGTTGTAGAGATGTCATGGTGAGATTTGTGATGGTTGCTGATGTGTGTGAAAATTGGTGTTTATTGCTGGATCAAGAACAATTACATGATATCAGCTCAAACACCACGGATCTCACGGACAGATATATCACACACATCACGACCGAGTCCCGGGGGGCGGGCCGCGTCTATGTCTCGGGGATGAACGCCACCGAGGGGTATCAACCGTCGATGAGGTGGTCGCCGACATGTTCGGGGTCAAGGAACACATGTGACTTGGAATGACCTCAAACCCACTCAGTCAGCTGCACATGCACAGACGTACGACCGAGTCTGGAAGTACTAGTTTCACAGCCTCCGTGGGAGGATATCCAGGATGAGCATGTTTTCCATCATCCAAGATTCAAGATGAGATGAGATGAGGTTAGAAAAGTGGCATGATGGCCCGTGCGTCTCTCTGTAAACGCCGTCGACCGCGGCTCTACACTAGTGTATGGCAAATTTTCCAACCGCCGACAACCGGCCCCGGATCCGTCAAATAAGCCCCACTCGGCGGCTATCGGGCATAGATCGGGATGCTGACTCAGGAAGTCGGCGATGAGGTGATCGCTTCGGGTTTGAGACTTGTTACAAGTTCAACACACTCTTTTGGACATTTTCATCTTGTCTTGTCTTTTTCTTTGAGTCCACTCACTCACTGACCGTCGTATCACGACACTCACACACTCACACAATAACATCAGCTCATCTCTGATAGCGGATATAGCTTCAAGATGAGCAGCTCACTCATCACCAAGACGGCCCTCACGGCAGCCACCCGCGCTGCCCCCCGTGCCGCCGCGGCCCTCGCCGTCCCTCTCCTCCGTCGGGGCTTCGCTTCCGTCTCCGCCGCTCCCGTCACCGGCACCTCCCGCTCGCACCGCATCGTCGTAGTAGGCGGCGGTGCCGCCGGCCTCTCCATCTCTCACCAGCTCCTGCGCACCGGCAAGTTCTCGCCCGAGGAGATCGCCGTTATCGACCCAGCCCAATACCACCACTACCAGCCTGGCTGGACGCTCGTCGGCGGCGGGCTCAAGGACCCCCTGTCGCTGCGCCGCGACGAGGCTTCCCTCATCGACCCCAAGCTCAAGTTCTACAACCAGGCTGTTTCGCAGCTCTCCCCCGAGACGGACTCCGTTACCCTGGCCAACGGCGACAAGATCGGTTACGAGCACTTGATCGTCGTTCCCGGCATCGAGATCACCTACGACAAGATCAAGGGCTTGCCCGAAGCGCTCGCTGACCCCAGCGCGCCCGTGTCGACTATCTACGGCGCTCATACAGTGAGCAAGGTCTTTCCCACCATCGAAAAGCTCAAGCGCGGCCAGGCCATCTTCACACAGCCCGCTGGCGTGATCAAGTGCGCTGGTGCCCCGCAGAAGGCGATGTGGCTGGCTCTGGACCACTGGAAGAAGGCAGGGCTTTACAACCCCTCGTCTCCCGAGTCCGGCGCGATCCAGATCGCTTTTGCGACTGCTTTGCCGGCCATGTTCGGCGTGCCCAAGTACTCTGCTCGCCTCGAAGAGCTGCGCAAGGAACGCGGAGTGGAGGGTCTGTTTGCGCATGATCTGGTGGAGGTCAACGGCAACAAGGCCGTGTTCGCCAAGGGCGAGGAGAAGGTTACGCGCGAGTTTGATTTGTTGCACGTCGTTCCCAAGATGGGACCCTACAGCTTTGTCAAGAACAGCGCGGTGGCTGACGCGGCTGGTTTCGTCGATGTGAACCAGGCCACGACGCAGAGCACCAAGTTCAAAAACATCTGGTCGGCGGGAGACGCTTCGAGCTTGCCTACTTCCAAGACTGCGGCGGCCATTACTTCGCAGGCGCCCGTTCTTGTGGGCAACTTGCTGAGGAGCCTGGAGGGCAAGGAGCCGGCGCTGGAGTATGATGGGTATACTTCGTGCCCGCTGGTGACCGAGTATGGCAAGGTCATGTTGGCTGAGTTCAAGTATGCGGGTGTGCCGAAGGAGACGTTTGGTGGACTGCCGGTGGTGGGTGGTGCCTTGGATCAGGGAACACCCAGACGGGCGTTTTATCACCTGAAGAAGGATTTCTTCCCTTGGGTGTACTTCAATGCCATGGTCAAGGGCACTTGGGCCGGTCCTAACGGGTGGAAGTTCTAGATGTTGGGTAAAAGAAATGGAGTTGGGATAGACGGATAGGTTTGGAAAAGCGATAGATAAGTACAGTAATGATACCTCTTGTTTTGTTGTTTACCACCTGGCGTGTTTCCATGCAAAGCTGTGGTGTTTGTGTTTGTGATGTTCAGCCTCGATGGGACGAACGGGACGGGAGGCTGCGACATGCACGTCATCCTTACAGCGTAACACCGCCTGTAATACAGCGCTTTAGCGGAAGACGCTCTCCCGTCTCCAACTTCCTGTTCAACCACCACGACGATGTGGCCATTTGCGCCGTCCTACCCCACAGTCCACGCGGCCGATATCCACGATCAAACCTTTGACTACATTATCGTCGGTGGTTAGTCCTCGCTCCCCCATCTTCGCCTGCCTCTCCCCTCAGCTCAGCTAACTCGTCCCCTCCAACAGGCGGCACAGCAGGCTGCGTCCTAGCCTCGCGCCTCTCCGAATCTCCCAACGTCTCCGTCCTCCTCCTCGAAAAAGGCCGAGTACACGACAACTTCCTCTCCCGGATACCCCTTCTCTCGCAGAACTTCGAATTCCCATTCCTCCAGTCCGTCCGTCGCGACTCCGACCCGATCCCCGCTGCCAATGGCAGACGAGCAGCGCTCTGGACTGCTGAGGCCTTGGGCGGGGCGACACGAATCAATGCTTTGTTATGGACAAGAGGAGTGGCGGGCGGGTATAACGCTTGGGCAGAGGAGTATGGACTAGAGGATTGGAGCTGGGATAGGGTCGAACCGTGGTTTAGGAAGACCGAGGATGTGGTCAAGCCTAGGAAGCCGGGGTTCGAACTTGGGTGTATACCTTTCGTGGAGGAGGCGGCTAGGAGAGTTGGGTTACCTGTGGGGGAGGGGGTGAATGATCCAGGTGCAAGCGCACAAGGATGCTTTGTGATGGATCAGACTGTTGATGGGAAGGGTCAGAGAATGTCGGCGTTCAAGGCTTGGTTGCCGAGGGAGACGGTGAGGGAGAGGAAAACGTTAAAGATCTGTACCGGAGTGGTAGCTTCGACGCTTTTCTTCAGCAAGGATGGGACACGGGTGACGAGTGTGGGGGCTCGAGAAGGTGGCCACGAGTACACGGTCAAAGCCCGAAGGGAGGTCATTGTCTGCAGTGGGACCATCTGTACACCCCAGCTCCTGATGCTGAGTGGCATTGGGCCTCGCCAGCATCTCGAGTCTTTCGGGATACCAGTCATCCACGACCTCCCAGCAGTAGGCCAGGGTCTCTCCGACCATACATCCGTCCCCATCATCATGGAGCTCCCACGCAAACATACCCTCCACTGCCTAGAAAACGCCTTCGTCTTCCTCTGGCACCTCCTCCTCTACCTCTTCTTCGGCAAAGGCCTACTCGTCAATGGAACCACCCCCCGAAGCATCTTCGTACGCACGGCAGCTCTCGACGAAAATATAATGACTTTTCGACACAAGGACGACACAGACCAAGACACCATGGACGTTTCTCTTCCTCAGAATGTTCCGAATGTCGAGATCATGATCAACCCCGTCAACTGCCTGACCGTGAATATCTCCGGCAAGTCACTTTTCACGTGGTACACGACGCTCATCCAGCCGTATTCCAGGGGGCATGTCAAGCTTGCGTCTTCTGATGACCCGCTGGCTAATCCGAAGATCTGCTACCCGATGATGAGCGATGACAGAGATCGAGTGGCGATGAGGAAGGCGGTGCGGTTCACTATGCGATTGGCGGAGGAGTTTACGAACACGGGGTATCCGTATGAGGCACCACTGGTGATTGCGCCGGGAATGGATTTGGTGTATTTGGACGCTCTTTACGAGCCCAAGACGGGATTGTTGCAGAGGTTCCAGAGGAGGAAGAAGCCAGCAGATGAGGAGCCCGTCCCTGTGCCGGGTAAAGACCTCTTGACTGGAGCCGGACAACTATCTGTTTCCACGTCCACCAACAGCGAACCTAACAAGCAGCACTTTCAAAAATCGAATTGGCGCACAATCACGGACAACGAAATAGACGCCTACGCTTCCCACGTCTGCGTCTCCAGCCTCCACATTTCCTGCACCTGCCGGATGTCAAGAAACCCAAGAGAAGGCGTGGTTGACCAGAAGCTCAAGGTCCATGGCGTTGAGAACTTGAGAATCACAGATGCTAGCATGTTTCCCAAGATCCCGAGTGCGCATACGATGGCACCGGTGGTGATGATTGCGGAGCGATGTGCAGCGTTTGTTAAGGAAGAATGGGAGGACAAGAAAGGGAGATAGGGTTGGGGAGCACGGTTTGACAGTTTGAGCTGATGTTCTATGTTACAAGCTTACTATTACATTGTGTTCCTCTACATCCTACTTTACCTTCACTTCTTTTCCCCCTTCCCACCAGGGCACTCCTCTTTCTTGTGCCTCCGTGCATCGGCCCTTTGGCAACCCCTTGAACAGTACTTCATTCCCCCGCAAACGGGACAAGTATGGTTCAACTCCCCTCCATCCTTTCTCTTTTCTCTTTTACAATTTCTGCACGCAACTTTAGGAGGAGCAGGAGGCGGCGGCGGTGGAGTCGGATTGTTCACAATGGTTTTATCCTTCGGGACGTACGGTTCCTCGACAAATGGGCATCCAAACGGAGGGGAGATAGCCACCCTCACCAAATGGCTCTTGATCCTCTCCCACACCTTCGGTGGGACGCTATAATTGTCCGGGAGTCGTCCGTTGCCGCAGCTGCAAAGGACCGAGGACTCCTCGTCATCAATATCCATTGGGGTGATCACTCCCGTTGCACCGGCGCGGTGGAGGTACTCGCACCTTTCAGGGTCATGCTCCCAGGTCCGACAACGCTCAACGTAAGCTGGGAGGATCTCCTTCCAGAGCTGGAGGCCTTCAGGTGTAGTGTCGTGGTAATCAAGGGATGGGTCCGGCTCAGCTTCAGTCCACGTCTCTGTCTCGTCCCCAGCCGGCGCTGGAGCATCAGCATCGTCCAACGCCTTCTCCAACCCATCCACCAACCCACCCGTCTCTGCTGTCCGCACGAGAACCGCTCCATCAAGCACCACGCACCGATTCGCCACGTCTAGCCGAAGACACGACACGAAAAAGACCATCCCCACCCTCTGTTGACCCTCCAGACAGACAGCAAAAATATTCTGCCTCATCTCGACAGCCGCAAACCCGTAAATCATGCCCCTCACCATCTTCTTCCAATGCAAACAGCAAAGCTCTCCAGGGCTCAGCAGGTCATCTTGCAGGGATTCCGGTTGCTCCTCCATGAGTTCGTACTCCCACTTGGAAAAGGGGTAGGTATGATTGTTGAGCCAAATTTCAAAGCGGCGCCATGAGGCTCGAGAGGAGCGAATTTTCTCAATGTCGATGACTGGGAGGTCGTCGAAGCAGGGGAGGTAGGGGAGGGACCATGAGATGGGGATAGGTGAGGAAGAAGAGGGGAGGAGGACGGGGTAGATCCACGATGGGGAAGAGACGGTTGCCCGGAAATCCTCTGGACGGATGGTAGCGACGGTCAGCTCGATGAAGTTGTTGTCAGGACTCCCAGGGCCGGTAACGAGTGGTGCCGTGGTCACATCTGAGAGAAGGGGGAAGGAGAAGGGGAAGGTTGATTCCCATGTGAATTCTGTTTCTTCGTCTCCGGGTACAGGGAGTGATGCTTTCATGGGCTTCATGTCACAGCGGCTCGCGGTAAAGCTGCCGCTGAGAGTGATGAGGTATGTACATGGCGATACCTGGCGGTAGTGTGCGGTGTAACCGTTTGCGAGACGGGAGTTCAGTTCGGGGGATGTGAACTGGAGGCGTGCGGTGAGGGAGGTGATTTCGTATCGTGTGCCGTTCATGCCAGCTGCGATGGTGGCGCTAGCCGGCAGATCCGGGGGAGGTAAGGTCCTGGGAAACTCATGCACAGTCGGTGTGCTACCCAGCTGAGGCGGGTATCGGGTGATGATGACCTGATCATAGTTGTGGAGGGGCGTTTCGTATATGGTCAATCCGGATCCAAGATCATCTCCATAATCGCCGACATTGGGGGTCCGTCGGAACTGGACCTTCACCATCGACGTCTTAGGATATCCTGTCAGAAGCACCGACGTCGGGACCATAAAGGACACGATCAAATGGTATTTCCCTTCCAAGCTCGGGGGACGCATGGTAATTTTGAGGATCGACCCGCGGCCTCTTATGTGAGTATTCTCGTGCTGCGGCCATCCATAACCGATTTGTACCGACGCGAACCCGTGGCAACTTTTGTCGTCGCCCGGCCTGGAAATGGCACACTCAACAAAACTCGGCCTTCCAACCCTCAAATTGTCCCTCTCCAACCTGCCCACCACAGGTGACTTATGCTGAGGCACCACCACCGTCACGCACATCACCGGCGGAACGTTCGCCCACGTCTTCAACTGCCAAATCCTCTCGTTCTTCGGCACTGAGTTCCTGGCGTTGTAGAACCCCGGCCATTCAGGCGATGTATGCACTCTCAACAGGTGCAGCCAGGCCCTCAACTCCGCAGTGTAATCAGCGACCGGCTCACTGTCTCCATGTGGTTGCCTTCTCGGTTCCTGCTCAATTAGGGCGAGAATCGCCTCAACGGTCGCGGTCCAGTCGTCAACTTGCACTCTGCCCTTGATTAATTTCAGGAAAGCAGCGAAGCTAGCTGGGGTGTAGAGCTTGTGGCTCGACTTTCGTTCGTGGGCGCCGCCGTCGTCGCCTGCAAGGGTCATATTGGCCATCATGACGGCCATGATGTCGTCTTGACAGTCGTCCCAGAACATTTTCTTGTACATCTGGTGAACCAGGCCGACGAGGTCCTTATCGTTGAATTTGATGCGGTACACCGGCAGAGACATGGATTCGGGAGATGGTGGTGGGTTGAAAGCGCACGCCTAATGCGCTATGGGCCGCTTCCATCTCAGCCGTTCGTATGGCTGGTACAACTTTGGAGGCATGTCTCTGGCCTTAGCAGATCCGTTTTTCATCATTTGGTAGGTCATGGCGTCCTGGGATGGGTAAGGGGAGGTGTTGGTGGAATGTTCTACGCAGAACAGACCGAGGAGGAGGGCGACGGTGGAAAGGGGGCCGCAAAGGAGGTTGTCGGCTTCTTCTTTATAAGTGCGGTGGTACCGGGTGAGCATGTCGGTGTATAGTGTGGCGGCTAGGTTGTTTTCGAGCAACGGGGAGGTGGCCACTAGCACGTTGAGTGCGCCCAGGTCGTCGATGAGGTTGGAGGTGTCGATAACCATGAAGGATAACGGGGCAGGGGTAGAACTGTCGGGCTGATAATCCTCCCCATCAAGCTTCAAGGGCCTAAAGCTATGCCGGCTGCGATACCAGTGAGGACTTTTAGTTGCGCCGCTCGCAAGACTTTGCAAAGTATGCCCAAAAGCAATCGCATCGCCAACAAACCACCTCATCACTACGCTCTTCTCCGCCCATGCGTCCTTGAAACTCTGGCACCAAGCAGCGAACTTCATCATCATAAGCGCCACAACCTTCTGCGATGAACTCACACCCGCCTCCCCCCAACCCTCCGGCTCATCCACCGTCCTCGTATACGCCTCCGCCAACGGAAACCCAAGAAGCGGATCCAGTCCCCAGTGCATCCTCACACGCCCAGCATCCGGCGTGACAAACATCGGGTTAACCTGCGTGCTCTCTTTCATGGCCGCGTTGGTGAGCGAAATACGCCCCACCCTCCAAAACCATTGATGGAGAATGTTCAGATGGCGCATATCCTCATCCGCTGCCGGCGCAGCCGATCTTACTGCTGTGTAGACGAGGCCATGGCCAGTTACATCCACTCTCTCATCGATTTTCACATCGCTGGTAGCAGCCAGGTCCGCTTCGAACTTGGCTTTGAGGTCAGTTGTCGTGGGCTCATTTCCGTCGAATTGAGCCCAGCATTGCCAGATTTCGCGGACTCGGGAGAGGGAGTACGAGTCACAGAAGCGGAGGCCGCGGCCGTAGGTACTGTTGTGCCAGGTTCGAAGGGAGTCGGAGATGTCGACCAGCTTGCGGGCTTGTGAGGCGATGAGGCTGGCGAGGCGGGGTGGGAGGTAGAGGTGGTAGTAGATGGGGAAGAGGTCGTGTAGGGAGGGAGGGAGGGGGGTTTGGGAGTCCATGTCGATGAGGAGGGTTAGGAGGAGGATGTTGCGGGCTGTGTGGCGTGGAAGAAAGGTCAGTCTAAGCTTCTTTTTTTTTTATCATCATTGCAGATGTGAGGCCGAGGAAAGTACGCACCTGTGATGCTTCGCTCGTTGTCACAGCAGGTTACGTCTAGTCGGCGACCTTCTATTTCTCAATTAGCAAGCACAGTCTTGCCCCAGACGGACGAATGGATAAACTTACTATCATGATCGATCGTGAAGAGAATCTTGCGAAGATCTCCACCCCCAAGAAGCAAGATGTTGATCGGGTCTTCCTGGTCATTCTCACCATCGTTGTCTTCTTGGTTCTTTTCTTTCTCTTCTCTCTCTCTTTTTCCCTCTTCTTTCTCCTCTCCTTCTTTCTCCTCTCCTTCCTTCTCCTCTCCTTGTTTCTTCTCTTCTTTTGTATCCTCTCCTTTTGTAGCGCCGGCGCGAGCGCGAACACGAAATGAAGGGGGAATATCCTGCGTCAAGCACACGGCTGGCGTGTCGCCCATGGGGTAGCTGTAGCGCAGGACATCGGTGCCCACTGGCGTCAACATGGTTGATGTTGTTGCCGTGTGACGGTGTGATGTGAATTTGTTGGGGGATCTGATACAGGTCACAAGTTGCTGTTGGGTTATCGGCTTCGAGGACGGCTTGCTTGGAAGATGCTGTGAGTTCTCGGAGTGTCTGCAGTGGATCGACTGTCTGAATACGAGAAGTTGATGAACGGGCGGGATGACGAGGATTATAAGTCCTGCCTGTGATGCTTCTTCAGGTATCTGAGCAGTTCTGGATTCTACCACTGGAAGTACAGGTAATGTCCTTCATATTTCCTGTCTCTTCTACCTTCCGCCCCCTTTCTTGCTCATTGTTTCCCGGTAAGCATTATCACGAACCGGCTCTATGGCAACCATCGCTGGGTCTAGAAAGGGGTCATGGTGAAAGAGGTTGTTTCTTGGGACCAGAATAATCTTTGAGTGTGGTTATTACCTAGGTTTTCATGGAGGAAGGTGGAAGCTTCCCATGCACCAGTACTTGTACTGTGCCCACTTGTACTTCTGGGATCCAAACGACCTCCTCGTTGAGTTGTTCGATGCTCATTTAGACAAGGAACTGATGCAAGCACATCAACAAAGAATACCTACCTTGGCTACTTGCGGGTGTTGTTAGACGTATGTATCGCTGCTGGATCAACGATTCTTGCGCCCAACATCCACCTCTGAGCGCCCGCTCAATGGAAGTGATTCTCAATTGGTTCCAACCATTGGCCTCTTCTTAGTCTTTTGAACTTCATTGGATAAAGGGGATTTATGCAGCTGGTATGGAAATCTCCATGCTGACACTCTCCCTCCTCAGCCACTTGATACTAAGCCACATTTTCCCGGCGGCCTGTCATGCTTCAGCTGAGGCTCAACAGGACACATCGAGAAAGCTGCCCAACGAAGGAAGCTGCAACCCCGCCCTTCGCAAGAAGCTCACAAGTGGTTTCCGACACTGAATCAACACATTTCGGAGTTTGATTAGACCTCCGTCGAAAAATCTTCCCTTTTCGTCGTGAATCGTTGTTCGCCTCAACCATCGTCACCATGGAGTCATTCCAGCCCTCGGGCGCTTCCACCCATCGGCCTTTCAGGTTCATTTGACGACCCTGTCTTTTGCACTCTCGACTACGTCGTCCTTGACGGCCCGCGAGACGACTACGTTGCAGTCTCATACACCTGGGGTGACCCGACGCAGACTGAAGACATCAACCTCGATGGTCACTCCTACCCAGTCACGACCAACCTCCACTCGGCTCTGACTTATCTGCGCAAAGAAGACGAGCCACGCCGCCTATGGATTTACAGCCTCTGTATCAACCAGCGAGATATGGTCGAGCGGAGTGCTCAGATTTCTAGAATGCGGGACATCTTCGCCTTTGCTGCTGAAGTGCACATACTGGCTCGGAGATTATGGTTCATCGTATGACAGGTTGTCGTGGAAGAAAACATTCCACTTTTATACCTCCTTAATCAACGCATATCCGGATTCCAGTCCATTCATTGCGGGTCTCTATTACGGGGGGATGAGCGCATTACTCAGGAGGCCCTGGTTCCAGCGGATGTGGGTAATACAAGAGGTGGCTGTCAGGGACTGGGACAAGGATGGCGAGAATGTCAAGTTTCTTGTCGGGCACTTGAACCTGACGTGGTCCATACTTGGTAGGGCCTTTGGCAATTTGTTGAACCCCAGATTATTCTCAAGGGGTTACCAGGAACTGTGTCCCGAGCCGATCGAGGAAGGAAACGCATTGCGTGAGATTCGGCACATATGGGGGATAAAGCACCACTTCCGTCAGTTGCCGATAGACAGCGTGCCTCATAACCTACCACAGCAGCTAGGGTTTATGCTGTCCAGGTTGGTTAAATCCAGGGTCACAGACCCAATGGATCGTATCTACTCGCTCCTTGGGCTGCTTTATGGTCCGGGGAAGGTTCCGGACGAGCTGGCGCCTGATTACTCCAAGCCAGTGGATGAGGTATTTCACGCTTGTGCCGCTTGGATGTTGAAAGAGGGTGCGTGTATTGACCTGCTGTCGCTTAACTCCCGGCAACGGGCAGGACGGCAATGCCCGTCTTGGGTACCAGACTTCCAAGGTCAAAACCAGAAATTCTGGCATTGCCCGGTGGATAGCAATCCTATCAGGATCCTTCAGGAGAACAGGGTTCTGGAAATCGATGCCTCGACCCTCGGAACTGTGCGTACGGTCGGAAATCGATGCGAAATCCCTGCGAAGAGCAACCTCAACCCTCATGAGTTTGTCCAGAATTGCAGGCCGTATCTCCATGACTGCGAGACCTGGATTCAAGATCACGCTATGGACCTGGACTTGATCAATGATTCTCCACGGACTAAACTTAGCGAGTATTTCGATGAGTCTTACAATGCGTCTATAAAGGACTCGGACATTTACGGGAATGTCACCTGTGGAGAACTATACGACGCTATCTTTCGTGATCCCCCCGATGTGAATGATACCTCTACTCGCCCAACCTTGACCGCGCGGTCAAAGATAGTTTATTCTTTCGCCGACTTCATCGCAAGCCAGTTCGATGGTTTCACGCCCTTCATATGTGACAACGGAAAGCTAGAGTTCTTCAACAACAAAGTGGACGTTCCAGAACCTGGGGACGTTTTTTGCTTATTTAGGGGGTCAACCAAGCAGTACATTCTACGACGGGCTCTGTCTAATTCCTTGGGAGAATGGATCATGGTAGGAACATCATACAACGCGTCTGAGTGGAGCTATGTTGAATATTTTGGAGACGATAGACCTGAAGAGGAGGGAAATGGCGACGTCTGGACAAAAGAAAAGGACAAGATCTTCAAAGCGATCATTTGTTGACCGCGGGTGCTCACCATTATCCGTTCGTCAAAGGATACGCGACTAAAATGATTGAGCCAGGGGCATAGAAGGTGGAACTGGAATCGTCACCATAATACCAAATTCCACCGTCGTGTCATGCGGCAGGCCAAAATACAACCACGTCATTCAAGTCACGACCAGGACGACGTCAACCGCATACAAGCTTCATCACAGTTCGTAAAAAGAACAATGACCACGGACCAACGCAAGTGGGCGCCCTCCCCTTCACTGACCTCAACCATCCATTCACTTGACCCAGCTAATTTCAATCCCCCAATCCACGATATAAGAATGTTGACATGAATGAATTGTCGTGTAGAAGCCAGAAGTCGTGTTTCCGAGCACTTTGACAACAATGCCCAAGATTACAGCAACTGCCTTTTGCTTCCAGGCAGCTTTACAACCAGCATGACGCGTGTCTCCTCAACTTGTTGCCCAGCCAACCTGGATTAGATTTCCCAGACCCTCACACAATTTTCATCTGATTTTTAGGCGTATCCGTCTTTCGCTGCCTGTCAATTCTTGCATTCACTCGGCTTTCTCCCATTCACCTGATCTCTTCCCAGCGACAGGCCACCCCCACTTCTAGCGCGTACAAAGCCATCGATCTCAGATCGCTTCTTCAAACTTCTCTCCTCCTCTTCCCAAACTAACCTCACACAATTTTCCATCCACAACACGGGCGTATCATCCCGCCAACATCCATCCAAGATGCTGACACCAGGCTGCCCCAACGTCACCCGCACGTTCTACCCGTTCGGCGACACCCCCGCGGTTTGCCTGACGGAGAACATACCGCCGGACAAAAAGGGCGAAGAACAGCCGGTGAACATCTTGCTCCTCGGGTCCGGCGACATTCGAAATGTGCTCTTCACAGCGCACATGGACAAAACCCGCCAGTTGGATATCACTTGCTGTGATGTCGATCGGTTGGTGATCGGTACAGTTCCCTCCCCCCGTGCCTTCCATTCCCTCTCCGCATCTTCAACTGCAAGACTGACCACTTGATGATGTTTCATAGCGCGCAACATCCTCCTCCTAACCCTCCTCATCGACCCTGACTTCGACATCGACCCCTCCTCCCCTTACTCACCCAGCTTGCCTCACCCCCCGCCCACGTCTGATGACCTCTTCGCCATTTACTACCACCAATACCTTCCCGAAAACCTCAGCTCTCTCGTCCGCTCGCAAGCCATGAGGCTGCGCCTTGTTGGCTCAACCATGTCAACATGGAACGCAAGTCCTTACGGCCGGGGTCGGAGCTTCCAACCCTATGCTTCCATGTCGAAGAGAGACAACAGCAGCAAGAAGGGAAAAGGAAAGGGAAAGGGAAAACAGAAGGGCAAAGAGGCCGAGGTAAAGGAAGACTACACACCTAAACAGCCCAACCCCATCGGAGATGTCAATCCACGCAAACCCACAAGCGGCATCCGCTTCACGGACTCGGGCACTCTAAAGCTGCTCACCCAAATCTGGGACGCCTGGTTCTGTCGTCCCGAATCCGCCCAGCAAGAGGCTTTATCAGACGGCCTTTTCAAGCGTGTCGGCGTTGCTGTGCTTAAAAGGGAGGAGGAAGAAGTGGGAGTCGCGTACGCCGCTACGAGAGCGGCAGCGTGCTCGTTCAGGGCTGCGATGCCGGTAGGCTTGGAGGCGACTCTTCATGCGACCTTGTCAAATAAACATTTCTGGAGGTTTGGGGTGACGACAGGTTCGGAGCAGTGGAAGGATGAAGATGAGGATACAGACGAGAGCACGGATACGGATTCTGATTTGGAGAACAACATGAAGCAGGGAAAGGGGAAAGAAAAGGAGAAAGTGCCTTCGCAAGAATCCTGGAAACAGGCTCAGGAAAGACGAGAAAAGACGGCAAAGAAGAGAAGGGCGGACACGATCCCAGGTCGAGAGGTGATCAACCCCCTCTTCACCACTCCCTCCCCTGGCGTCCTCATCGACCACTCTTCCGACCCTCTCCAAGGATTCCACCTCGCACCTGCCTACCTTCCCATTGTCGGTCAGCCACCCCCAAAGGAAGGAAGCTCCCAACTGGAACGACTCGTCGCCGTCGCAAAGCAAGAGTTCGCCGACTGGTGCGACTCCTTTCGCCGTGCTTGGCGCGAAGGCCGCATCACCCTCCGTTTCTTCGTCGGTGATGCGCTCGCTTTTGCGCACACGCTTCAGCACCACAAGGCGGTTGCCCTTGGAAATCCAATGCTGGATCCGGCTTTTGGCAATTGGTATCGCTTCCGGGATTCGTTTGATCCTCTCATCCTCGACAGCGACGATTACAGACCAGTGCCGAGCGAGTCGCATAGGTGTCAAGCGCCCGTGTCGTTTCACGTCATTGACACGTCCTCTCTGGCCGACCATGTCGGGGCGCTGAACGTGCTCATCGCGACCTCTCCGCTCCTCGAAAACCGGCTGGCCTCGACGCTGTACACCGAGCACACACTTCCCCTGCCCCGGCCTTCAGACAGCAAAGATGCGAGGCTGGGACCGAAAACTCCCCAGGAAGTAGCAGACACTCTTCTCCATGGCGATCTTCTCACAATGTCCCTCCTCCTTGGTCTCTCACCAGTAGACTACTACACCAATACTTATCCCTCTGCTCCGCCACCCACTTTCTCTTCCCCTCATTCTACCCCTCCCCCGGCACCACCCACTTTCCCAACACCGAATCCTCCCCCTCCTCCCCCTTCTGGTGCCTCCCCCGCGCCCTCCCCAAGCCCAATCACCACTCCAGCCACAGTGGCACAGTACTTCAACCAGCGCCTAACGTGGAAGCGGCCCGTCTACCACCAACCCACCGACGGCAGCGGCAGAGACTGGACCATCAGCAACAGAAACAATATATGGCCCGGTCCAACTCCTTCTCTGCGTGAGGCGTTGGAAGAGTTTGCGAGGGAGATCGAAAACTTTGAGAAATCGACAAGGGAGATCTCTCAACATTTGAGGGCTCTGAAGGAAGAGGAGTGCGAAGAACAAGAAGAAAAAGAAGAAGAGATGGAAAAAGGAAAAGGAAAAGGCAAAGCGAAGGGGAAGAAGAAACCTCAGAAGAAGAAGACCAACGCCAAGGCAAAGATCCCGGAACATATACGCAACATCCCGCCGGAAGTACGAGAGGAAATGCTTGATGCCAGGGCGTTTCAGCAAGCGGAATTCGTACTAAGGGACCTCGAGCTTCAACGCGAAATCCGCATCCAGAAGGAGAGGTGGGAAAAGGAGCGGACGGAGATGCCACTGCGCAAGATCCGGTTCCAAGCTGAAGAGCTCGTGGAATTTTTGATGACGGTTTACTCGAGGATGTATGAGTCAAGGTACTTGTTTGAGAGGAAGAACGATGGCGATGGCGCTGGTGATCCAGGTGCTGAAGAAGGAAGTGTTCACAAACGCGGAGTGGGTTTCAGGCTGTTGAGTCCGAGGACGTGTAATCGGGCGACTTTTGCGTCACTTTTGAAGATTATTCAGGACCGAGTGGTAATCATCGGCGAGCCACTGCCAAACTCCGATCCGTCGGAGACTGAGTCCATGGGGCCGATGGATTTCTCGGTTCTGGACGAAATGTGGAAGACGTCTTCCGAGCCCGACACAGATTCTGTCAATGCCGAGATCAGCGAAATCCTCGCAGCGACCATTGAAGCCTGTCGCTCGTCACCCGGTCCATCCACTTCCACCAACTCGGTGCCAGCAACCGCAGACGGCGACGACGGCCATGACGACAACGCCGCAACTTCCAACTCCGACCGCGACGCCAACTTCAATCCCGATGGATCAGACCCCTACGAGCCTCCCTCCTCCCCCATTCCCACCCTTGTTCCCTATTACCACTTCTCAGACTCATCCGATAGCGACTCGGATTCGTCTTCCCCATCCACCATCATCGCCCCCTCAGCCGTCCCTGTCTCCCCATTTTCCTCCTCACCCTCGCGCCAGACCACCGCCTGGCACCGTACGCTGCAAGCCATGCTTGAAGAACTCAAGCACTCCCTCGTCAACTATGTTGAAACCCAAGGATCCTTCGATCAGGAGCTTTCCACCATCCTTCACCATTTCGGTGCCTACTCCTCCCCCGAGCACGCCATAACTGACCCCGACGGCCTGATCAAACCGAGAGTGTACAACCTCGCCCACGAGGCAATCCCCAGTGCCAGCAAGTACAACTCCACTCTCTACAACTGGGTTGATATTCCGAGCTCTCTCGCCGTCACTGTGCAGATCCCCCGCCACGCACTTGTCGCTTTGCGAACCATTATGATGAGTTTGGAGACGGGTTTGCACATCTTGGAACCCGAGACAACTGTTGGAGGAAGGGGCAGGAGAACGATCAAGCCGGCGTACGTCCCGGCTTTGCAGGCTTGTATCCGTCCTACGCATGACCACGAAGGTAAACATATCGCCGACATGCCTGGCCACTTGTTTACTTCTCTGCAGACGGGGTTTGGTGAGCTCGAGATCAAAGGACGGCATTTTACGCCTCGGTTTAGGCTCAACATCGAGACAGATCCCCTTGGGTGGGAGGGGCAGAGCGATTTGTTCGTCAGCTTCATGGTTCCTACCAGCATCTTGATGAGGGACGCGGTGACGGGGTTGGTGACTGTTGAAGTTGTGCCTACGATTGGCCCAGATGTTGCGCGGCGGAGCGAACTTTCATTCCTGGCGACTGGAACTCTGAAGATGGACCTGAAGATCTTTGAGGCTAATTTGGGTTTCGATCCATCTGTGTTCATCAGTCAGCACATGCCAAACCAAAGCGGAGTGACGAGGATGTGCGGGTTTGCGGAAACACCACAGGGCTAGGAGCCTGTGCCTTCCGCGCTCAAGACGATGATGACGGCCAAGATGGACGACAACCACCAACGCATCAGTTCGATCAGCACTCGAATTACCTTGCTCACCGACCGTCTCCTGGACAGACTGGCAAACAGGGAATGCAAAGTCCGCTCGGTGGCGGTCACCCCTTGCTCTTACCACCTCATCATCTCCAAAGACCCCACCGCTTCTTTCTTCTCCCACGGCCCCAAGTCCTCCCACTTATGTCCTTTGAAATTCCTCATCGACGTTCCGCTTCCCACCAACCATGATATGCGCCGAACCCGCCCTTGTCGGTCCAAAGGCTTCATCGACCTAGTAACTCCGGTCGACCCCTTCGCTTGGAGGACCTTCTTTACCCCATCCTTCCTTCACCCCGTCCACTTGGAGCCAGGCACTCAAACCCCCATGAACTGGTCTCTCCCGTATTTACATTCCTCCCATTTATCTTCTTTGTCATCCCCCTCGTCGTCTTCTGGTAATCCTCTCGACACCCTCCCCCGACTCTCCCAATCCGGCTCTCTCATCGGCTGCCTCCCGGACCCTCACCTCCGCAGCACTGACCGCTTCTGCCTCTGGTGGTTGCAGCTGCAAAACTTCCAGCACCAGTTATCCATACGCGAAGCCTCAATTCATTCGCAACTCTCTCAACACGCTGACCCAGTCCCGAAAAGCGCTTCTCCCGAGGACGAGGACAAGCAGCTCAAGGAAAAGGACAAGCAGCTTACTGATGCTCTAAATCGGTATCTGAACACAGCCGGTGAGCATTCCAGGTTCGAGTTAAGAATGTCCCTGTCCGTGCTGTTTGACGTAGCGGCCGGTATATTGAGGCCGAAGTCATTCTGGAGGCACATGGATTTAAGTCTCAGGCCGAAGGCACGGGAGGATCAAGAGTGGAGGAGTGTGTTTGCGGTGTGCGACCTTGTTCCCAGCCGGAGGCCGCCGGACTGCACTTGCCATGATAAATGTCTTGACTGCGGCAAGGGAATGGGCAGCGGCAGCGGGAGCGGCACCGGCAGTTGGGTCAGCTGGGATGCTGCCACCGGTAATCAGCATGAACATTCTCGCACTGGGACGAGACGAATCCTCATCTTCATTGCGAAAGACGGCATCTGTCTGGACTTGGCTCATGGGACGGTGATACTGGACACGGCTGTGCTGGTAATCACCAAGGAGTTGCGCCAGAGCTTGCCCAGATTCTTGACTGACGGGAGCATCCAGCCGCCGATGCCTATTTATTCTCAAGGGGTCATGTCCCAGACGATGAGAACATGGAAGGAGGTTTTACCTGCTTTTGCTGAGCGGTGTCGCGGCCAGACATGGGAGCATGGACCGGCTTGTGAGTACAAGGCGAAGCAGAGGGTACCGGTGGCGACCAAGTTTCATAAGGATGATCCGGTGTTTTGCTCGTGTAGCATGGGTAAACTGCCTGAGAGTTGGTCAGTGCGTGACGACTATCCAGTTCCACAATGGAAGGAGATCCGGCCGCATCTTGTTAGGGCGGCGATCAGTTTACCGTTTGGATGTCCAGGGCTTGGAGAACCGTATCAACACCCGATGAGCTGGCATCCTCTTCTCCATCCTCATACTGTCCCCGTTACAGGTGTGACTCCTGGCCCTGCCGTGGTGGAGTCGGCGGCAGGTACGGGTCCGAGTGCGGTTTCAACTTCGGCAGCAGCTCCGGCCAGAGCTCCGGTTTCGACTCCGGCCCCGGCTACAACCGGCATTAGCCAGCCTCCAGCTGCGAAAAGGATCCGAACCAACCCCACAAGGTCAGCTCCGGCCTCCGCTCCGGCTCGAACGGCGGCTCCAACTGGCACTCGCTCGACACTGTCCACGAATGGACTCGAAATACGGCCTCCGAAACCAGCCTCGGCTTCAGCTCCGGTTACGGCTTCAACTGGCACTGGCTTGACTCAAGCTCAGACTCGAGCTGAGTTGTTTCAAGCCAAGTTTCAAGCTGAGATTGCTCGAGCTCGGACTCAAGCCCAGACTCAAACTCTGGCGGCCAAAGCCGCTAGTTTGGCTCTGAATCCGAAGCGGCCTTCAAGCTCAGGCCCAACTTCTGTTCAAGCCCCGCCTCCTGCTAGCACCAAGTCGGCTTCGGCTAATGCAACCACGACGCCCACTGTAAGGCACAGGTGCAATTTTTGCAATGAGCCAAAGAATAGAGAGAATGGAGACGAGTTGAATCAATGCTCCAAGTGCAAGAAAGCACGGTATTGTTCGAGGGAGTGTCAGATGGTGGATTGGAAGAGGCATAAGAAGGAATGTGATGCTGGTGCTGTGAATGGCAAGGAGAAAGAGAAGGGAAATGAGAAGCAGAAGGACGAGAAGAAGGGAAAATGAAGAGTATCGCAATGTAAGATAATGTAATGTTATATCTGGCAGAGTATAGTCACCTTCCTCTTGAAGAGGGAGTTGGTGCCTAACTGAGCCATTACGGGAGATTCATGGCCAGTTTCGGTCCTCCCCTTGGTAGTACAGCTCAAAGGTTAATGAAAGCGTATCAGTCAAACCCAAATGAAGAGCATGCCCCAAAGCAACTCGTAAACAAAACAAGCAGAGATGAAGTCACTCTTCCATGTAAGAGACTCACTTGAGCCCCTAAGTTGGAGAACCCAGGCATTACTTCTACCACAACCTCAGGGGTGTCGTAGTGCGCACCAAACACACATAACAGGCGTGGGTTGTCAGGTGGCAGAGAATAAACAGTGCTTGAAGCCGTCAACACACTTGTCAACGACGACCGAAACGAGACCAGACTGGAAACTCGGACTCATTGGAAGTGTGTTCCGAAACATCAAACACCATTGACAACAACGGCACTTCCTGTGAGCAGATATGTCCAACGATTGCCACGAGAAGACGAGAAAGGAACTAACCGTAACGCCGAAGCTTGCTCGCCTCCAGTCTCCAACGGCGACTCCAGCGGCGACTCCAGCGGCGACTCCAGCAGAGACTTTGACCTTGGCAACGACACATGGGGGAAACAATGTTGATCGGCAGGGCCACGCAGGGACGTGATGGATGATCGTTCTGATAGCTTCGGCGGAAGTACCCTCTTCTGGAGCATGTGGGCATCGTGTGGACGCTGTGGGTTCGGGCTACTGTTTCGGAAGCCTTGGTTTCTGGCCCGCCATGAGGTGACGATGGAGAAAAGTTTCAAATGACAAAGGTAAGGACTCAGGAATGTATTATGGTGGTGAGGACGACCGAGAGAATGATGGGAATTTGGGTGTTGTTGCGAAGTTTGAGTTGAGTGATGCGGGGAAGACAACGAAGGATGGAACTGGCCCAGGCTGTTGAAAGGTGCAAAGTCAGATGGCTCCCTAACTTGATGTGGTGGAGAGCTCATTGAAAGCTGTTGGGGCATTATCCAAATCAGCAGTAAGGTCTGGCATAAGACCCGACATCAAACCACGCGAGGGAAGGGACCATGCATGCAGTGATCCAGATCACACTCGTTTCGTGCTGTACCTGCGCGCCTTCCCGCTCCGTTCTTGACCCTTCGTCAACTCCTCATTCCACTTTCCATTTTTGTTCGGCGTCAAACGATCAAGTGTCTGGACCAGGAACGTTGAGTCAGTTTGATCGGTCCTGCCAAGTTCAGTCCCTCTCAATCCCCTTTGCACCGACTCGGAAGGACGAACTTTGCCGTCACTCGTCCAGACTTTTGAGCTTCCACGTCTGCTTCCCCGTTCCGCCGACAGTCTCAAATGTGATTCCACTTTTGCTTCCCGTCACCACCAACCACCGAGTTCAACACCACGGTGACAGCGGAGTGAGTCGGTACTGTAATGAGACAAACGGAGGAGCCAAAACGGCGACTGACACGTGCGGGGAATGATCTGGCGTTTTTGTCTCGGTGATGGGATCATGATGCGACATTTTCCATGTGCCAAGGTGCTGATGGGTGCTGATGGTGGGATCAAATCTTATCAGATCATCAGATATTGTCCCGCAGGGTGCTCCAAAAAAGGCTAAAGACCTGCCATTGCCGAACCATTGGATGACAGTCTCCAGTCCCCCACAACGGAGTGCACCTCGGGTCGGACCAAACAACCCACTACGGATAGAAATGAGTCAAATTTTTATCCCGCTGTGTGTGAAAATGTGGGAAGAGTGTGGGCGAGGACTGAGGAGTCGGTGGTGCTCAGGGGCTGCATTCCAATGAGGGAGTGACTGTCTGTCTCTTGAGATGCTCAGCGTGATGGACTGAAGCCCTGGAGGTGAGTAGACATTCGATACATCTACCTACTGCCAGTGATGGTATTCAGAGTGTTGCCTTGACACTGACTCAATGGTCAACTCAGCTCAATCACAACGACGGTCCTCAAACAGCCAACCCTACTAGTGTAGTCATTCAGAGGCAGATCTTGAAGAAAGCCAAACCGACCGGGGATGGAATAACGGACGCTGACGCAATCCTTGGAAAAAACAAAGAAGGCGGACTGCCAATGCAACCCCACTCCACCGTGGTCCGATCTGATAATCATTTTTTTTTTCCCTCTCACCTGCCCATTTCTCTCCATCCGGCGTCGTGCCCGTGCTCACAGTTTCACTCCAGCCCGGCCCATGTCCGCTCTTCGGAAAGGCGGAAAGAGGAGACAGTCTCGGGCCATGAGTGGTGGATGAGTGGTCGAGATCAGATAAAACATGCTTTGATGTCCCACTGATCACATCTTATCTGATCCGAAGATAACGCCGATGCCGCCTGACGCATCCTGGACCGAACCTGGCGCACCCACTTAGCACCTTCTGCAAGCACGAACCTGGCAGAAAAACGGGCAAGAACCGGGTCTTGGCAGCAATTGGCCAACCAAAATCCGTTTGGAAGTTTCCAACCCCTCCCCGCCATCCCGGTCATGCAACCCCACCATCTCCATCCAAAATTGAACTCGTTTCGGTCCCGTCATCACCGTCACAACAACTGACCGAACTGCCCCCAGCAAGACCCCGTCACAGGCTCACAGCCACACTGTCAACCCGTACTGATGCCGTCCATCGATCGAGAAGCGAGAGTCCCATGACGATACGAAGATGCCGCCGTCCTGACACCATGTCCCCAACACCATGGCGACGGGAGAAACCGCGACAAGAAGACACCAACCGAGATGCCGTCTTCGAGTCCCCCGCAGTCCAACGTTGGAATCATGCCATGGATTGCACCACAACCCGGATAGAGTAGCCGACGAGGCAGAGAGCGGTAGAGAACTGCAACATAGGATGGGACACTACACCATGTACACAGAGTGGGAATGGCGACACACGGTGCATGTTTAGCTACAGACGGGGTCAGGAGCGGGCCAGCGGAGGAGTAAACCATTTACGAGCGGAATGGAGTCAATTCAGGTTGTCTCCAAGTTACGGTATGCTCCCTTGCTTCGGGTTGCCTCCCCTGGTCAAAGATCAACAACCCTTCTCTCTATCAAAACGGCCGCCTCTGCCACCTTTCCCACTCCTTCTTCCCTTTCCCTTCCTTCCCCTATCCTATACCTCCTCCATCATCCAAAGCAACCCTCCCGGTGTTACTCGGCCTCTCTCTTCCTATCCTCCTCCAGTTCCGTCATCTGCGTCAATCCCTGACAAAACAACGTGGGCAACACCGTTCCTGACACCTGCAATCACAAACCCGCGTGTGCAGTTGGAGTTAACGCGTGGTTTCACTGCGGCAGACAGAACCCCAAGTTACACAGACGTTATACGCCATTAAACTTAATTCCCCGCAGCCAGCTACACCGGGAACGCACAAGCTCGACTGTTGCTGTGCCGCCATCATCCCGTCATCCGGCCGTCTAGACATAATTAAAGCAGACTCCTGGAGTCCACGCAACTCACCCAACATTTAGAAAATGTCGCCTCACTGCTGCAACATGATGGATGACTCCTCCTCCGTCTCGTCCAGTAGTTACACCTCCGAACCCGTGGTCAATGGCGTGAGCAATGGTTCTGCCGCTGCCACCAGCCAATACAAGAACTTCTCCAAGAGCCGCCACTTGAGGCCCACCCCCTCGGATGAGATCCACGATCTCGTCTGCGTTGGCTTCGGCCCCGCCAGCATTTCTGTCGCCATCGCTACGCACGACGCCATCGAGGCCGGCAAGCTTGCAGAGTCGCCTAAGGTCCTCTTCCTCGAGAAGCAGGCTGACTTCGCCTGGCATGCCGGCATGCTCCTTCCCGGAGCCAAGATGCAGATTTCCTTCATCAAGGACCTCGCCTCCCTCCGCGATCCCCGCTCCCACTTCACCTTCCTCAACTACCTTCACCAGAACGATCGCCTGGTCGATTTCATCAACCTCAGCACCTTCACCCCTGCCAGAGTCGAGTTCGAGGACTACCTTCGCTGGTGCGCGCGCCATTTCGACGACGTCGTAAGATATCAGACCGAGGTTGTGGCTGTTGAGCCCGTTCAGTCCTCTGGGCCTAACAAGCTCTTCACTGTTACTTCCCGCAACATCATTACTGGCGACATCACCACCTACCAGGCTCGCAACGTCTTGCTTGCTCTCGGCGGCCAGGCTTCCATCCCCAAGCCTCTTCCCCAGAAGCACCCCCGCGTTATCCACTCGAGCCAGTACGCCAGCGTGATTCCCAAGCTTCTCAGCGACCAGTCCGCTCCCGTGCGCGTGGCTGTTCTCGGCGCTGGCCAGTCGGCGGCGGAGATCTTCAACAACATTCAGAACCTTTACCCCAACTCCAAGACTTACATGATTATGCGCTCCGAGTTCATGAAGCCTTCTGATGATTCGCCCTTGTACGTACCTATCCCCTTCCCTCCATCTTTCTAGGATGCAACTAACAATCCTCTACTAGTGTCAACTCCATCTTCAACCCCGAATTCATCGACACCATCCACTCCCGCCCCTCGGCCTACCGCTCCCACTTCCTCGCCGACGCCAAGGCCACCAACTACGGCGTTGTCCGCCTCGAGCTCATTGAGCACCTCTACGAGGTCATGTACCACCAGCGCCGCGTGCTCGGCACCGACGAGACGCAATGGCCCCACCGCATCATGGCCGCGCGCAAGATCGTCTCGGTCTCCGAGAAGGGTGATAATCTCAAGATCAAGGTCGGCCGCTACTTCTACGGCGAAGAGGAGACTGACACCGATGGACCCGTCGTGGACGAGGAGACGCTCGATGTCGACGTGATTATCTGCGCTACGGGCTACAAGCGCATGGCGCATGTGGATATGCTCAAGCCCACATGGCCGCTGTTGCCTGAGGCTGGTGAGGCGCTGGTGGCTGAGACTGTTAAGGGGTCTAAGGACAGGTGGTTTGTCGAGGGTGAGGAGAAGAGCTTGAGGGTACTCGAGGCCAATCGCGATTATTCGGTCAAGTTTGGGCAGGGCAAGGTTGCACAGGGCAGTGGCATCTGGTTGCAGGGGTGCTGTGAGGGAACTCATGGTGTAAGTTTTTCCCCCTGATCTGATGACTTTGTATATTTTGGATGGTGATGCTAACATTTGACAACAGTTGTCCGATACCCTTCTTTCGGTTCTGTCTACACGGTCTGGCGAGATTGTCAAGTCGATTTTCGGTGCTTAAATAGGGAGCATCATGATACCATGTTTTGCTTGCGTCACAGCGAGAGCGATTTTCTTTTTACACGATTGTCTGAATCTGGAACGGAAAAATACCTGGGGGGCTTCATATCTGGTTTTGGAAGGAAAATTTCCTCATGTCACTTTACTTCTGTTGTACATAATTTGTCTTGCTTTTTGGTCATATGGTTTTTGGCATAGCTTTGCTTGTCTGGTTTTGCAGTTGAAGCAAAATATCATTGGGTATACTTTTTGGATACCTCTACACACCTTCAATCTTCTGTGTTGCACATGTTTTTACTGGCAGGGATATCACACAATGGCGGCGGTGTTTCAACACTCGCGCGATTTTCACGTGCGCGCGATTAATTATCAGATCATCAGATGGAAAATTGCGGGAATTGGAACGGGGGGGGGGTCTAACCGTCTAAGGGAACTGATGGCCGATGATCGGATCAGATAAAAATTCTCGACACCAGGGGGGTTTAGAGCCTTGGCATCAGATACATTGTGAGCCGAACGTAACCCGAATGAACACGAGGGCGAAGGAACGGTGGATCTGATAAACACGCGGACGAAAACTAACGGCGTCAACACGAATTCGCGATGGACGGTGAGTGGTGGCCGGGGTAGAAGATTCAAAACGGAGGTTATGATGGTTGCAGTGGAAGCGGATGCCGGCGGCGGGGGACGTGGGGCCGTGGGGGGTCCACTTCACCGGTGCCCACCATCACCCACCCCGGCCGTGCTGTCGTTAATGACGCAAACGAGACAGCGGCAACGAGGGGCGTCCGCCGATGAACAGTCAAGGCCATTCAAGAGCATCTTTCGAAACGTGTGTGATGTACTCAAGGCAAGGCGTTTGAGTTTCTATTCGGCAGTCGGGATGATGATACTGTTCAAACCGGTGTTGCAAATCGACATGTTCAAGCAAGAGAGGTACGTAAGCTAGTGGATCGATCAACATGGCCTAAAAAAGGTCAGGCAGGTACATTTCCTGGCAGGTGAAGGTTGAAAAAAGGACAAGAAAGCACGGATGGAGAAATAAAAACAACCAACGGGGAATGGAAATACGAGCCATTGCCGAGGTGTAGTGAGAAATAAGACGGGCAATCGCACAGCACAGTGGAGGAAACACCGAACGGCGGCTATCGATACGCCTCCACTGTAACCTCGGGTCATCCATCACACCATTCTCGGATTTTAGTCTCGATGAAGAAACACGCGTACTGTCACCGGCGGCCGGTGTGATTGAGGACCTAAAGAGTTTGCATATCGATCTTGAAGTTGAATATGATGGGTATGAAGTATCTGATAAGGGGTATTCCATGTTGTGACTGAGAACTGGGACGATGGTGCGCTTCCATTCTCGTCCGAGGCCGCTACCAACAAAGAAGTATCTACCTTTTCAGTTTGTCTTTAATTTACGACGGGATCCGAATGTGACAACTTTGAAGACGATTACCGAAAGAAACTGGAGGGTAGCGGTACCTTGCATATATCCACCGGGCCCGGAACCGGAGGAAACTAACACGGACAACAGCCGAGAACACGGAAGGAACGTATGCTTCGAAGGAGGAAGACGCAATATCCGGCACCTGCCAAACCATCGGCAAACAAGGGAGGACAGTTGCATCGCAACTTCCAAGTTTCGAGCGATCCATCGCAGCTCCACCGAGATTTCTTATCGCTCGCGTCGTCTTTTCTTTTCAACAAAGATGGTGACTCGGGCGTCGTCCACCACAGACACCGCTGATCTGCGCCCACCCCGTCCGCTTGGCACTCCGGGATAGATGGTCCATCACAAACTCCCAATCCCAAGAAAAAAAAGAAGCTTTCATGTGTTCAGTGATACCATCACCACACACCACCTCAACTGCAACGTTGAACCTCTTCATGTCGTCAGCCGCCGACCAATGATTCTATACAGAAATCAAATCACCAAACATCAACTGGCAACGACACTTCCCTTGATTTCCAAGCACAACCAATCACCAATACCAGACATCGTGAGTGTCCCTCTGTTGTGCCCATTTGATATCTCAATGTTTAACGCATGGCCGCCCTCGGCAAGTACCTTAGCGAATAAGATGGACGACTTGGGGACTTGAGTTGACGTTTTGGGCATATCAGTCTGCATATCAGCAACACCAGCTGGAGTTACTCAGGACGCCTGATTCCTCATTGGACAGTCTCACCGGACCATATCACTTACGGCATCCTCCCGTCCCAGTGTCCCACTACACCCGCCGCACAACCGCTACAAACGGTGTGCAATAATAGCAGTTCATTGTGCTGAAGGACCACATTAGCAGGTCATATCAACAACAAAAGGCCTAAAGGGAGGCCATCACCACCAATCAACAATGGCAACTGTCGACTCGGACCCAGACGTTGCCCTCTCCATCGCCAACCACCCAGCAACGAGACTCCCAGGTCCCAGTCTCCTTCATTTCCTCGTACAACACCGCTCAGAAACAAGAGACGATGATGCACTCGCCATTGACTACCTCGCCCTTGATGGCTCCCGAGTCTCACTGTCATACCATGAGCTGCATCGAAGATCCGACGCCTTGGCGGCCAGGATATCGTCTCTCGCCGGGCCGGTAACTGACGACAACACCCAACTCATCGTTCCGGTACTCATTCCCCAATGTCCAGATTTGTACATCACCCAGTTGGCCATCCTCAAAGCCGGAGGAGCTTTCTGCCCGCTTAACCTGGATATCCCCCTGGAAAGAGCAAAGTTCATCTTGAATGAAGTCTCAGCTGCCTTGGTCATCACCACCCCCGAGCTGGCGGAGAGGGTTCCTGAGGATGAGACGGGAAAGAAGGTTCTTATACTTAGCGACGAAGTCTTCACATCGACAGAGACAGCCGAACATAGACAACCGACACCAACCAACCTAGCCTACGTCATGTACACCTCCGGCTCGACAGGAACTCCCAAAGGCGTGCCCATCACCCACGATGCTGCCACTCAGTCTCTCCTAGCCCATGATCGACACATCCCCGAATTTTCGCGGTTCCTCCAGTTTGCTGCACCAACCTTTGACGTCTCTGTCTTCGAGATCTTCTTCCCTCTGTTCAGGGGCAAGACCCTCGTGAGCTGTAACAGGTCGGCCATGCTCAATGATTTGCCTGGGATCATCAACAAGTTGGAGATTGACGCTTGCGAGCTTACGCCTTCGGTGGCTGGAAGTTTGTTGCGCAAGAGAAGGAATGCCCCCGGTCTGAAGTTGCTCCTGACCATCGGTGAGATGCTTACGCAGCCTGTCGTTCGCGAATTCGGTGGCGATGATACCAAGGAGAGTATCCTCTGGGGCATGTACGGCCCAACCGAAGCAGCTATCCACTGCACTGTCCAACCCGCCTTTGCTGCGGACTCTGTCCCTGGCCTAATAGGCTTCTCCTTCGACACTGTTTCCTCTTTCATTCTGGCTATGCCAGAGGAGGGAGCTGACGCCTCAGAGATTAAAATTGTTCCCCTCGGCGAAGTTGGCGAACTCGCCATCGGCGGCCATCAACTAGCCCCCTGCTATCTCAACCGCCCTGAAGTCACAGCCGAAGCCTTCGTCTCCCACCCCGTCTATGGCCTGCTTTACCGCACAAAGGACAAGGCGCGCATGCTCCCCGATGGCACAATGCAATGTATGGGTAGAATTGGCGACGGCCAAGTCAAACTCCGCGGTCAGCGCATAGAGCTAGGAGAAATCGAACATGCCGCTTTGCGTACTCCGGGGTGTCACTCCGCTTTTGCAGCGGTCATCAAGGGGATCCTCGTCCTCTTTTGCGCTGTCGACTCTGCCGATTCCATGTCCACCAGGATTGAAGACTCCTGCAAAGCCTGGCTGCCGGGATTCATGGTACCCGGTGACATTATCGTCATGACAGAATTCCCTCGCTTGGCGTCAGGAAAGGTGGACAGAAAGGGACTGGTGGCGGAGTATGAAGCCATGCAGGCTAGCGGGCAGCCAAAGGAGGAAAAGTTTAAGGATGAGAAGGAGAGGCAGATCTATGTGTTGGTGCGAAATATCCTTGAAGTTGTCGTGCACCCAACCCAGAGTTTGATGCATGCGGGCATGGATTCATTGAATGCTATCAAGCTCGCGAGCGCACTGAGAAAGGCGATGGGAGTGGCAATTGGGGCAAATGAAATCCTGGGGGCTCGAACAATAAAAGCTCTAAGGGAGGTGATCAGGGATCTTGAGGCTGAGGGCACTGAAGATGAGGAGAATCAGGGAGAGGACCCGAGGACGTATCAGCCGGCTGAAATTGTGGCCAGCAACGACGTTCTAAAGGGACGGCTGGAGGATATTGAAGCTGTGCTGCCTTGTACGCCGCTTCAAACTGCGATGCTCTCTGAGACCACTGCCAACCCGAGGGCATACTGCAATTGGTTAAAGCTCAAGTTTCCGGAGGGCTTCATGGAGATGGATGTCCGATCGTGGTTTCTTCAGCTGGCGCAGTCAAACGAGGCCTTAAGGACTGGGTTCGTACATCATGACGGCCAATTCCTGCAGGTCATCTTCAACTCCCTCGATGACTCCCTGATCTCGGTGACCGACAACATCACCGAAGAGTTCACCTTCATTAACGATGAAGATTTCCTCCGCCCCCTCCGAATCTTCCTCTCCCCTTCCTCAGCCACATCACATATCACGGCCATCCTGCAGATCCATCATGCCATCTACGACGGCTGGTCAACAGACCTCCTCATCTCCGACCTTCAGTCTTTTATCAACGACTCCACTCCCAATTACCGTCCCTCATTCAGCGCCGTCACAACCTACTACCACTCCGCCCCTTACCGCCGCTCTTGCAACAAAGCCCGCGAATTCTGGGCTCAACACCTCGCCGATTTCCAACCTCCTTCACTCCCGGAACTGCGACCCGACATCGCTCTCTCTTCCACTGTGCAGTCCCACTCCGTCCATCTTCCCTCTCTTTCTCCCCATCACGTCAAGTCCGTCCTTTGCGAACTGGATTGTACCCCACAAGTCCTCTTCCAAGCTGCTTTGTCTTGGCTATGGAGCGTTTACGTCGGAAGTCAAGACGTGGTCATCGGCACTGTAACATCGGGAAGAACCATTCCAGTGCCGGGCATTGAGGAGATCGTCGGACCGTGCATTGCTACGGTGCCGCTGAGGACAGATTTGGGAGGTGTAAGGACGGTGAGGGATCTGTTGGAGAGTGTGCAGGCGGTGGGTAGGGAGGTGGTTAGGCACAGCGTGTTGCCACTGAAGGAGATTAAGAGGGTTGCGGGGATCAAGGCCGGGCAGAGTCCGTTTGAGGTGCTTTTTGTCTACCAGGAGACACTCGACAACCTGACTGGGGATGCGGACAAAGGCGGAAAGGGGAAGGTTGTGGAGCTGGAACAAGGACGGGACTGGCTCGAGACGAAACTTCTCGTTGAAGTCGAGCCCCAACAGGATGGGTACGACCTGGCGCTCACATATCACACTGATGCATTTACGGCGGCACAGATCGCCGTCATGGGGGAACAATTGAGTGTTCTTGTTGAGGCTATGCTCAACAGCTTGGACACGGAAGTATCTTTTCTTAGGAAAGTCTTCCCAAGGAAACTGTTGTCGATTTACAACGAACAGCCAAAGATGCTTGAAGGCGTGCCGGATTTGGCGAAGGCCGTTGAGTCGGCTGTTGAGAAGAACCCGGATCAGGAGGCACTTTGCTTCGCGGAGAGGATTGCGGAAGATGGCACCGTGGAAGCGAAGTGTGTGAGCTATCGGGAGTTGAATGCAACGGCCAACAAAATTGCCTGGCTGTTGAAAAGTCAAGGCGTGGAGGAAGGAGACATCGTGGCCATTGTCATGGAAAAGTCAGTGCTTCTCTATGCCGGAATACTGGCGATTCTCAAAGCTGGGTGTGCGTATCTGCCTTTGTTGCCCACCACGCCGGCTGAGAGGGTAAAGACCATCTTTGGGCAGGCTAGTGTTCAGTTTTGCCTCACTGATACTTCATCCAAGAAGAAGCTCGCACAAGTCACAGGTGTCGAGTCCCTGGATCTTGAGACGACCGATTTCGAGGGGCTTTCCAATGAGAACCTCAACATCCCAGCCGACACATCCCGCATTGCCTACGTCATCTACACCTCCGGCTCTACCGGCGTCCCCAAGGGTGTTTGCGTTACCCAACTCAACATCGTCAGCAATCTCGACGTCTTATCTCGCATTTACCCATCTATCCCCGGCAAATCCCGTCTCCTTCAGTCCTGCTCCCAGGCCTTTGACGTCTCAGTCTTTGAGATTTTCTTTGCCTGGACCCAATCATTGACCCTCTGCTCTGGCACCAACGACACCCTCCTTGACGACCTCGAACGCTCCATCCGCTCACTTGGTATCACCCATCTTTCCATGACGCCTACCGTTGCCTCGCTCGTTTCCCCCGAAAACGTCCCTAATGTGGAGTTCTTAGTGACGGCGGGAGAACCAATGACGCCTGCGGTAGCAAACAAGTGGCACAAGCAGTTATGGCAGGGGTACGGACCGTCAGAGACGACAAATATCTGCTCCGTTAAGCGCATGGTTGTCCCTCCCCGTGGACCCCGTCACAGGATCCGACATTTGGGTTTCACCTTCCCCAACACCAGCGCGTTCGTGGTGTACCCCGACACTGACTCCGATAAGCTCGAGCTGGTCCCAGTCGGAGGGTTCGGTGAGCTCTGTTTCGGTGGAGATCAGGTCGTCAAGGGTTATCTGGGGCAAGATGAGCTGACGAGCGAAAGGTTTGTGGTGCACGAGGACTGGGGGAGGGTGTATAGGTCGGGTGATCTGGGTAGGATGCTGGCCGATGGTAGTTTGGTGATTTGGGGAAGGGCAGATGAACAGGTCAAGGTGAGAGGTCAGAGGGTTGAGCTGGGGGAGGTTAGTGCTGCTGTGCAGGCGGCGGCTCGGGTAAGTGCTGGACATATGTCTGGAGGTAAGTCGGTGGAGAAAGTGGATGGGGTGGAAGAAAAGGGGGTCGTAGGAAGGAGCGGGAAGACGGAGGGCAACGGAGTCGAGTGCGCGACGCTGTTCTTCAAGTCGAAGAAAGGAGCGGCTTCTACTGGCTCAGAGCAAGGGCAAATCGTCAGCTTCTTCGTCCCCGATACCAATGGCCGCGAAACAACATCCCAGATCCTCGAGCTCGACGATGTGCTCCAAAGCGAAGTCCGCTCCATCTTCCATTCCGTTGAAGCACGAGTACCAAGCTACATGATCCCCTCGTTCATTATCCCCCTCTCCAAGCTGCCCATCACAGCATCTGGCAAACTCGACCGCCGCCTCCTCGAAGAGAGCTTCACCTCGCTAACCCAGGAGTACCTCGCCTCCACTAGCCCTTCCATCGGCTCCAACGACAGCGATGATGACAGCGGGGAGTGGTCAGAAACCGAGAGCAAAGTCGCAGAAATCGTTTGCCGCATCTTTGCGGTTGACAGGAGCAGTGTGCAAAGATGGACCCCCCTCACGGCTTTCGGATTGGATTCCATTTCTGCTATCGAGCTCTCCAAGCAGCTTTCATCACACCTCGGCGGCAAGCGCCTCGCAATCTCAGCGATTCTCCGAAATGCTGCCGTTGCGAGAATCGCGTTGGCGTTGTCCAAGTCGCTCTCTTCCGATTCCTCGGCAGCGGCATCAGCAGAAGAGGAAGCGGAAGCGAAAGCGGCGAAGGAGAAACTCCTGGAACCATTGGTTCCAGAAGAGCTTACCCAGGCTGTTAGTGAGCAATTCAAAGAGAAGGGAAAGAGGGTAGAAAAGGTGTTGCCTTGTACACCGCTGCAGGAGGGCATGCTTGCTGCTTCTGTTGGGAGAGGGCGTGGGGCGTATGTGAACAAGATGCTGCTGAAGCTCGGAGCTACTTGCGATGTGGAAAGCTTGAGAAAGTCGTGGGCCAAGGCTTGCCAGAGGCAGGGGATTTTGAGGACGGCTTTTGTGTCCACTGAGGATTCGGAGCGGCCGATAATTCAGGTTGTATTGGAAGCTGGGAGCTGGGAGGTACCATGGTTGGAGTTTGACGCTTCTTCATCTGAGGATGTGGACAAAGTCTTCGAGGACCATGTTTCAACCCTTTCAGAGCCGGTCGACACTTTTGAACCGCCCATCTCGCTTGCTATCATCAACAGTGGAGACGACAGGTTCCTGTCATTCATATGCCACCATGCGCTCTACGACGGAGTAGGCATCCAGCGCTTGCTCTACGAAGTCGAACAACTTCTTTCCGGCACTGATATCCCGCCCCCGCCGAAATACGAGCCGTTCCTTCGCGCGAGTCTGGCACTTGCGCGGGCACCGGAGACGGAGACGTTCTGGAGGGAGCAGCTCGCAGGACTGCGTCCTCGTCTACTAACCAGATCGTTCTACTTCTCCTCTTCCAGCCCAGCTGAATTGCCAGCACCGGCGTTCCTGACGACCTCCATCCCCACTTCCCTCAGTCAGATTCTCAGCAAGACCAAGCATTCAGGCGTCTCACTTCTCTCCCTTGTCCAAGCCTCGTGGGCCACCGTCTTGTCTGTGCTACTGAGGACGGAAGATGTATGCTTCGGCAATGTACTCAGCGGCCGGACCCTGCCAATTGACGGAATCGATGAGCTCGTGGCGCCTTGCTTCAACACGGTCCCGGTGAGGATGAAGTTGGATGACCTCCATGGAGGCAGGAATCTTGATTTGGTCAAGGCTTTCGGGCAACTGGGGGCTAGAATCCTCGAGGGCCCCGGGTTTGCTTCTTTGCGGAAGTTACAAGGACTTGTCCAAGCCCAAGAGAAGCTTTTTGATACTCTTCTGTTGCTGCAACGAGGCGGAGGATATGGGGAAAAAGAGAACAACGTGTGGGAAGTGGTGAGGGATGAGGGTGGTATGGATGTGAGTACTCTTTTGCTCATTGCCTCGATGTAATTGATGGTGGTGAGAGAGGTGGTAGCCGGTCATGCTGACAGATGGCACAGGTCCCAATCGTGGCTGAGTTCGTCCCTGACGCGAAGAAGGATGAGCTGCTGGTGAATTTGCATCTGGAGGGGTAAGTCATCTCAAATAAATTCGCCCAAGCGGTTGGAAAAAGCGTGCTGACACTCAAACAGTGGACACTTCTCTAAGGAGTTCGCCAACCTGGTGCTCGATCTCCTCTTTACCACCCTCGAAAACTATCTGCAGTACCCAGCCTCGCACATGTGGGGATTCGATGCCCTTCCCGCAAGCCTGAAAGAGAAGCTCACACAGCTGCCTTTCGATGATACCGGAACATCAACCTCGTCGGCCCCTCATGTCCAAGCAAACAACGTAAAGGAAGAAGAGTGGTCCGATCTTGAATCCCGTATCCGCAATGTCCTTACGTCGCTCATGACCAACAAGAACCGTCGCCTTGGAAGACGGACAACCATCTACCAACTCGGTCTAGACAGTATCTCTGCTGTGCAAATCGCTTCGATGCTGCGGAAGGAACTGGGTTCTGAAGGGATGAAGGTCAACGCCAGCGATGTCATTGCGCATCCTAGCTGTGCTGGGTTGGCTGCCTTTCTTGAAGGCCAGAATGGTAACAGCAAGGCTGCTGATACCGACCCAAAGACCGTCACGTATGACACCGCAAAATTCGGGGAAGAGGTACAGTCCCAGCTGGAACTGCAGCTTGCGTCCCAAAGAGTTCAACTCAAGGACGTGGAGAAGGTCCTGCCTTGTACCCCGTTGCAGTCGGGAATGTGGATGCAGTTCGTGCGGTCTGCCCAGAGCGGAGGGAGGGATTACCTCAACTTTCTGGAGTACCGGGTCGACAAGAGTGCCGGCATTAAGCTGCAAGACTTGGAGAAGGCGTGGGAGATGCTCTTCCAGGGGCAACCCATCCTCCACACTGGCGTTATGGCCGTTGAGCATGACGACTGCGCTTTTGCTATGGTTCAATACCAGCCTGACGCCGTCAGCAAGCCGGTGATTACGATCAAGGGACAGCCCTTTGATGTTGAGAAGTGGCGGAGTGATCTCGCTGGCGGCATCCTGAGCGGACAGCAGCGCGTGCCGTGGGGTGTTGCTCTTATCGAGTACGATGATGGGTTGACGATGCACGTCGGCATGCATCACGTCCTCTACGACGCCCATTCTCTGCAAGTCCTCATAGCGGAACTGAGAAAAGCTATTTCTGGCAAATCCTTGATCCCGCTGGCGTCGACTGAAACGGAAATCGCCGTGGCCGATATCCTGACGCAGATCGAGACTTCTAGGGAGACGGCGGAAAAGTTCTGGAAGGGGCAGGCCGAAAAGACTGTCATCAACAGTTTCCCTGTGATGACGCCCTTGAAGGAGTCGGTGAGGAAGATCCAGATTGAAGCGCTGCAAGGAGGCCTGTCACTGTCGGAACTGGAGAAGGCCGCGGCGGAGTCGGGGTATAGCATGCAAGTCCTCATCCAGGCTTCCTGGGCCCGGGTGCTGTCGGCATACTTGGGAGAAGCGTCGGTGACGTTTGGTGTGGTTCTTTCTGGAAGGAATACGGAAGCGACGAGGGATGCAGTCTTCCCGTGCATTACTACGTTGCCGGTCATCGCTGCTAACACCACGAGCAACGAAGAGTTGCTACAGGGAATGATGAAGTACAATGCCGAGCTGTACAAGCAGCAACATCAGCCGTTGGCCAAGATTCAGCAGTGGCTTGGAAGGCCCGATACGAGACTATTTGATACGTTGGTCGTTTATCAGAAGTTCTCACCGAACATCTCCATGGCTGGACAGCAAGCGCCGTGGAGCCTGGTCGAGGATGCTGCGACGATCGACTACCCCGTCTCCATCGAAGTCGAGCCTCAACCCAACGGAGAGGTGAAGTACGCCGTCACTTTCTTCGACGACGTCCTCCCTCGTGAGCAAGCTCAGCTTGTGTTGAAGCAGTTCCAAGCGATGGTGGAGTACCTCGCTTTTCACCCCTCTGCCGACGAGGATGAACTCTTGGAGCTGCGGCCGGAGCTGTTCGCTATCCTTCCTCCGGAAGAGCCTGTCTTGCCTGTCCCGGACAACATCAAGTTCCTCCATCAGTTTGTCGAAGTTCAGGCTCTCAAGACTCCAGAGAAGCTGGCCCTGTTCTTTGCTGATGGGTTTGACTCCCTGGGCAAGCCGATCGGGAAGGAGTGGAGCTACCGCGAGCTTGATGCTAACGGAAATAGGGCTGCACACATGTTGTCGGGACATGTCAAGGTGGGAGATATAGTGGCGGTGTACTTTGACAAGTGCCCTGAGGCGTTCTTTGCTATCTTGGGTGTCCTGAAGGCGGGATGCTCGTTTGTGGCACTGGATCCTGGAGCGCCGGAGGCGAGGAAGGAGTTTATTGTCAAAGACTCAGGGGCTACCGCGTTGTTGACCACGGTTGGAAAGGCCGAAAAGATGGACTTTGTTGTCGGAGTGCCAATCATGGGCGTGGATCTCGAGGCCTTGAAGAGCACGTCGGCTGACCCGCCGGTCTTGGATCGGGAGCTCCTCCCGTCTGATGCGGCCTACTGTCTCTACACCTCCGGCACAACCGGCACCCCCAAAGGTTGCGAGATTACACACGACAACACAGTCCAATGCATGCTCGCCTTCCAGCACATCTTCACTGGCCACTGGGAAGACACATCCCGCTGGCTCCAGTTCGCCTCCCTGCACTTCGACGTCTCGGTTCTCGAACAATACTGGTCCTGGTCCGTGGGTATTACCCTCGTTGGCGCGCCCAAGGACCTGATTCTCGAAGACCTAGCCGGTACCATCTCCCGATTGGAAATTACGCACATCGACCTCACTCCTTCTCTGGCTAGGTTGTTGCACCCCGATGATGTCCCGTCCTTGTGTCGTGGCGTGTTCATCACTGGCGGAGAGTCCCTGAAGCAAGAGATTCTGGATGTGTGGGGTGACAAGGCCGTTATTTATAACTTCTATGGACCGACTGAGGCGACGATTGGCGTGACGGTGTACCCGAGAGTTCCCAGAAACGGGAGGGCGAGCAATATTGGGCGGCAGTTTATCAATGTGGGTTCGTGCGTCCTCAAGCCAGGAACGGATAGGCCTGTTCTTCGCGGTGCTGTTGGCGAGTTGTGCGTCTCCGGCAAGCTGGTTGGTAAAGGGTATTTGGGGAGGGAAGATTTGACCAAGGAGAGATTTCCTACTTTGCGGGTACTTGGCCAAGAGGAGAAGGTGTACCGCACTGGTGACCTGGTCCGAGTTTTGCACGATGATTGCTTCGACTTTTTGGGTAGAGCGGATGATCAGGTGAAGCTTAGAGGGCAGAGGTTGGAGATCGGAGAGATTAACCATTCGATCAAGGTGGGCGTGGAGGAGGTGCAGGATGTGGCAACGGTGGTGATTCGCAACGAAAAGGCCGGAAAGGATTTCTTGGTTGCTTTCGTGACGACTGCCATCAGAAAGAAGGGGTTAGTGGAGCAGCAGAAGCTGGAGGTGATCAAAGACAGAAACGACACAGTTGAGCTGGTACACCAGGTCAGACAAGCCTGTCGCGCAAAGCTCCCCGGGTACATGGTCCCGACATATGTCGTCCGTCTGCCGTACATGCCACTCAGCGCCAACAACAAAGCGGAGATCAAGGAGTTGAAGCGCCTTTTCTCCTCATTGACCCAGGAAGAGCTGGTCAGACTCTCCCCCTCTGCCTCCAGCGCCCCCGGCAGCTTGACTCCAACCGGCCAGAAAGTCGCTGCCGTCGCCGCCAGGATGCTCTCCATCTCTCCTGACATCATCGCCCCCTCCACTTCTATCTTTGAACTAGGCCTCGACTCCATTTCCGCCCTCCGCTTTAGCCGGGCGCTCAAGCGATCCGGGTTTGCTCAAGCTTCTCCGTCACTGATCCTCAGCCACCCGCTCATTGCCGACTTGTCACGAGCCTTGGACTCGGGCAAAGCGCAGTCTAACACCGCCCAAGTTGCTGCGACAAAACAGCTCGTGCAAGCATGCCAGCATCGCCACTTGGCAAACGTGTGCAAAGAGCTGGACGTAAAGAGAGAGGAGGTGGAGTATGTGGCGCCTTGTACGGGGCTGCAAGCCGGTATGATTGCCAGGAGGGAGAGGTATTATAATACCTTCCGGTTCAAGGTGGCGGAGGGTGTGGATGTGGAGAGGTTGGAGAGTGCATGGGATGAGGTGGTGGAGGAGTACCCGATTCTGAGGACCAAGTTCGTGCAGACGACCGAGGGATTTGTCCAGGTTGCTGTTAAGCCTGGAGTAACGGATTCAAGGCTGGCTTGGAAGCGGTTGAAGGTTGAGGAAGAGGCTGAGGTGGAAGAGACGGTGAAGGAGACGAGAAGGGAGTGGCTGCGGGAGAATGCCGAGGGGGTCATCAAACGCACGATGGAACTCCAGCTGTTGAATACCCGCAAGACCAATTTGGTGGAAGAGAGGCTTTTGGTGTTGCACATCTTCCACGGCATCTACGATGCCAACAGCTTGGAGCTGATCCTCCAGAAGGTGGCCGCTGCATATCGTGGCGAGGCCGGTCAGGTTGAGAAGGAACCATTCTTCCTCAATGCCCTCTACCACGGACCCCTTCAATCTTTCTCCCACTCCAAAACCTTCTGGCTTTCACATCTCAGGAGCGCCACACCCGAGCCGACCTTCGCCGTCACCGAAAGCGCCAGCACAAAAGCCCTCAGTTCCCACAGAACTATCCCTTTCACTCTCCAGAATTTGACCAAAGCCCTAGGGGTAACCACTCACTCCCTCCTCCAAGCTGCTTGGGTCGCCGTCTTAGCCAAACAGTTCGGTGTCAGAAACCCAACGATCGGAGTGATTGTTTCGGGACGGGCTATCGAGCTTGAGGGTGCCGAGCGCGTCGTTGGCCCGCTTTTCAACACGCTGCCGTTCCATGCTTCGCTCGGCAATGGGCGAGGAGGAGTGAAGTACAAGGAGCTGGTGAAGATTTGCCATGACTGGAATTCGAAGGTGGTGGAATGGCAGCATGTACCGCTGAGAGAAATCCAGAAGTGGTCGGGAAAGGCCGGTAAGGGGCTGTTTGAGGTGTTGTTTTCGTTCCGACAGGAGCAGCAGTCTTCGAAGCCCCGGAAAGTGGAAGTCGCAGGTATGAATAGGGGGGAGGAGTTGTGGACGGTCATGGACGAGGAGGTCGATACGCAGGCTGATTATCCGCTGGCGCTTGAGGTGACTTTGACGAGTGATGGGGAGGTGAGGTTGTTGATTGTTGCACAGGAGGCGGTAGTTGGTAAGGAGGTGGTGGAGGGGTTGATGGAGGGCTTGGTAGAGGTTTTGAGTGAGATAGGGGAGGATCCGGAGGGTTTGATTGTGGGTGGTGATGGGGTTAACTCGGTCATGGGGCAGCAAGAACCTAGAGAGGTGGCCGACGACATGGAGAAGGTCCATGCAAGGACGGCAAAGTCAGGATTTGTCTGGACTGAGGCGGCCAAGACGGTTCGCGAACAGATTGGGACTCTGGCCGAGGTGGCTGTTGACACGGTCACCGAGACGACGTCAATCCTGGAGCTTGGTCTGGACAGTATCGACACTATCAAGCTTTCTGCGCGGTTGAGACAGCTGGGTGTCAACATCAAGCCAAGCGAGTTGATGAAGGGACAGACGATCGAGGGACTGCTTCCTTACTTGGAGGAGCGAAAGCTCGCGAACGGCGCGCAAGCGAACGGCGACCAATTACTAGGGAAGGTCTCCTCTAGCTCATGGGAGAAACTCGTTGACAAGATTCGTGGGGAACAAGATGAGGAAGATGTCGAAGCAATCTTCCCCGCCACTCCCCTCCAAGATGGCATGGTCGTCGAGATGATCCAGTCGGACTTCCAGCTGTACTTCAACCACGACATCATGGAGGTTGAGTCGCACGTCGACCTGGGCAAGCTCAAGATTGCGTGGCAAACCGTGATCGCCAACTCCCCGATCTTGCGGACGTCCTTCTTCATGGTGGATGATCTCATGTTGGAGTGGGCTTATTTGCAGGTTGTCCACCGTCAACTTCCCAAAGAGGCCATCAGTGAGATGGAAGTTGAAAGCGAGGAAGATCTATTCAAGATCACCGAATCCGCTACCGCCCGCGCTCGGAAAGCTGATGGAAAGTCCGATCTTCTGCAACTGGTGTTTGCGACACTGGGTGACAGGAGATTTGTAGTTCTCTCAATCGCCCATGCCCTCTATGACGGGTGGTCTCTCTCGCTCCTCCACCAAGACGTCCAGGCCGCTTACGAGGGGCGGTACACACCCCGCCCATCGTACGAAGCATACCTGAAGGACATCATGTGCTCAGGCGATGACCGATCGACCTCTTTCTGGTCTGGATATCTGGCGGGCGCGAAACCGACGTTTTACCCCGAGCTTTCCCCGGAGCAGCCCTCAATCGTTTACCGGCACGAAACCGTCTCCCACCTCGACTTCGCCAAGATTAGGTCTTTCACTAAGCAGCACTCCATAACCCTGCAAACCCTAGGCCAAGCCTGTCATGCTGCCGTCTTAGCAACTGTCACGCGCAGCCTAGACGTCATGTTCGGTGTCGTTCTCTCCGGCCGCGCCGGCTCAGAGGAAGGTGAACAGCTCATGTTCCCTACCATGAACACGGTGGCCGTCAGAAGCGTGCTGCATGGAGATGTAGGAGGGTGGTTGCGGTACATGCAAAGTGTTGCGAACGATATCGGTGGGAGGGAACATTTCCCGCTCAGAAAGATGCAGCGGTTGGTGGAAGGGGGTGGACAGCTTTTCAACACCTTGTTTGTTCTCCAAAGAGGGGTGCGCGGCGGTAACACAGGGGCAGATGGTGAAGTGCTGGTGAGGTCAGTGGGTGGAAGTTCAGCGGTTGAATACCCCGTTTGTGTGGAGATGGAGGTTGTTTCTGGAGCAGATGGGGAGGAGAAGTTGGTTTGGAGAACGGCGTGCGATTCGCAATTTGTGAATGGTGAGAAGGGGGCGGAGGAGTTGCTGGGGAGGTTGGATAAGGTGTTGAGGTATTTGGTTGAGAGTGGGGAGAAAAACGTATTGGAGTTCAAAGGGGGCAAGATGAGTGTTTGTGGGTTGGACGGTTTTACTCCGGCGGCTGATGACGACACTGTCCCCTTTGATGGCGGGGATCTAGCGGACGATGCAGATGTTGGTGGAGAGTGGTCGGATCTGGAGGAGAAAATCAGATCTGTGCTGGCAGAAGTAGCTGGCCTGGAGAAATCCGCGGTCCAGAAGGGCAACAACATCTATCACCTCGGTCTGGACTCCATCTCTGCCATCAAGATCATTTCTCTCTTGCGAAAACAGGGGGTTCCCATCCCGCTCCGTCAGCTGTTGAAGGCAAGGAGTATCTCCGCCATGGCTCAGGCTGCTACTGTTGCCGAAGAGCAGCCTGCTGCGACCTCTACCGAATCCCCGGGTCCAAACGACAGCAGTAATAGTGCCAATGCTGTCAATGACACTTCTCTCCCTCCACAGGACGTCGTTGCAGCGCACATCACTACCCTCCTCTCCCAATCCGGCATCATCTCCTCATCCGCTGAGCTGATAACCGACAGAATCGAGGCTATCCTACCCGCCACGGCCATGCAAGTCCACATGCTTTCCGTCTGGCATAATACCCATGGCGATGTCTTCCACGCGACATTCACTTATCGTCTCACCGGCAACGTCAGCAAGTCCACTCTCTCGGATTCTTGGAAGTCCCTGGTTGTTGAGTTCCCCATTCTGCGGACCACGTTCTTGGCGAATGACCAGCCCGAGACGCCGGTAGTACAGGTCATTCTCACACCGGATGCTGTCGTTAACAACCCAGTCGAAGACAGCGATCCAAGACAGTGGTCAAGCATGTCAAGCAAGGGTCAAAGTGGATTAGTCCAGCCGTTTAACTCCATGGGTGGTCAACAGGCTGACAATGGGGATTGGATTCTGCGATTCAATATCCATCACGCTTTGTACGATGCGTTAAGCTTGCCCATGATGATTGACCGGTTCACAGCCTTGTGCGCCGGTGCCAGCATCACTGGGGGGGAACCGGGCAACTGCAAGTCACTTGAGGCCTGGAAGGGGTATACCCGACAGCGGACGCAGCAGAGAGCGAAGGCGAAGCAGTTCTGGATGGAATACCTCGCTGGCGCTGAGTCGACACCAATCGACCCCATCGTGGACACTATGGCGACAAACTCGTCGACCGAATCACAGGCACCCACAACGGCATCAGCTCCAGAGAAGGCAGAGGAAGCACTATCACCACAACAGTCCAGCTGGCTACCAGACTTCCTCCGACCGTTGGTAGACGGACTTTCTCGTCTCCTGTCAGGGACCATAACCATATGGCAGTCGGCCCCAGCTCTAGAGCATCAACCCCAACAACCCTCGCGGCGCGTCTCTCTAGTCCAACACGATGCCATTGCAGACATGTCCAGGATCAAGAAGCTGTGCGCCATGGCTGGGGTCTCAGTCCAAGCCCTCTTCTTCGCTGCTTACGCACGTTTCCTCTCTGAAACTGGTCCTCAGGCAAAAAGGAGGGACGTGGTCTTTGGGGTCTACCTCGCCAACCGCTCTTCCGAGCTGTCCGAAATCCCATACCCAACTCTCTGCCTTGTGCCCTTGCGCGTTCGAGTCCAAGAAAGTCTGCTGAGCATGGCCAAGAGGATCCAAGAGGATCTGTACAAGATTTCGGATCCGGAGAATGTTGGCGTGGGACTCTGGGAGATCAAGGAGTGGACTGGAGTGGTGGTGGATGATGGGTTTGTGAACTTTTTGAGTGTGCCTACTATTCCTTCTTCCGACTCCAACAGCAACGAGGCAGGCAAGGACGGGCAAGAGAAGGTGGTGAGGATGGAGCTGGTGAGCGAGGAGGAAGTGAAGGTGATGGGAGAGGCCGGAGAGCAGCAGGAGTTTGTGCTGCCTGAGGAGCTCGAGAACAATGCGGTTAGGGGGGTTTATCCGGTAAGTTTGACCAAGTCGGATTTCCTTTGGACGACGGCATATGCTAACGGAGTAATACAGGACACAATCGATGTGGAATTTGCCATCGAAGGCGACGCGGTTACGATGGGCGTGTTTGGGTCGAAGTATAAGCTCGGTCCGGATGGGCCTCGGTTTGTAATTACAGAGATGGCTAAGGCGTTGACGGCATTGTAGAGGGGTATTTTATTGTATGTTGCTATTATTTACGGCGTCGTGGGACATTTGTTGGTAAGGAACGATCCATTATGTATTACAATCTAGGTTACGGTATTAGAGATATGTTCGTTCATTGTTGCTGCTTGTCCTTCTTCCACGTCCAATCCGCATCTGTTTGTCGCCAGAAGTTAGCGTACATCCGAGAGAAGAGAAACATGTCAAGGTCATCAGAAAACTCACCAGGATGCAGCTCCGGCACCTCAATATCCTTCCTACTCTCCCTCTTGGCCCTCCAATCCGCCCCCGGAAACCTCTTATCCCGCTCATCCAACACCTTCTCCATATCCGGAAACTGGCTCTCCTCGGTAAAGCTCGTCATCAACTGCGGCTCCCCCAGCGGCAACTTATCCCCCCTATCCACCTGCCACAAGTGATAAATCTTGCCATAGAGCGTAATAACCTGCTCCATCTCCGTCTTCTCCGCCTTCTCCCACGCCGCCTGCGGCATTAGTCCAGTAGGCTTCGGCATGATCAACATGCCGCTCTTGACCTCAAACACGTGCGTATGCCAGTACCGCCTTTCTTCTTGGGGAAGCGTCTCGTACAGCTTGGGCGTGATCATGTACTCGATTCCCAGAATCCTCGCCCCGGGATTGGGACTGTCGTAGAGAATACACTGCCGCACGTCCTCGGTCAGGTGGGCGCAGTAGTGGTTTGCTTCGACGAACCGGGTCGGGTCCGAGGCGTACACGTGGAAGGCGTTGAGGTGGCCGCAGACGGATTGGAGGGGGGCGAAGTCTTGAGAGAGGGAGGCGCCTGTTTCCAGCGTGGAGGAGAGGGTCGTCTTGGGGGAGCCGGGGATCAAGGGGTTGGAGGGGTCGTGGCAGGCGAGAGAGGGCGTGGGGACGTCTCGACTGTTGCTGTATTTTGTGGAGGTGGTGTGGTCTTTGTTGTCGGAGGAGGACATACTGGCGGTCGTGGTGATGGTCGAGATGGTTGTGGTTGTGGTTGTGGTCACGGTATTAACCCTTTTGGGAACGATTCTGGATATCGAAGGGAAAGAATGACAGTTATTCAGTGCTAGGTGTTTTTTGAGAAAAGCAAAGAGCGAAATAAAATGGGAAATGTGCTTGAGAATCAGAAACGAAGTGGTCAAGAAGCACTTTCCCCAAGCCATCAGTGACGTCACGATGGTGATTGAGAACCTCGATGCCCCGCGATTTGGACATGGTTGCCTGCCGCGAGGGGACAGGAAGCACTAACATAATCATGTGTCTAATATCATGGTTCGCTGTTAGTGTTCAAACCTCCCCTATGCAACCTATAACTGTGTTCATCCAGGAGCTTTGCTGGATGTCTTTTCCGTCAAACGTTCCTAAAACTCTGCAAGTATTCCAGTAGCATGAATTGATCCATTGATATGACCTGGGTTGGATTGTTCGAGTTCATGTGCCCTTGGACTGTAAGGTAGCTGGGGAGCTAGTCAATGGGCTTTGCCTGGGTTTTGATCTTTTCATTGTCCGGGCACTCTTTCGATTTGATGTCGAAGGCTACTCTCGGCATTATGGATCTCCTGGGCAAACTGCGACAAGCCTAGGCGGGACGGCCCCCTTCCGCCCCGGTCCGCCCCGGATTAGCGGTGGAGATGGCGGAGCTTTCCTTCCCTTGACCACCGGCTCTCCCACCAGTAGGAGCTCCGGTTCCGGTCCCAGTTCTCTAATCGACAGCTTGGCTGCTTGAATGCTCACGATATGCTACCGACCGGTTTGTCAAACGTAAATAAATCATTTTGTGAGTGTAACCCCCTCTTTGGCCACGCAAGCAACAAGGCGCAGCAGCAAGGAATTGAAGAGGAGAAGGCCAAAGTCGGCGTGCTCAACTGGTGGGCAACTTGGTGGATATTTGGTCCAGGTTTAGAAACCACGATGGACTTGCATTGTGGCCATGTCTCAACAAGTTTCTGCCTAGAAGGTATGTCGGGTCAAAGTGCGGAGGTCGCCCACGATGAGGTGAAACAGGCCAAAAGAGCCAGAACCTTCCTACGAGATGCGACTTGGGGGCTGAAAAGGAAATCATTTCCCAAGAGGAAAGCATCGGGGCTGACATGCAGCAACCTAGCACGGCAGGCTCCATCACCTCATTTCCGCCTTTCATGAACTTGATCGCTCAGTTTTTGACCAAGACAGCTGAAGTGGGAGGAAGGGGGATGGAGACGGAAGTTGCGAAAGATGAAAAGGACAATGTCATCTCAAGTATTCGAGATGGAAGAAGGAAGGGACGATGACAGATGGGATGGAGCGCGGGAAGTAACAGCCCAATCCTAGTGCATTGTTAGCGCAGTGCCTCCGTCCATCGAGTCCAGTTCCAATGCAACCTCTCTCAACAAACTTCTCACCACCATTGGTGGCCTTGTCCTTTTTTTCCACCCTCGTCGGGTACACACACAACAAGAACCCATGTTCGACCATCCCGGCCACCTCTATCGCCCCGTCCTATCCTATCAGATCCGCCCGACATCAGCACCTTCAGACTTTTCCCAGCATGTCGCACCCAAAATGGTTGTTTACCGTCGCACACACCATGGCGGCGGCAGAGCCTCCTTAGAGGTAGCATTCGAGGTCCAAGTACGTCGTCGTCACAACTGATTTTGCTGCGCCTCCTCCTCCTAAACCTCTTCTGTTTCTTACAGTTCTTCTTCCAGGTCATGTCCATTATATAACAGAGTAGCATCCCCTTCCGTCAGGCTTCGCTTGCCTCTTCGCTCCTACGATTCAACGACACCAACAACAACCACAAGACCACGATCACGATCACGAAGACAGTCATACCCAGACACGGTCACTGCTACAGCGCTTGAGGAACCCAAACGACATCCAAATCCACACCCATGCCCTTTCCCAACTCAACTCGTCCATAGGGCCTCTTTTCGTTCCTGCGCCTGGGGCCATCCCCTACACCGACAACATGGGTGGCAGCGATAAAGTCGAGACCGCCGCCCTCGTCATCTCGCTCGTGGCCTTGATAGGAACATTCCTACAAGTTCTCCAACAGTACTTCGCATCTGCCACAGGCTACGCCAACTGTAAAAAGAGTCTCTCCGGCGGCTGGCTCGCAAAGGTACATCGCAAGTTCCGCCTTTTAGAGCTTCGCTTCGAAGTCGAGTTCGAGACACCCGTGATATTCGTCTGTAAGCCAGAAAACAAGAGAGGTCCTGTGGAGGGCGCGGACATCCTCTTCCTGACACATCAAGAGAAGAGCAAATGGGAAGCCGGGATCTGGACGCTCAAGGATCAAAAACAGTTTTTCAAAGCAGAAGCACAGAACGAGCACAAGACCAGCATCTGGAAATTTTGGCCTTGGACGCAAAAGGCGCATGAAGAGTCAAAGGAGAGGCAGCGTCAGATCCAGCACAACCGCGTGCACACGGCCGACAATGAGGAAGCCACCTGGCTTAAGCTTTTGCGGACAATTCACGACATGGAGAAGACCAGCGCCGCATGGGTCCAGGATCATCACGGAAAGTCACGCGAATACCAGTCAAGCTCGATACAAAAATCGAACAAGGTCTTTCCTAGACCCAGACACAGCTTGGTTGTTGCCCTTCAGCCCAAACCCCAGAGTTGGGATAACATGCCCACCAGCGTAAAAAAGCCATTCGCCACCACGACCATGTGCCACCTGGTCGAAATCGCCGCCATGATGGGCATCTACTGGAAGGAATTCGATCGATCGAGGGACAAATACCGCGCCGAAGGCAACGGGTTCATGCTTACTGGCAGCACCGTCCCCGATCTCGGGCTTTGCTTTGCCTTCCAAATCTGCGGCAAGGCCCGCTTTCGAGAAAACAGAATCATACCTGTGGACGGCGTCAAGTCGCTATGTTTCGGATACGTTCCTACGTTATTCCAAGAGGAGGAGGACATCCGCAGACTTGATGCCAAGGATCCCGATGAGCTCCAGTTTGGCAGCATGCTGGAAATTGCCGAGACCATGGTCGCGCTCAAATGCAACACCAACACGGCCAACTACTTCAAGACAGAGGGTGCCAGGCACCAACACCTATTTGCCGGTATGTTCATAGAGCTGTCCTGATTTCAATAATACGTCGACTAATAGTTATGCTACCCAGTCCCTTTCGAGATCATCGGCATGCTTGGCAAGTCCCTCTATAAGGAGAATAGCTACTACCGCATGCTCCCAAATCCTACTCCGTATACCTGGGACGAGAACTTCTTCAACCTTTCTCAGCTCATTCAAGAATACGAAAAACGGATCAAGGAAAGAAAGCAGACACCTCAGATTAAAGTCATCACAGACCTGGCCGGAAAGGTCTTGAAACAATTGGACGGTGACAAGGAGGATGTGGAACACAGAGAAAACATGAGGAACGAATTAATTGAACAGGATAAACGGGAAAGAGAAAAGCAAGAAGAGGAATGGCTAGAAAAGAAGAGGAAGAGAAGGGGAAACGTCACGGTAAAAACTGAGCTGACAGGGGCGCCCGAACCCAAAAGAAAGGCTACTGGTTGGTTGCCGTGGATATCACCAAAGAAACGAGCGCGGACAACCTTGGAGTGGGCACAATGGCGAGCTGCCAATCCAGATGAGCAAGAGGTGGAAGACGACGAAGACGAAGAATTCCAAGGAGAAAAGAAAGACCGGCCCCCAGTTGTGCCTGGGTATTATCTTCCTCTTCTCCATTCACTGCACCGTGCCATCGAGACCTGCGATGAGTACTTGAAGAAGCGCGAGCGTCGTCTGCTGGACCTTGTTGTTCGTGAGCATATTCAAGAAGTGCTCAAGATCATCAATGTAGCAGAAGCGGAATCCCAGAAGGATGATAGCGCACAACCACCCGAAGCGGGAGACGAGACACCGAAAGACGGGAAAAAGCCAACGCCACAGACATTCTTTGAACAACTGAGCGCTGCCAACCCAGAAGATAGGCAGGGCAAGTTTATGGACAGGTACTTTGATAAAGTCCTCCCCGGGGCAGCCGAACGTGCTGTCGAATCTTTCAACAAAATCAAGCCATCTAACGAGGGAGGCGCAACGGTTGCGGATACCACCCTGACCAAGCATCAGGAAGAGAGATTGAAAGAGGCACAGGAAATCTGGTGCACTCTAGTGTTCAGGATGCTCTGCTGGTTGCAGTTACATGACTTTGACAACAAGGACAAGCAAGTGGAATTCCCAAAGAGCGGGCTCAGAGGCAATCGGCTTCCTGTTTTCATCTCCTAGGAGGAGGATGATGGCATGGCTTGCATGCTACCCTATCCTTCGTCATTTTCCTTCCTTGACGACATGAGCATGGGGATTGTTTTGATGCCATTGTCATGGTGTCGAGGTCGAGGACACGGGCGATTTGAACGGTTGTTGCAGCGTTGTTGGCTTTTGGACTTTGTGTTCATGTTTGGATATTTTTATGCATTTTGGACTAGACGCATAGCGTTCGCGGTTTTTGGATATGTTGACACTCCTTGACATGATAGACGCGGTATTTGGCTTGAATATTTAGCACTTCAGTTTGGCTTGAAGCGTTTTGTTGTTGTTTCCTGCCCAGTTCCCGAGCGTTGTCTTGTTGCTTTGCGATAAGGTTGCCCTGGACACAAAACACGATCGACCAGTCACCCACCGCACGGACCACCATCCATCACGATGGCTCTCACGGACACCCACACACACCAGACAGATCGGACTGCTGTCGTGTCTCCAATTGAAGGGCACTCTTTCCGTTGGTGGTAACGCTGTGTTTAGATTTTTTTTTTTAAACCAGTAGTTGACTCGTTTTCGCCCGACGATGGCGTTGGAACTTGCGACAATGCCGCGCAAGCTGACATGCGAGCATGCGAAGACTTTGAATCATGAGGAGAGATCGGAGAAAGGTAAGAGAGGGGAAAGGATACCTGCGTACGCGGCACGCCAGCTGCTTGCGCGGTCAACTCAATATCTCATGGGGACTCGGAGAATCTTGACCATCACTGACTCTCAGACTCTCCATGCAAGCACTCAACGCGGACTCACGGAATCTCGCGCGGTGGGAGTGGGGCAATTGATGATTTGGCATGCCCCTAATGCATGCTCTTTGCACCAGTTCAACCACTGACGAACCGTTCTCACGGTCTCGAGAGCAAGGCCCGACGAGGTGGTTGGTGGGTGATTGGACGATTCGCTTGTCTCTGCTTGTCTGTCTTGCAGAGCGCCAGTGCTCGCTCCCGCCGCGTCTTTTTACGGGGTGTAGCGTTTTTAGCAGGCGTTATTCGTAACACGACAGGTGGTTGACGGGCCTGTCACCAACCGATCAACGGAGCAATTGGCGCTGATGCTGTTTCAGCAATGGAGTTGAAGAAGATCATGATCTTCTCTTGTCCATTTAGTATATCCTCCGCGTGTTTCTGCTCACCTTGTTCACCTTCCCGGTGGCTGCGTCCGCGGGTGTTCCTGACCGAGACCAGACTAACGGTGGGGACACCGGGACTCGGTCGATAAGCCGACCTCACGGCACCGACGATTGGCCATTCCAAAGTGGCTGAGGACACCGTTGAAGTGGTTCCATACACACACTTCTCTGAGATCAGATTGGTTGATTAGGGGCAAGCGCGCCACAAACAAGGTGAAGCGCCTCGTTTCCAGACTTTCCAAGCGAACCGCCGCCGGGGAGGGGTAGCCGAAGGAGCACGGGCCATCTCACTCACCCATGGAATCGAGGGCGAAGAGACGAGCGGTGAAGAGATCCACAAACATTTCTTTGGTGGGAGTGGGGATGAAGAGAGTTTCATGTTCTTCCCCGATCCTGGGGGCTTGGTCATCGGATCGAGGACCCCTCTCCGCGGTGATGTTTTTCGAAATATCGAAAGAAAGGGGGGAGAGACAGAAGAGCTTCGGGAATTCCTCGAATGTCGAATGTGACAACTGCAAGGAAGCCCGACTTCTGACATCTTGCCCACATCTCGCCCAATCAATGGTAACGTCTAATCAGTATCATTGAGCATCGACTGGTCAAGTGTCGTCAACTCCAAGTGGCAGCAAGCAGCCCTGAAAATGCTACGCATAGGACGCATCTTCCGCCATTCACGCTGCTTGCTTGCGTTGATTGCTTGCGTTGGTATCGATGCTGGGCATGCTGGCTGGCTGTCGATATTCTCGTCTCCGAACGGGGAAATGTGGGAGGGCTTGCAAGGACAAGGACGAGACTCGAGTTGGAGGAAGCATGAAGCATGAATCGCTACAAGGTACCTCAAGTGGAGGTCTCGTTCCGATTCTCAGTCCCAGACCGTTTCCCCTCGTCCCCTCCCTGCTTCTGGACTTTCCGGGCTGTCTCTTCTCCAGTGAAAAGAGAGAAGAGAAAAAGGACGGTGGCTTACACATGACTGGACTGACTTGTACGGCCAAAACCTACGAGGGAGGGCATGTCATAGCATGACGAATTAACGAATGGTATCCCCGGCCCTGGCCTGGACCTTACTTACCCTGACTGTTGTTTCTAGTTCTCTTCTTTCTCCCCCTTCTTCTCACTTCTTACTGGATTCTTCACATTCGAATCTTGCGCATACGACCGACCTCAAATCGAAACATACAACCTAGATCCCGGCTGCCTCATCGAAGCTCAGCCCAGAGAGTGGAACATCAAGAGTCCTAGAGGAGAGGAGAGTGGCGCTGTATCCACACTTTCCTTCCAGCCGACAAGCGAAGACAAGCGAAGCGCGCGATTCTTTGACAAAAACCACTTTAACTCTTGCATCTTTCTTCTTTGACTCACCAAGACCATATTCCCATACAATACGTTTTTGGTTACTTGGTTTGCCGTTCTTTCGTCAGCTACACCTATACCCCTCAACGACAACAACGGCCCCAAAAGACCCGCCAGCGCCAGCCACGGTCGAGTCAACCACTGGCTGGGAATAACACTCGATCACTCCAGGCGTGGTACCCCGCCATTACAACGCCTACAGCACCTTTGGTCCTTTCAGGTCCAGCATATCAACACTACAACACCTAAAGACGACATATACCAACCGCCAAGATGCCAGGCGAAGAGATTATCACCATCGTTAACAACTCGGGGAAGATCATCAGCACGGTAAGGACTCCCCTGTTTGTCTTTTGGGCAGACCATTGACACCTGCGTCACCCACCTTGTCTCACCTGCCGATTGGACATTTACTGACAACTCCGATATAGGGGAGGCAGCTGATGGGCATCTTCAAAGATGCCAAAGCTACATACCGCGAGAGGAAAGAAGCCGCAAAGGCGGAGCGTGACTTCCAGAACGGCAGCTATTCCTCCGGGCGATCACGCGGAGAAGTTCACATCACAGTTCCCCGAGGTCGAGGATACGATGAATACGACTCCCGGGGTCCCATCAAGAAGCTCGACGGCGGCAACATTAGGGATCGCAAGCTTCTCGGCGACAGCAGTGGACGCCGCAAATCCCACGACGATGACACCCGTTCCTTCGCTTCTCGCTACACCTCCGCTTCGCGCAGTAAGTCCCACCGCAAGCGATCATCGTCCCAAGCCCCGACTCCTTCGACAGCCCTGACGGAGGGCAATCTCAAAACTTACACGGAGATATCGGCAACAGCTCCATCGAAGCCGCCAAAGGGGTACAGCAAGGATTTGGAACTCGCCAGCCGACCAACCCTCAACCACGCCAACACCATGCCCGCAAGCCCGACCTTCGACGTCGCCGCTTCAGGAAGCAGGAGTCGCAACCCCTTTAAACGTCACCATACCGAAGCTCCGCCCTCGAAGAACAAGAACAAGGATCGAGACCACGACCTAGCCTACGGCGACCTCCCTCCCGACCTGCACCTGCGCGACGACCTCGACCGCGGCCGTCACCGCTCCTCCCACGATAACAACCACTCCTACCCCGTCCCACCCCAGGGGATCCCCACCTTCGCCCCCGACTTCACCCCGCAAGAACCCGAGCAGAAAGAAGCGCTGGATCTCATCTCCCGCATCGAATCCTTCCTCGTCGAGGCCCACTGCTTGCAGTCGACGGCGTCGAGCATGATCGAGAATTTGCAGCAGAATCCGGAAGCTGCGGCGGCTGTTGCGCTGTCGTTGGCTGAGCTTAGCGCGATGATCGGGAAGATGAGCCCTGCTTTCTTGGCGTTTTTGAAGGGTGGCAGTCCGGCGATTTATGCCTTGCTTTGTTCGCCGCAGTTCTTGATTGGCACTGGCATTGCGGCCGGAGTGATGGTGGTTATGTTTGGCGGGTGGAAGATCATCAGGAAGATTACGCAGGGGAATGCGAAGCAGAAGGAGGCGGCGGTGGAGATGAATGCCGTGTCTGGGAATGGGAATGGCATGCCTGCTATGGGCGCCATGGGTTTTGATGCAGGGGCAAGGGCTGGTGCTGCGGGAGGGCATGAAGATGCGCTGGTGCTGGATGAGGAGCTGAGCACCATTGAGTGCTGGAGACGCGGGATTGTGGTAACGGGTGAGGAGGAGGCCGAGGTGGAGTTGAGGAGTCCGGAGGCGGATAAGGCGCTGAGACAAAAGTATAAGGAGGAGGTGGTGGAGGTCAGTCCGGATGATTCGGTCTCTCAGGTGGGATTGGCGAGACGGACGACGGTCAAGAAGGAGTATAGGCCGAGTGGATTGAGGGAGAGGTTGAGGGATGCTGTTGGGGGGCTTTCGGATAAGGAACGGGATGGGAAGGAGAAGGAGAAGGAGAGAGACAGCAAGGACAAGGATCGCGATACGAAGGATAAGAACAGCAGCAGCAGACGCCACCGCGACAACCTCGACATCCCCGACCGCAAGTCCTCACGCGACAAGAAAGACAAAGCCACCAGCGAAGTCGGCGCCTCCTCCCAAGTTTCCTACCGCAGCTCCCGGTCTCACCGCACAAGCACTCGCAGCGAAGCCGGTGGCGGTTCCTCATCCCGTTCGAAACTGGACAAAGAGAGGGAGAAGGACACCAAGGAAAGAGAAAGAAAGTTGGCTTCGAGAGTCGGCACCAGCAGCAGCAAAGAAGTGAATCTTGATGATGGCGACAGCGGAAAGAAGAAGAACAACATGATTAAGTCGCTGTTCAAGAAGATGAAGGATAAGGAGGATGAGAAGATCGCCACCAAGGAGAGGGAGGAGAGGCGAGAGAGACGGACGTCTAAGGAGGGACATGGAGAGCGCCATGTGAGGAGGGCTGCGAGTGTCGCGAACTAAGGCGATGGTCATGATGGGATGAGAAATGATATAGATGAACTTGGATACCGTATGAGCACGACAAGAGATGGAATTTGGAATTATCGGCTAGCAAGAGGTGGAATTTGGGGATTACGGGATGGGATTATAGGGTTTGGATACCTATCGGGATACAGTTGCCACCGGAGCAATCAACATGTGCTGGACACGCGGCCGCGGCGGAACTTGAACAGAACATGGGGGCAGGAACTACGGCGCATGAGGTGGTTGGTGTTGGTTTCCTTTTTTTTTTTTTTGTCGTCACACAAATTGGATACAAACAGTCCTTGCCCTTTGAATGCTAGATACCGCACTGATTTATTTATTTCATGTTGACATCTTCGTCCTCTGTTCTTCTTTTCTTTGGGTACCTATCTTCATACATGATTCTGCAGACACGACCCGCTGTGTGCGATAACCTGGTCTCGAGCTATTGATCAAATCAGTCTGATGTTCAGAGTGCATATTATACCTACTTTATTGCAGCTACCTTATCGTTGGATTTGACACGAGACGATCCTTCAGCTTAGTTTATAGACTTGACTTCAAATACTACGTTTCTTCAAACATCTTCTGTCTTCGCCGCCCCGTCCCAATCACACAATGAGGTTGTGGTGCTTACAAAGGAATAATAACACTCTTATTCTCCTTCAACCATTTTTTCTTTGCAAGACCATACCGCTCGGTTGCTAACCTGTTTAGATGTCAGCTTTCTCAGCCTCTGCAAGGAAATGGGAAGGGAGATACGGACGTCCACTCATAATGCCCAGTCATAACCGTGTACACCGAGTGCAGGTACTTCTCAACATTCTCCCTCACCATAGTAGGGCAAGGGTCTTGAGCGGCCATCTCCTGGAGTTCTCGATCCGGCTGCTTCTATTTTGTCACTGATTTGACCCAGGTCCTCAACGAAGAGATTGATGGCTTTATCCAGATCAAAGCCGGAGGGGCGGTAGGTGAGGTAGATGGCGACCAAACCAGGCCAGTTAACCTTCCAACTCTTTCGGCAAGGAAAGAATGTCGTTTAAGCTGTTCCCGTCAATTAGCAAGACAGTCCCGCCAAGCTGGGAAGAAGGAAGACTGGACCAGACCCCTGAAAGAACCTGTACATAGGTGACAACCTGCCTGGCCAACTCCGACCACAAGGTCTTCATCTCTTCGAACCGTTTGGAACAGATATTGAGGGATATTGGTCTCGGTCATGAACTCATCCAGACAAGAGAAAAAAGCGGCCTATCAGGAAGGGAAGATGTTGTATTGCCTTTTGTTCCAGCCGAACTCCAATAATAGGGGTATGTGATACAGGGAGAGTCATACGTCTTTTCTGGCCCCGGGTGTAATGAATAGGTAAATAACCTCAAACTTCATTCGCTTTTGCTCTCCCGGAATGGTAGCTCTTTACCATATCCTCTTGGCAATCATCTCATACCTCATTACCGTTCCCAAATCCTTTTCTTGTTTCCCCCCTCCCCCTTTCCCTCCTCCTCCACCCCCCTTCTCCCTCTCCCGCACTTTGTTGAGTCCCTTAGGATCATCAGCAAAAATCCACCTCCTTCTTTCTTCTCCCACTTCGACCTGTCCAAACCCTCCTACCCTCTTGCCCTTCGTCTCAAATGACTCCTTCTCCGCTTGTCCAGCAGCAATGGCAGCCTCTTTAGCCTTCATCCTTGCGTACCTGTCCCTCGAGTACCGCAACAGAAACATACCCAGTAAAAGCTTGAAGATGAGAAGCACCAAGAAGATCAGAAGAAAGACTGTTATCATGGTCAGGAAAGCAGTGGCGTCGTCAGATGTCCATTTCCACTCGGGCAACCACTTGGACACTGAGTGCCAAATGTGAGTTGCGAGGCCAGCTGGTTCGGGTATGTCCCCTATGGGAGCCGAGGCCGGGCCAGAAACGTTATCCCCTAGTCCACCGGATTCTCCGAAAGGATAGCCGTATACCGCTCGGCCTAGAGCGATGCGGATCTTCTTGTCTAGACGGTCCAAAGCGGCTAGCATAGCTGGAGAGGGTGTAGCTGAATCGACGGATAGTGAAGTCTGCGTAGAGGGCGGCAAGGGGGTGGGAACATGGACGGCGACGAACATGTTGTAGATCTGGAAGGAAGCGCGGATGAAGAGGCAGGATAGGGGCAAAAGGGGGAGGCCGAGGCGGCGGGTTAACTGGGGCGTTACGAAGGCCTTTGGAACTGTTAGCTGATGAACGAAAGAAGCGGGAAGAGGGGGTAGGTACGTACATTCGTATAATAATCCTTACACAAGATATCCAGAATCCTGCTATAAAAGTTGGGCTTGATATTATTGAACTTGATCACATAAGCATGCTTGATCCAATCCACCACCATCTCGCTTCCAATGACCACCACAAATGGGCTCAACACTTCTCCGCTCCACAGCCAGCTGGGGAGGATAGTAAAGCTCGCGGGCAGTATACTCGCCGTATGCAACGGAAAGGAACTAGGGCCTGCATCTTCGCTGCCATACCCGGGCACACTAAGCCCGCCAACCTCTACCACATTCCTCATGGCGATGATCAACAGGATGATCCACAGCTGGAACCGCTCGACGATATCGGCACAGGCCATCTGGAAGGTATTCTCCTTTTCGAACCTCTTGAACACCGCGCCCTTGATTTCCACGAACTGGTTACTCATCAACAGCGTGAGCAGAGTGTTGCTATACGAGTTAACAGCCACGTTCAGCGCTATCACCTGGTAAAACAGGAGAACCGCATGCAGAATGTTGTACACCAGCGCCAAGCAAAAGATGCCCAAGGGAAGCAAGACCTTGCTGCGGCCTAGACTATCCCTCGACAAGGTCTCGTTGCTGAACAAGCATTCGAAGATGTCTTGCCCGAGGGCAGCCAACAAACGGTCGCCCACTTCGAGCAGGTTGTAGATGGTGTACAGCTTGATGGCGGATTGAGCGCGGATGGAGTGATACATGCGCGAGGCGTCGAGGGACATGAGGGCGATGGAGGAGACGATGACGACGGCGCCTTGGAGAAGGTCGGCTTTGTTGTAGTGCGTCAGGTTGGACGGGTTGGATTTGGTCCGACGGTGGCCAAGGTAGCCTCTGCCTCGGCGGCTGGGACCGGGGGCGGGCTTAGTCCCGGGAGCCATGCGGAGGTTGGGATGACCAGTTGTGGTTGCACTTGTACTGTTATTGTGCTCCCGTACCCGACTTGGACTCCTCGACCGCTGACCATCGGTACTGGCGACTGACTCGGACCGCCCACGCCGACCGCGCCTCCACATGCGTCCAAGGCCGTACCACACGAATCCCACCACCCATCGGGTTTCTTTGCCAATGACGTATCCCCACCACTGAAGGAGTATTGACACGGCAATACCAAAGCGCATGGGTAGGATAGTGAAGGTCCATAGCCAAGCGTCCAGACAAGCCAAAGCGCCAAAGGTTATAGATCTCTCGAGGACGAAGGGTAGGACCAAGAAGTTCTTCAACCGCTCAAACTTGATTGCGCTCGACTCGTAGGGGATGTCGCTAGTGTACGAGTGGTGGATGTATAGGGGGCTCGGTCGCGATCCAGCCAGCTCGAGTTGCAAGAGTGTAGGGACTGACATGGGCGGTAGAGGGATAGACTGCGGTATGGGGGATGGGGGCGCCGGGTCAGGCTCAGGCTGGCGTGGTGGAGGGCCGGCCCTGGGTTCGGCGCCAGGGTCAAAGTTGCTTGTTCCATCGAGATCGAGAGGCGGCGGTCGAGGATTCGGCTGGTATGAGTTGCGACGGATCGAGGCTTGCTGCGCTGGATGAGCTTGTTGGGCGGTTGTGGCCGTCAGACGCCTGCTCGCCGGTGGAGTAGACACGGTTCGCGGGGCAATTGTAGGCCTTTGTGGGTGTGTTCTTGTGCTTGTGTTTGGACCGTTCCCATTTGCAATTCCCAGTTGAGACTGGAGTCTGGAGCTTACTTCGGCGAGGGCTGGTGAGAATGTAGGCTCGGTAGGCTGACGGTCGGGAGCTGTGGCAATGGGCAGAGACTCGGGAGCATTCGTCAGTTCTTGGATCTTGGACGCAGACAGACGGCGAACTCCATCATGTGCACCACCAGTCTTTGTCCCTGCTCGGCTCCGGGTCTTGGAGCGGCTGGGGCTGAGAGGTTGCGCCGGAGCTGTTGGTTGAGTCTCGGGCTCGGGTGTCGGGAGATGGACGAAAGGCACGAAGGATTCGGTCGGAGTAGCAGAGGGCAATGCCTCGTTGACGGGGGTAAGGCGGTCGTTCGAGGGTTTGTCGCTGTTGTGGACAGCTCGAGCTGCCAGGTCGCTTGCGGCAAGACGCGAGGATGGAAGATGGCTGGTTGCTGTGTTGGAGTGCTCGTCACCATCTTCGACGCTTGCTTTCCTATCAATGACTTGTAGATGTTCTGAATCGGCGGTTATCGGAGCATGTGCTTGCGTGTTGGTGTCGTTGTTGGAGACGGCGCCGCGTGGACCGTGGCCGTTGTGTTGTCCGCCATTTTGGACCGCAGTGTCACCCTCCATGGTTTTCGTCCGGGCGGGGGATTTACCGCACTTCGTATAGCTGTTATGACTGGCCTAGTGTCTTCATGTTGTTGGGCGCATAAGGAACCGAGAGCAAGACGGTTGTTCGTGGACTGACACAAGATCAAAAAATAGGACGAGGCCGACAGAAAGAACAAGTGGATGATCGGCGCGTGGTTCAGCCTTGGCGCCAATGACGTTGCGGTTGCTGGCCGTTAAGGTAGCTCCACTAATGAGCTGCTGAAGACGCCTGTAAAGTGTCCCCTGGCAACATGTCTTATCAGCTCAACCAGCCTTATCAGTAGAGTACTGTCATCTGTCTGGGGTTAGGGTTGATACCCTCTTGTTGCCTTGTCAGCATTTCTACCTCAAGTAAACCTCCTCGGCCGAGTAAGATCGGAAAACCGACGCCGACGATATCTCGACGTTGACATATGCCACGAGGGCATGCAGGGAATATTCGTTCCGATGATACGGTTCCAGATGGAGATGCTGCAACCGACATGGTCTACCACGCCCTTTCATCGACAAGGGTCGGCAGTGGATTGAGTCACTTACACAAGTTCGAAGTGGAATTGTTCAGATACAAAACTTTCCTCCAAAACCCATAATTCGTCCCACAAGTTCTGATCGCTCAACTACTTTATCTCAGTGTCTTGCAAAATGACAGTCTCGACAGAATCACCCTCCACTTCGCCCTTAGCTCCCCTCACCGACGAAAAAGTCGCCGTGCTCAACACCAACAAAGTCATCGCAACCTCCCAACTCCCCAGTCCTCCTCTCCGGGGCCGTATCAACGCCGACATCTCCATCGCTCCAGCCTACCTTGCCGAAGACGACACCTTCGTCAACAGTCTAACCAACCTGGTCAATGAAATCTACACCGACGCCGAGCGCGGTTTCTGGTCCATCGACCCCTTCACCCGCACTAACCCGGCCGAGGTCCGCTCCTTCATCACCAGCGGCACCTTAGCCCTCGCGTGGCTCCCGGGCTATTCACAGGGGTGCATTGAGTATCTGTTGGGCTGCGGCCGCGTGCAACTCTTGCCTCCTCCCGAACCCTCCTCCAGGACCCCTTCCCATTCCAACCCCGATCCATTCTCCCCCATCGGACAGTTCGGATGCTTAATCTGCCGTCCTGAATACCGGGGTTCCGGAGTGGGGAGGGACTTGCTCAAGTTCGCCGAGGACTGGACGAGGGAGAAGGGGGGGAAGAAGATGCAGGTGGAGCTGGTGGTGGGAGACGGGTGGGAACATGAGGAGAAGACGAAGCTGGCAGGGTGGTACGAAAGAGCTGGGTATGAAAATGTCAAGGAGGTAGATTTGTCTGAGGGGATCCCGGAGCTGGGGCCGTTGTTGGTGAGGAAGGCTAGGTATAGGGTTTACCAGAAGACTCTCTAAAAAAAAGGGGGGGCAATGGAGCATGGAGTTGGGCGGGCGGATCATGAAGCGGACATGACAGGAAGGATATTGGTGTGGGCTGTATGTGACTGTACAATTTCTCTTCGCATTCATCAGGTCGTTGTAGTTCGTACACCTCCGGGTATCTCATCTACTCCATGCCTTTACTCCAAATACTCCTCAAACCAAGCCACAGCCTGCGCAAACGCCTGTTCCCTCGCGAACTTCTCCGGCTTCTTGCTAAGATCGGCGCGCATGGCGAAGCCGTGGGTGACGCCCGAGTACAAGTTGATGTTGTAGGGGAAACCCGTCTCCTTGAGGATCTCCTCAGACTTGTGACGCTTCTCAGCAGGGAAGATGGAGTCGGTCTCGGCGGCGGCAATAGCCAAAGGACCGTTGATAGCGGCGAGCTCCTCCTCGTCGACGAACGAGGGGTGGGCAATGAAGCCGACGTCGATGCCGGTGAAGGGGGCGGTGGCGGTCATGTTGCGGACCAGGCACTTTGGGCATGTCAGTGACTGCTGGAAAGGGGATATTTTTAAGAAGGTAGCTTACCTTGGCACCAAAGCAATAGCCCAAAGCTCCAATCTTGGTCACTCCATACTTCTCCTTCAGCTCCTTGATGGCGGCCTGCACAATGGGATCGACGGCCTCCTTGGTATGCGGGTTATCGCCGGTGCTGCCCTTGGTCATCCAGCCCATGAGGTCGAAGTCGTCGGGGCGGTTAATCGGGAGAGGGTCGCCGTTGAAGATGTCGAGAACCACGGTAAGGTAGCCCTGGGCGGCCAGCTGGTCGGCCATCAGCTTGGAGTTTTGCCAGATGCCGATAATGTCGGGAAGGAAGAGAAGGGCTTTGCCGGCCTTCTGGGAGCCAGAGGGCTGGGCGATGTAGGCGTCCCACTTGTCGGCGACCTTGACCAGGGAGCCGGTTGGCTCGCCGCTGGAAACAAAGTGGTGTTAGTGACGGTTGTGTAGCTAAGATATCGGAGTACAGAGTATGGCGGTGGACTTACTCGTGGCGGAAGCCGACGGTGCAGCACTTGGAGGGAGGGTTGGAGGCCATTGTGATGTTTGTTGTGGTGTTTGTTTGGTGATACCTAGAAGAAGAAGAGTCGCAGAAGGACACGAAGGAGAGAAGAGAGGTTAAAAAAGTATCCGAGATGGATGCGATTTGTAAGCTTGGCTACGGCGTCATAGATTCAACTCCCACGCGTTCATGCCGAGCCCACTTTTGACCCCATTCCCAAATCCCAAGTTGTCGTCGCGCGCGTGGTTACCCCTCCCGGCGCCGAAGATCATCGATGCCCCCACTGCGGAAACTCGCCGAGAGCTCCGGGAGGCCGCCGAAACCGCATATTTGTTGACGGAGAGAAATGCTATTGATTCTGGTATAATTTGACAGTATGGTCAAAAGAGCACGCATTGTGACTTATCCACCAAGGAAATGTCGGGGGTGTACTATCGCAGCTCGCGATGTATATCCCGCAGCAATTGAGAATGCCAAGCACCCTAGGCCATCCCGGCAGGCATTTCCCGAGGCATTTTAACTTTGCTCTAATGAAATTGCCGGCCGCAAAACATGGGGCAATTTGATTGCACTCAACAACCTCCTTCACATCTTGATCCTTGATACATCTTAACACTTTGTGTTATCCATCCGGCTTCTGATTTCGTCTTCACTGCCTATATACATCTGACAGGAAAGGCCATTTTCTCACAAATCCAAGCCGCAATCAATGACGTGCCCTTGACATGGACTCAAACCGCGCCCCTTCAGCCTCCCGGAGCTTGCCGCATTCACTCGGTAACACGAAACGTTTGGCTCCTGTAAAACTGATATCGTACATTGCAGCGGGTGGCACTCACTTATCCAGAACCAAGTACTCCAATCGTCAGATTGAGGGTCTCGGGGCCCAAAACTGAAGGTATATCTTTACCCAGTTATGGTTGTATTGCAAAGAAGAAAAAAACGGATAAAGAAAGGTAACCAAAAGAACGAAAAGCGGAGTGTAGATATTAGAGTGTTTTCATTTGGCACAAGCTGGTTAAATGACTTCTGAGGAGCGAAGTGCTCAATTTTCCACGCCACTCCTATTGTCAGAATCCATCGAGAAAGTGAGAAAGAGGCACCCTCGAGGCAGGTACCAGACAGGGGAAAACACCCCAACGTTGTAAGGATATTACCCCACGGGGAAGTGAAGCCATCAAGCCATCAAGGCAAGCACAAGGGTCCTTTGGCCCGGGGAACAGAAGGAATCGCGCCACTGTTAGGTAAGGAAATGAGGAGAAATGAGATGATGGCCAAGAGAAATATAGGACCTCAACACATGGAACCAAGATGTGTTGCATCGTCAACTAAATTTCCTTTGCAGTCATGTAGGTAGTTGATGGTACGAGGGTTGAAGTACTTAAGCAGAAACTCCTTTCGCACATTGCTACTGTTTACGAACCACAGCGCAAACCCGTCACCGAACACCGCTTTCCACACGTTCCAACTAACATCGGGCACACAACTCGGCCACCCAGAGGTACACTCTTAGGCTTGCGCAACATACGCAATCGATCCGATGAGTTACCCATCACCTGATCTGAGATCTCATCACTCAGGGCGAAGCCTGTGTAGGCGCTACGCACTTGCACTCTGGAGGACTCAAGAACTCACACACGCTCCCTACGCACATGTGAAAGTTTCACCCAACCAGAACCCCCAACGAAGGAGCTGAATGGCTCATTGATCGTGGCTCATGGTGCGTGTGGGACTTGCAATGGTCGCTGGGTCGACCGGCCGCGGTGCCCAACATGTCCAAATGCTTGGATGGGATCGTAGGAAAGAGAAGGATTCTGGAACCTCAAACCTCGCTTGAGGTTGCCTCGAGGTGTGCCCAAGGTAGCATTTTGGGGAGCTTTTTTTGAAAAAGTTGTCTGCCTCGATGCGAAGCCTTGAAGGGGGACGCCATGTACGCAACGGGAAGGTCGTGTGTCTGTGGCACCTCGCCTGAACCTCGCCTCGGACTTGAGAATCTTGTGCTCATTGTTTCTCGGATGGGCATTGGACAGCTGGTGTCTGAGGCTCTAGTTGGACCGAGTGGCTGTAAAGTGCAAAGTCTACCTTTAGGCAATCTTTGCTTCAGGGAATTGCGAAAAACAAAAGGTTCAGCAAAACCCGAAGTTGTTGGAAATGAAGTCACCAAGAGCGGCGGTAAGAAGCTCCCGCTAGGTACGGGCGCCTCATGAAGATGGCACAGTAAAGAAAGGTTGTTTTTTCACTGACCGAGAAGTGAACACGTCGAATGGTCAGAACGGTGAAGATGAGACATGCAGTAAACACTAGCCTCTAGACATTGAACGTCACTCAGACGTGTATAGGTGCGAGGTGAGTATCCGTAGGATATGTCAAACTGTCACATACCACTTCTATCTGATGTTTCCATAGATCTGGGTTCGTTGGGCTGTCACTCGTGCGTCGAGGTTGTATGTGGTGTTGCTTTCCCGACACAACATGATGAAGGCGGCCAGCGACGGCTCCATGCCACCATGTTTATGGCATTGGACCAATGCAAAGGTTTCCCGTCAAGTAAGGTGTCAGAACTCTCTCGCATCCGACACGGAAGGCCACATTCTGGAATGCGTGTGAAGAAGGCAGTTTGCCGTTTGCAGCTCGCTTGCCATCGGTTCTTACGGGTTGAAGCAGGTGAAGGATTGAAGGATGAAGATGATGCAGACATTCAGTTGGGTTGCACCGCAGTCCGACAGGATGCAAGCCATGGCCGTGATAGCACCCAAGCTATTTGGTAAATGGCTTCATTTGGGTGGTCGAAGCGGTTGTCGAATGGGAAGACCGTGTTGGTGAACTGAGTGTAATATGCTCCGGGCTGGGCATAACAGGAAAAGGGGTTACTGACCGGTATTTCATGGAATCGTATGTGAGAAGTGTTTAATGAATGGTCCAATTGACGACGATGACAGGAGGTTGGAGATGGTTTCGGAAAGTGTTAAAGATGGAGACATTCCGAACTCGAGCATGATTCCACGCCAACCTTCCTTATCATGCAGTGCAGTGAAGCGAAGAATGGGGGTGGCCGGAAAGGGATAGTTCGTGATAACGAACGCGTACGATACGGTATCGTCGCAAATTGGCCGCCCAACTGCAGTGTCGGGAAAGGAACGAATTGGAGGGCTCCTCTGCTCGCTCTTTCAGCGACGGGCTTCGTTCCCCTCATCATCTGATCAATGGTCCCTTCTTCCTGCCTTTCAAAAGCTTGACTGCTCTTGCCTCGAAAAGCTTGAATGAGAGAAGGAGACAGGAAGGCGCCCGGCTTGGCTGAAGTGAAGAGTGGAGTGGAGGAGTGAGGGTGTAGCGCCCGCTTTTAGGGGCCTCAGTGGATATAGTGGGCCTATTGGGGCCCTGTTTAGTGATCTTAGCGCACCTTCCGGTCTGGGGTTCTTGGCATCAGAGTGGCTTTCCGTACCTTCCCCAGATGGGAACCATTCACCAATCACGCGACGTCAAATGATAAGACACGACGACGGGATATGACCTCCTTCCTGCCAGAATGACCGAGTGACAGAGCAGTGTCCGGCTGTCTCCGCCAACTGGCGGCCAATCCGTCCGAGACGGGATGTGTTCCAGAAACAATCACCGAAGCGAACAATGAGTGCCACACCAACATCGACGGGCAAGCAATGCATCGCCTTTTTTTCCACTTGTCACATCCAGGCGGAGGCCCGTCTCATCCCACCACGGCTTCTGGTCAGGTAAGCGGCCTTACCTCGCCTCGCCTTGCCCGGTGTCACTCCGGTACGGAATCTGCCCTGTCGGTTTGCCACGACGACTGCCATCTGGAGAAGAGAAAAAAAAAAAGAACCGCGAAAACTGGTGGGCACACACAAACCGACAAAGGCATCAAGAGGAACATGCCCCTGGCACTCAGTTGGGCTGACGGCGGAGGCCAGACCACATGCCCTCTCGCTCGGCTCGCTCAAGTGTCCCAGGAGAGTGGTACATATCCACTGGCAGAAGATGCCGGATCAGCATTCCGAATCGGTCATGGTCCTCCGATATCACTATTCATCCCCTTCTTTCTCACTTGTCACTAACACCTCGAACTCCTCCAGTGATGCAATCACGATATCATATTAGAACTCTCTGAAGACAGTGGCGTGAAGGTGGCCAAGGACACTCCCGGTTCCCGTCCAGTGACGGACATGGCAAGCCAGCCGACATTCCCAACCACGGCATACCCGTTCCATCACCACCAACAAAGAAGCTCGAGGGGGGGGGGGGGACCACTTATGCCAAGAACGGAACTGTTATCATCAAGTCAACCCCCCACACAGCCTCGTACGCCATCACCGCAGCTGGACCAGTGTGGTGTCCTGGGACTGTCTTACGGCGATACTGTATATCTCTCGCCAGATTACGCCCATTGGCCAGTCCCTCATATGGGAGGGCATTTGGCCATGCAGACTGGTGGCGTGCTACCCGGTAATGGGTGGGTTCCAATATGAGACACCGACGACAACCCCGGCCAAGTGTAACAAAGAAGAAGCAAAGCCATGTTCATCCTCCAGTTACCAGTACGTACCTGCCTGGGTCTGGGCTGGACGGGACATGAACGAGGCCCTTGCCGTCAACCTTAACCTTACACACACACGTCTTTCCCCGCCCATCTTGGTACGCATCGTTTATAACCCCCAGATCTCCCCCGTTCCTGTCGCGTTGCGCCTGCAGTCAGTCTTCTGTCGCACTGCTGATGCTACTCTGATCACCCTCTCCCGCTCAGCTTCGACTCGACACTCCCCAACATCGACGTCGAAACGATGGCGGAAAAACACCTACACTCTTCCGACCCGGAATTGGCCGGCGTCCCTCCACCATACAGCTCATCCGAAAGGAAGAACGATGCCTACATGGAGGGCGCCGCTGTCCTTGGTGGTGAAGATGACGCGGCCAGATATGGCTACGTGAGCCGTGGGTGAGTACCACTCCAATCTGGTCTCAGCAATCGCGTCGCTGACAACAACCATAGGCTTAAGTCGCGTCACATTCAGTTCATTGCTCTCGGTGGAACCATTGGTACCGGTCTCTTCCTCGGTATCGGAAATGCCTTCACCCATGCCGGCCCTCTCTCCATCCTCCTCGGTTATACCTTTACCGGTCTCGCCGTCTTCGCTATGATGCAGTGTCTTGGTGAGATGGCCACATGGCTTCCTCTTCCCGGTGCTATCCCTCAGTTCTGCGCTCGGTACGTCGACGATGCTCTCGGTTTCGCTGTCGGTTGGAACAACTGGTACTCCGCCGCCATCACCCTATGCGCCGAAATCTCCGCCGCCTCTCTCGTCATCGGCTTCTGGGAAGGCGCTCAAAGCGTCAACGTCGCCGTGTGGATCAGCATCATTTGGCTGGTCATCATTTTCCTCAACATCTTCGCCGTCTCCCTGTACGGTGAAGCCGAGTTCTGGTTTGCGTCTTTGAAGATTATTACCATCGTCGGCTTGCTCATCATGGCCTTCATTGTCGACCTCGGCGGAAACCCGCACCACGAACGTCTCGGTTTCCGCTACTGGAAGCACCCAGGTGCTATGAAAGAATATCCGCCTCAGGTGCACGGCGATCTTGGCCGCTTTTTGGGTCTCTTCTCCACCCTCGTCAACGCTGCCTTCTCCTACGGTGGTGTGGAAATGGTCGCCGTTGCCGCCGGTGAGGCCGAAAACCCACGCAAGAATATCCCCAAGGCCGTCCGTCGTGTCTTCTGGCGTATCCTCTTTTTCTATGTCCTGGGTTCTCTCGCCATTGGTGTCCTTGTGTCTTCCGACGACAAGGGCCTTCTCGACGCTCAGGCCGAAGGCCGCTCCGACGCTGCTGCCTCCCCCTGGGTTATCGGCATCAAGAACGCTGGCATCTCCGTCCTGCCCTCCATTATCAACGCTGTTATCTTGACGTCCGCCACTTCCTCTGGCAATGCCTTCCTTTACACCGGCTCTCGCTACCTCTACGCTCTGGCGCAGAACCGTCAGGCCCCGCGCATCTTCCTCACTTGCAGCAAGAAGGGTGTGCCCTACTACGCTGTTGCTGCCACGGCTATTATCGGCGCCCTCACTTACCTCTCTGTCGATTCCAACGGTGGTGCCGCAAAGGCGTTCAGTTGGTTCCAGAACTTGACTACCATCGCTAGTCTTTTCACCTGGTGCTCGATCTGCATCGCTTACCTCCGCTTCTACAAGGCGCTGAGGGCTCAGGGCATTAACCGCGATACCTTGGTCTTCAAGAGCAAGTTCCAACCTTACACGGCTTGGTTCGCGCTTATCTACTTTGCTATCATCATCATATTCAGCGGGTTTGCTGTCTTCATCAAGGGCAATTGGGATGTCTCTGGTAAGTCTCCCCCGACTTCGTCCCTGTTTCCGTTTCGCCTATGGCGGCCACTTCGTGGAGACCCTCCGGGGGTGTCCTTGCTTCACTCCATAGAAGTACTAACAATGATTTCAAACAGACTTCATTGCTGCCTACATTGGCATCCCCATCTTCTTCCTCCTCTACGGTGGCTGGAAGATTATCAAGCGAACGAAAGTCATAAACCCGTTGGAGGCCGATCTCACGACTGGAAAGGCCGCGCTTGATGCGGAGGATGAGCATTGGCAGAGAGAGTATAAGCCTCCTGTTACCATAATTGATAAGATTTGGGATTGGTTGGTGTAAGCTGTAGGATTATAGGGTTGAATGACGTTGGGGAGGATGGTTGTTTTCGTTGTCTTCTGTAGAAGTGTCATGAGCGAGCGAGTTGGTTGGAAAGAGCGGGGGTCTTGTAGTACTTATACCCATTATGAAACTTCCATTGTTAATACAGCACAGACCAGTATTGCCTATGCCGTTCTGTCACTTCAGAGACGTCAGTGAAAGTCTTCCAACCTTTGTGGTTGAGTCTGAGGGTTACCTATCATTCACACCATCTTCTTTTGACGAGGAATAGACGAAAATTGAAACGAAAAGGCGGGCCAGCCAGTCGGACATTTATTGAAGTCAAAGGTCTGAAATGGCAAGAGGGAGGTGCGCCACTGCTGACGAATGAGGTTTTCCGGTTGTTGACTTGTTTCAAAGGCGGGATCCGGGTATCATGTTCACTCCCTCTATTCGGGACAGCACCAAGCTTCCAGCCAGCAAAGGGAGTCCAATTACGTATGCTCTTCTCCGAAAGGCCACGAGGACTGTAGCTGCAAGTCTGAAAGCTTGAGAAGGTTGAGGGCTTGGTGTCACAAAGCTAACTGATCATTGAATGCTGTAGGAACGAAGATGGATTTAAGGAGGGGAAACGCTCACATGGCCTGGGTGCCCAAGATTCGGATGAGTAGCACAACCCAATTTGAAAGTTGACTAGAGTAAGAAAGGTCCTCGATTGGAATAAGATAGACAAGGAAGGTGACACAGCCAAGTTGTCACGACTACATTGCGGGTTTTTAGCTCGTCACAAGATGGCAACGGGCATTGGCATCGGCACTTGATAGTGGCATTGTCAGATTTCTTACAAAACAAAATGCAAGATCCTGCTGTCAGTTGTGAAGTCTCAAGACTCCTTTCCTCGGCCTTATTATTGAACCTTCCTGTCTCGGTCATCAACCAACGTTGAGTTCGTCCGTCAATGACGGCAGAGATGACTTGTCAGCCAAACCACTACTATATCATGGAGACACAGCATCTACTCGTGATGCGTGATGACCACCGTTAACTTTGGTCTAGCACCTTATTTCTGACAGTTCTACTTGCTCTTGGGCTGCTTGCATGGTGTGATTCGTTCTATATCTGGTGAAAACGTGGCCCAGGCCGTTGGAATCCCGGAGAATTAAAGTCTGGGGAAAATCTGGGGAAGTGACAGGTCAATATCTGGGCAAGTCTGGGAATGATCAATCATGAAGCTTAGAGCCCAACGTCTGGGGACAGTCTGGGAGACATGGAATGACACCGCAGTAGTCCAGTGTTCCTAGTATGACTGAGGCTCTATTCACACATTCCATCCAGTCACCTGTGTCTCCCTCGGTCCCAAGATCTTGGGACGCGTTGTGGAATGACACACAGGAGCTAAAATGCCTTCAAGTGCGTCATGGACTGTCTGCAAACGCGGTCAACTTCTCCGTCTCGGGAGTTCATCACCGGCACTATTGATGTTCTTGCGCCGCCTACTTGCTTCGATTAGATCCAGACTCACGAGCTCCGATATCTCATATGACTTTTTCCTTGACTAGTGGCAGAAGCACACATAGGAGATTCTAAACACTTCTGAGCAGGACTTCAAGAACCGAGGACGAATCGACCAAGTTCCTGAGCAGAAATCGTGGCGTCAGCCATCAGCTCAATACCACACCACCAGCATCACTACTCCGAACACCATCATCACGGGAACAGGACGTTTTTGTGTCGCCGTCAGCTTTTGTTCCGAGCTTCTTCCGAGACTGGCTCTGAGCTGCCCCTCTCCTTCACTCCGTTCTAACCCCTCTCCCTCACTCTTCTGCTCGGTTCTTCCCGGCCAGTTCATCCAAACTTTGGACCCATCGGACTCGAAACTGGGGAGGGGAAGGCTCAGTTAGGAAATATGTTCTGATGAGTGGTGTGACTTCGACTGAGGAGCGGAAACAGAGGGTATTGGTGGCCGCTTATGGTCACTGGACTTTCTGATATGGTAGCACTCGCTTCCAAGTTCTCTCGATCGTCGCCTGTTCCTGATCAAGCCTTGGGAAGGAAGGAGAAGAAGGTGGGAGTATAAGATGAGTACAGGTACTAAACCTCGCTCGTTGTAAAATCTGGACCCCGACGTAAGAGGCGGCTCGCTCGAACGCCTTCCAGACCTTTCAAACCTTTTAGACCCCGCTGGGTCGCCAGAACCTTCACTCGCCGAGTGGTCACAGGTTACGACTACAAACCGAGATAAATCCCATAGTAAACGCCATTCACCAAGCCAACCTTGCGACAGCTTAAACTTTGGAACCTTGAGTTCTTCGCCGACACCTATAAGGTCGTCGCGTCCTTCTCTGACCTTGCACTACAAATCTTCCGCCTCCCTACCTATACACTATCATCTAACCTCTCCAACAAACCAAGATGAAGCTCCCATCCACCATCCTTCTCGTTATCCAACCCTTTCTCTCCCTCCTTCTCTCTCTCCCATTCCCTCTCCTCCTTCTAACCTTCGTCTCCCTTCCCCCGGCGTCCGCACAGCTCGACAAGTACGCCAAACTCGCGGGCCTCTCCTACTTCGGCACAGCCGTCGACAACCCTCGTCTCTACAACGAGCAGTACATGTCTGTGCTTCAGGGGTCTGGCGAGTTTGGTTCGCTGACGCCCATAAATGCGCAGAAATGGAAGAATATTGAGGAGGTCCAAGGGGTGTTCACTTGGGCGGAAGCCGATGCTGTAGCAAATACGGCAAAAGCTGGTGTGGGAGGGGAAAAGACACTGAGGTGTCATACCATGATTTGGTATAAGGGGTTGCCTTCTTGGGGTAGGTCTTCCAATGACTTTGTGTGAGAGCTGTGGTGAGGTGGGGTGGAGGGAGGAATGATGAGAAATGATGAGAAATGATTTGAATGATCAAGGGCTGACAGAAGGCAAAATTAGTTGAGACGACGTATTCTCGCGCCGACATGGAAAAGATCCTCACCGCACACATCCAGAATCTGGCGTGGCACTTCAAGGGCAGGTGTTATGCTTGGGATGTGGTGAATGAAGCCATCGACGACAACGGAGTGTTCAGGCAAAGTCCAAGTACGTCTTCCTTACCTATGTCTTCCTCTTTCCCTCCCGTACAGCTCATGCTGACACCCCCCAAGTGTACAAAGCCATGGGCATCGACTTCATCACTTTCTCCTTCAACACCGCGGCCAAAGCCGACCCCAGCGCCAAGCTCTACTACAACGATTACGCGCTCGAATCCCCCTCCCTCTCTCCCGGCCCCAAAATCTCCATAACCCTCGCCATGCTCCGCACCGTCAAGGCTCAAGGCGGCACCGTCCACGGCGTCGGTTTCCAATCCCATCTCAAGGTCGGCCTCGTCCCTTCCCGCGCCGAGATCGTCAGCACCATGCAGCAGTTCCTGGAGGTGGTGGATGAGGTGGCGATCACGGAGCTGGATATCCGACACAGCCCGCTGAAATTGCCGAGCACGAGGGCAATGTGGGACGCGCAGGCGCGAGATTATGGAGAGGTGGTGGGCGCTTGTTTGGAGGTTAATAAGGGGTATGGAGGCGGGAGGAAGTGTGTGGGGGTGACGGTGTGGGATTTCACTGACAAGTATTCGTGGGTGCCGAGCGAGATTCCGACGGAGGGGGAGGCGTGCATGTGGGATAATAATTATGTGAAGAAGCCGGCATATTGGACCGTGTTGAATTTGTTTAAGGCGTATGCGGCGGGCGGGTCGAGGAGGCGGGCGGGGATGGATGAAGTGGATGGTGGGAATGGGACGCTAGCGGAATTGGACTCGGAGGCAGCAGCACACCGCGGGCCTGAGGCTCTTCCTGGGGTTGGAAGGGAAGAAGAAGGGGCGAAGACGGTCGTGGCGACTACGCTTGCGACGGTGAGGAGAGTTAGGCCGTCTGCTAGGCCAAGGGAGTGAAGACCTAGTTGTGGATGTGGGTGACAATGGGCCCAGTGATGACTGATGAGAGATGACGGCTGATGGATGACTCGACGAGGTGTGCCACGAGGGCCTGATGCCAATTTGGCTTTGTATATGATTTTTGAAGTGTATCTGCTTCCATTCTCCCACATGTACGGTGTACAATAGCTCGTTGAATAGTACATGATACCTGGTTTTCCTTCGAACCGCAGCGTGGTAAAGATGAAACCCCTGAGCGCTATGCTGATGGTCAATTTTGGGTACATGCCATCTCATGAGACGGCCAATTATTCGCCCCCTCCTCTCTCCTCCTTCGCCCCATCATCCTTCGGCGCCTCCCCGCCAGCCGCAGCACCACCACCCAGCTGACTCTGCAACCCCTTCTTATCAACAACCATAGCCCTCTGCAACTCCCTTTCCTCCTCCCTTAACCTCGCCCTCTCGACCGCTAGCCTCTTTTCTTGTCTTCTCTTCTCCTCTTCCACCCTCTTCTCCCTCTCCTCCAACGCCTTCTCTCTCTTCCTCCTTTCCTCTCTAGCCTTCCTTAGCACCTCATCCTCCTCTTCCCCTGCAGCACTTTCGGCCTCTGGAGGCGGGGAAAGACCCTGGATGTACCCCTCGGTGAATTCATCGCGCGTTTTAGCGTCGAGGGAGATGTACCGGATGTCTGCCAAGATCTGACTCGGGAGGCTGGCTACCGAGGAGCGGTTGTTGAGCTGCCTGAGCGGTACGCTCTCCAGCAACTTCTTTAGATCGCTCTTGAGTTGTGACTGGGGCAGTTTCAGCCTGTTAATATGTTCCCTGTACAACTTTTCTCTTTCCTTGTCGTTGAAGCTCCTATGATGCGCCGAATCCTTCATCACCTCCTCCTTCCGGTATTTTCTCTTGAACTCAGCCCAGTACAACTTGGGCGTCGCGTGTTCCTGTAGGAAAGCCAGGTACGGTATCCTAGGGTCCTTCTTCTCCTCCTTGGCCCTCGCTTCCTTCAAGGCTTGGATGGCCTCGCGCGACCACTCATCGTAGACTTCCCTGCGCTCGCGCATCGATGTGAGCACGGTGTACCGCGGGTCAGAGAAGACACCCGTCTTGTCGCCTTCGTCGATCAACTTTTGGAAGGGAGAGTAGGGGTTTATGCGGAAGTCGGCGAGGAGGTCGCGGAAGAGGAGGCGGGCGTCGGTGTCAGAGAGCGGTTCGACGTTTTCTTCTTGTGCCGCAAAATCGTATTCTTGGTCGATGTCCATGCCGTCGCCTTCCATCATGGCCAGCTGAGCGGCGAAATCGTCTTCTGTGAACTCGATCGGCCCCTGGTTTTCGTCTTCAGTGCGCTGGCGCTTGGAGGGGTGTTCGGCGTCGTCGTGGTCTGCACCTTCGTCGTCGGTAACCTCTACTTCTTCGTATTCTGAGCTGTCGTAGTCGTGCGTCTCCTCTTGACCCTGTTGCCCTGAACCCACCTCCTTCCCCTCCACCTTTTCCTCCTCCTTCTCGTGGCTTTTGTACTTCGGATCCTCCTCTAGCGGCGGCTCCCCAGCGGCCTTCCTCCTGATCCTTTCTTTGTCCAACTCCACCACTGCTGGCAAGATCTTCTCCGGAATCCGCCAGTAGCTCGCATTCTTTACCGGGTTATAAGCAAACCTCCTCCTGTATTTTGTGTAAACCAGGAACCATGGCTCGCAGCCGAGAATGGCGATCTTGGCTTTTGGCTTGTCCACAGGCTGTGGTCGCGGCTTCTGCTGCTGCTGATTGCCGCCTCTGCCTCCTGCTCCAAAATCCCCTCGCTCACCTTGGTGTTGAGGTTGGGACTGTTGGGCATACTGCGGCATAAACGCATTGGCAACGCGTGGATCGGAGAGGTTTATCGCGGGAACGGATTGGTGTTGGAGATAGCTCATCGAGGGGTTCACTGGCGCGGTGGCGAGAGGATGGGCGCCGGGGACTGGCGAAACGGACGGAGGACCGAACGGAGAAGCGGCGGCGGGAGGAGTCGGAGTCGGGGTAACGCCGGGGCGCTTGTAGGTTGACTCTTTGGTCGAGGCATTGTAGTAGTAGGTATGCCCGGTGGGCGCTTTGTGTTCGGTCCAGCCTGGTGGAAGAGGAGGGAGAGCACCGGGGGAAGGTTTGTATGTTGATTTTAGCATTGTGGTCGTAGTAAATGGTGCGGTGGGAGTTTGTTGGGTGGCAGAAGAATTGCTGAGACAGGAAGATGGAAAGATGGAAAGATAATTCGCAAGGCTGAACCGAATCACAAAGCTAAAGTCGCAATTGAACTTGGAGCTGCAAGTGCCGGTGGAGACTGCTGGTGGAGAACGCGGTTCGCGTGCAGGGACCAGGATACTGGTCTTGGCAGGCAGCGGAAAAGGGTTAGGGTTGAAGCGGCAGGTCGCCGATGAACCTGTTTGAACCTCGTCATTTCAGATTCTCTCCCAGTCCGTTTCAAGTGAGGAATAGTACAGCATAGATCACGCGAATAGCTGTCATCACCGTCCGGTTGGAACAAGGAATCTAGCGCACTGCCTACCTCTCCAGTGTCATCGAGCTCCAGGGCGGATAGTTCCTCTGCTAGCGACGAATCCCGGTCTTCCTCCTCCTCTTCATCTTGTTGCTCATCTGCCATCGACTTACCTCTTTCTTCCACTTGGTTTACGCTGGAAATGGCTTCCTTAGGTGCTTAAGTGGGATCTTCGGAGGGTTCTCAGGAGGCGGTCTCTCCCCGACCTTCAACATAACCCCATCAACAACCATCTTCCCATCCCAGTCTCTCACGAACCTCTCCATCTCTTCCTTACTATGCAGACTCACCCACCCATGTGTCTTCAGCGGCCCCGACCTAGCCGGGGGGCAGACCGCGACGGCCTTTGGTTCCCCAAAGTTCCTCGTTACGAAGTTGAACAACCGTGCTGGTCTGCTTAGGGACTCCGGCAGGTGGGCTGTTCCGTCCCTGTCATCTGTAGGCACCGGTACAACTTTCACTGTCCAAGGAAACTTCTCCCCCGGCCTCGGAACCCATTCCCACAGCTTCCTATTCCCATGCTCCTCCCATGTAAACCTTTTGACCACCAAACCTCCTGCGTCTGGCGCCCTCGCCAGAAGCGCAAGCATCGTTCCCAGTGTGCGCACAGCGTCCATACCAGCCGAGTGGTGCCTCGCTCGGGGCTGTATCCCATGGTTACGCCGGAAATTGAGAGCCAGCATGGTATCCCGCAATGAGGTCTTGAGGTGCGTCTTGTGAGCCTCCTTTTTGTCTTCCCATCTCGCATCCGCAAGACCGGTGTGCGAAATATCACACCAGTGGGTAACATGGTCTCCCAACAAAGGGAAAACGGAGTCGATAGCGCGGTGTTCAAGCTCCATATCGAACCCTACGAGGATAATAGTGGCCGTGGGGTTATGGAGGCGGATGGATTGGAAAACTGAGACAACGGCGGACTGGAGGTGGGCGATGGGGTGGTAGACCACCTCGCCGTAGTGGAAATGCTCGTAAGACCGGGCACGCTCACGGCCAAGAATGGCAAAGCAGTGAGATTGCAGACGGTAGTGAGAGGCGATGGTGTCGAGGTCGATTTGGCCTTGGTGGTGGTCTAGGAAGGGCCATGGCCATGAGCCATCCTTTGACGCCGTGGAGAGGGAGAAGACGGGTGGCAGGACGGAGATGCCGACTGAGGTGACACCCTGCGCTATCCCCTCGATGCCCTCCACATCGATGCCAATGCAGTAAGAGTGAGGCACCAGAGAGCGCAGATGATCAAGGCTGGTGATCTTGTCGGTGGATGACAAGCTTGGAGGTTCTGCCGGACTATCAACGGTCCTGTCATAGCAAGACTCGGACGATGGCGCACGGTGTGGTGTGCATGTGCGAGGTGGCGCTTGTGTACGGGATTGGGGGCCGGCGTCTAATGCGGAAAGGGAAAGCGAATCAAGTGACATTTGTGGTGAAGTGTGGTGGATGTTGATTGTGCCGCTAACGGTGGTCGGACTCGAGATGCTATTCGACTGGTGATGGTTTATCGATTCTATCAGATGAAAACAATGGAGGGCATGTGAATGGGTTGGGTGACACGCGGCCCGTACAGACATTGGAACTCTGCAGTCAGTGCCGCCCTACATCAGCCCTATTTTGTATAGCGCCCTTAACACCGCTGCTATAGGGCCCACTGCGCTAGTGGCCCGATCCTGCCGTTTTAAGCGTGCTGCACCAACAATTTCGGACCCCATTTCTCCAACACTTCCACTTCGGATTCGAACCAAACACCAACTCGACAACATCCACGTCGCTGCAGCTTCTTGCTAGCTCCCAACACGCGGCATTTACCTGACTGGACAACGACGTCCATCTAGCAATGTGGTCTCCAAAACAATCCGAGACATCACCAGACCGGTCTCGACTCGACTACACAAGCTGTGCCTTCCGAAGCCTGATAACACTTAAACAAAGGAGATGTGGACTACGACTAGGCACTGGGTCATCTGCACGTGGCAGACCCTTCACCATCTACATCGTCCCGTATCAAGACCTACAATGTGACCGATGCACAAACTGCATATCTTGGATGGTTTGGCCCATATGGGCACAGCATGTCATGAGCGGCATGGCGAACCCTCCAACATCCCACCGCCATCTTTTTCTCAACGTTTTTGCTGTCCAGCCGAGACACTGTCTGGAACCCATCCATTCAGGTCATCACAAGTCCTGATAACACGCCTAAGCATGCCCGCGGCCCGAGACTAATCGGCCGTTTCAAAGGTTGCACTACTGCTCCAGAGGTGCCGCGGCCCGGGACATTTGTTTCTCGCTTCTTTTGCGGCTGCATTGCAACCTCCGTTGGAAGCCACGAAGCCTCGAAGGACCCATTTCTTCACTATTGATGTCACGATGTTACCTTGTAGACCGGACAGTGCGGACGCTATGCTACCTTGATGGTGATCACTGGAAGGGTCGTTGGGTTGTCTCAAAGCTCGGACTCGTACATGCCATGTGGAAGACAGTGCCTCAACCAGTTTTTGATGTTTATGGACGACCTGCCTTTGTTTGCGAGGGGCAACAACCTATATCTAAGGTACTGTCCTCAGCCAGGGTCTCTTCCTTCGAGATCAAGTGCCTCTCCACCTCCCTGTCATCGTCATTACCAACTACCGAGACTGACCAACATGCCTCTCCCATCAACGTCAAGCGACTTGATCCTCGTCCATCATAACCCGATTAAGGACTCTGATACTCAACTCACAGCCGACTCCCTCCGCCGGCTCAGCACCGTCTCGGCAGACTCAGGCTATGAACTCATCCACTTTGGCGAACTAGAAGCAGAAGACGCCGTCTCCGACGATGACAAAGCCTCCACAGCATCAGACAACTCCCACATCTCTCTGACTCCCGCCTTTTACCACCATCACATCTCCCCCTACGGCCGCCGCTACCACGGGTTCCAGTCTTCCTGCGTCTACATCCTTCCTAACGATCCTCCCGAACAGGATCGGGAAGACTTTCTCCACCGTTTGTCATTGGGCCTCACCTACGGCCGCCACTTTCTGTCCCCCATCGGCGACAACCTCGACAAGATTCTGGATCTCGGCTGCGGAACAGGCAAATGGACAGTGGAAGTCGCCGACAAGTTCCCGTTTGCAAAGGTGGTGGGGGTAGATTTGAGCCCGATTCAACCGGTGATGAGTCCGGAGAATGTGGAGTGGTGGGTCGACGATGTCGAGGATGAGGAGGAAAACTTCTTTGAGACAGAGGGGAATGATTACGCCCTTATACATGCCAGATACCTACTTCCCATGATAGTCGATCCGGCCGGACTGATAGGGAAATGCTTCGAGTGAGTCTCGTCATGACCCTCTCATACTGTCTCCGAGGCTAATGCAAGGCAAAAAAGTCACCTAAAGCCAGGCGGCTGGATCGAAACACAGGACCTCCACCCTCGCATCAACTCTGACGACAATTCCATTCCCGCGAAGGAGATCTATCCGCCCGGGCAGTTCATGGACGTGGCAAACATAGCTTGGGCCCAAGCAGGCACCGACTACCGCATCACTCCCCAGATAGGAGAGATGATGAAAGAGGCCGGCTTCGTCAACGTGACATGTAGGCAGTTCAAGGTACCGCTGGGTCCATGGCCCAGGGACGAGTATGGCCCCGAAAGTACACAGAGCTTTGGAAAAAGAAAGATTGAAGCTGACAGAATACGTGACAGGAGGCTGAAGAATCTTGGAAATCTGATGAGGGCAGCGACGGAGGGGTTGGTACCCGCTATCATGGCGACTTCATCGATGAGGAAGTGTTTCGATGAGGAGGAAGTGAAAGAACTACAAGAGGCTTGTAAGAGGGCGATGAGCGACACCACGATTCACGGGTATATGTTGATGTATTTCTGGTATGGGCAGAAACCACTGGTTGAGGAACAGACGGTGCCGGTATGAAGGTCGAATACATGAAAGGATGGGGACGTTGAAGGCCAAGCAACACATTGAGATTGAAGACCAGGGGACAAAAAGAGAGGACATGAACGAGAAAACATCAAAAAGAATCGATCCACCCAGGGGTCGAACCTGGAACCTCCTGATTCGTAGTCAGACGCTCTGCCATTGAGCCAGCGGACCTTGATTGGGAGCAAAGTCGTAAACCAGTCCTGATAAGGGCGAATGTTTACCCGCCGCAAAAGTTTTCAATGTCAGTTATCGGATGATGTTCGGCCGAACTTGGCGAGCACGTGGCGGGGTACGCGGGGTCAACAGGGATCTGAAATCAGCGAGATCCACGACCCCACCTTGAGGTCTCGTGACCCCTCATCGGACGACATCTTCCATTACCAGCTCGGATGCTTAACTACGGCCACGGAAGAAAGCAATGAATGAAGAGGTTGGACAACACCAGATGGGTCTCACCGACCACCGTTGGCGAGTGAAGAGAAGACCCCGGGCGGGCCTCCACGGAACGCACACTGCACATCAAGTGACCATGTGCACCAGATCGAGGTAAGCGAGTGATCTTCATGGATCAACAACCGAGGCTATTGAAGCGAAGCCAGTTTGATGAGAAGGTAGCCGATGACAAGCTTTAATGTGTTCGCCGATGAAGATAATGTGGGAGCATCACACTTGCAATGGGCGCTGTCATTGTCCCCGTTCCAGTAGCCATCTCGTACGAAGATGGCCCCGACGTTGGAAACGCAAGATAAATCTTTTGATTTTGGCTGAAGCCGTGGACCCGTTACCGTCATCACGACGTTGTCCGCCGCGAATGCAACCTGACGGGCATGCACCCCGGCCTTCATTCGGCTGTCGTGTTACCCAACCCTGGATCTAGACTGGGCGGCGGCTTGCACAATAATACCACCGGGGCGTTGACCGAAAACCTGCCGGTAACTGGATATCATGTTCTCGAACGTCCCGCGCGCCCGGGTCGCCGTTCAACGCCGTTCATGACATGCATGTGACCGTTGATCGTTTAAAATGGGTTTTGATAACACCGAACAAATTTCGGGTTCCCCTGAAACTCGGGCGACTTTTGAAGCTCGAACTGGCTCACGCGGAGACCACGAAACAGAAACAACCCTGACAACCTGCCAACCCGACATTTGAACGGTGAGGAAGCCAAACAGACGTTCCAGGATGCAATGTCGACGGTGCCTCGGCGTCGCTTGGGTGAGCCAATAAATGGACAGCATATTCGATAGACGCCGATCCTAGACCACGCCAGCTTGGAATTCGGGGGAGGATATCCGGTTATGATCAACGCTTCCCCATGGGGATCTCCGCACCGCCCCCTCGTCTTGATCGGTTGATCCATTGGTCACTCAGGCAGCTCGGATATAATATAAACAACTGGACCCCCCTCGTGCCCCTTCTCGAACCAAAGCAACAACCTCACCACCAAGCATCACAAACAACCGCACGACAACCCAAAGGGAACTCACCAACATGGCTCCCACTCCAGATCTCAACGTTCCCCCCTCCCCCTCCACCGTCTCGGTGTCCATCATCAACACAACCGCCACCCTCCACGGCGTGCCCGCCAAGTCCTTCTTCTCCCCTCCCCAGCATGGATACGACTGGATGGCAACCCCCATGTTCGCCTTCCTCGTCCAGCACCCTGCAACCGGCCGCTCTCTCCTCTTCGACCTCGGCATGCGCAAAGACATCGAAAACATGCCGCCCAAACTTCTTCACCACTTTGACGAAATCGGGTGGACTTTGTCAGCGGAGAAGAACGTTGCCGATATCTTGAAGGAAAACAACTTTGATGTTTCGAAAGTGGAAGCGGTGGTGTGGTCCCATTACCATTTCGACCACATCGGCGATATCACCACCATCGGGCCGCTGGCAGCCTTGATTGTTGGACCGGGGTTCAAGAAAGGGTTGATGCCAGGGTACCCAACCAACCCGGATTCGCCGATCCTAGAATCGGATTACAAGGACCGGGAGTTGATCGAAGTGGACTTCACCTCGGCCGCGCAAGACGGCAAAGACTGGAAACGCCTGCAAATCGGCCGTTTCCCAGCAGTAGACTACTTCGGCGACGGCTCTTTCTACCTCCTCGACGCCCCCGGCCACGCCATCGGACACATGTGCGGTCTCGCACGGGTGACCTCCCAACAAACAGACGGATACGACAGCTTCATCTGCCTAGGCGGCGACGCCGTTCACCACGTCGGCGAGATCCGCCCCTCAAAATTCAAGCCTTTGCCCGAGGAAATCTCTCCCAACCCGTTCCTCCCTGTCTCGGCCGGTTGCGGCAGCAAATGCCCCGGCGCGGCGCTCCAGAAGCTGCTTCCTAACCCCGAGCTACCGACCAAGAGCTTTTACGAAGCCGCGAGGGGAGAGCCCTGGCATCATGATGTGGAGCAGACGATCGATACGGCGGGCAAGTTGCAGGAACCTGACGCGCTGGATAATGTGTTTGTGGCGATTGCGCATGACGAGTCATTGTTGGACGTGGTGGATTTCTATCCGCAGACAATGAATGAGTTTGTGAAGAAGGGGTGGGTACAGAAGGGCCATTGGAGGTTCCTTCGGGACTTTAGGGATGGTTTGACGAGCAAGGAGGAGAGGGGGGGTGTTGAGACGGTGGAGTGGCCGCATAATAGGACTTGGGGACGCGTTGAGAAGAAGTCAGTTTAGATATTATCTTAACAGTTTTATGTGTAGTACCCGAGGACACATGTTAGTGGCCTAAACACACCCCTTCGTTCCATGGTTTCAAACGAAATGCATTCCACACATCATCAGGCTCGGCGATACGCCCAACTAACAAAGTTCAATTTGGTATTAACTGTCAACAAGAAATAGTCTCCGTCCCCCTCCCTGAGACAAAAAAGACGCGTAGATGTAGGACGCAGGTATCAAGCCCTCAATTTCACCGACAAAACACCTCCAGTCGTCTCAGTGCCAGCAGAAGCATTTACAGACCATCTCCCTCATAGCGGAAGCACAGTCTTTCCAGATTCCTGTACCACCCATTACCGGGCTATACGTTCGCACGCCTAGGTAGGATTGCCCTACAGACACTGCGAATAATAATCATTCTGATACCGACACGCACTCCCGCTTGCGCAAGTCTTGCACCCATTCCAGTTCTTTCCGTTGCACTGGCCGTACTTGGCGGTTGTGCAGCTGCTTGGAGGGTTGGCGGGCGGGTTGTTGGCTGGTGGGTTACCCCCTACATACTTGTTAACATCAAGACTAGAACAAACACCACTCCCGTATAGAAGGGGGAAACGGGGACAGGGTAATGGGTGGACGGGGAAGATGAGGAATGGGTTGGAGAAGGGGAGGACGGAGCGGAGGCTAAGTAAGGGTAAGCTGGGTGATGAGGTTGAGGATAGAGAGGTGGACTATGGGAACGATGACGGGAGTGAAATGATCTTCGAAAACTGTGCTGTGAGCTGAGCGGGACGGGGAAAACCTACCGTTCGGATTGCTAATAAGCACCGGAGTCCCCAGTTTCGTCGTTTCGTCGATACTGCAAATATTGACACAACCCTTTTTGTCTCCCGGTCCAGTCACAGGTCCAGCTGCCTCCGTACTATTATAAACCATCTCAATCCACTGCACCTGCATCTCCGCCTTTCCCCCCTTCCCCATAACACCCGACCAGCTGCCCCCATCGCTCCAGACATTGAAGATCACCTGGCTCGGATCCCTCGGTGCCTGGAAGCTAATCTTGCTAGCCTCTACGCCGTTCACGAACCATGTTGATTGCCCAGGCGTCCAATCCATCCTATAAACTGCCCAGTCACTCCACTTCTTCCCGCTTGGCATGGACGCGTTCCTCGTCGCCTCTTTGATGTCACTAGTGCTGTTCCAAGCTGGTTGATTGGTATACTGGACATAACTAGGCGGATCTTGCGTGCGGATCTCCATATCGGCTTCCTGAACCAGCGCAAGTTGTTGAGGCTGAGGAGGAGGCCGGTAGGTGAACATGGCTGTTACTGCGCCCGGAGAGCCGCGGGTGCGGGCGAGCATGCGCATGGAGAGGAATTGGTACGAGGTAAGCGTGGATTCGAACTCCGCAGAACTTTGGAAGCCTGAGCCAGAGCCAGAGGGCGTGGAAGGGCCGCCGGAGGAGTGCCGAAGTGTTCGCATCACCAAATATGTTTGCCCATTAGCCTTCGAATCAGAAGAGCGCTCGATGTAGATGTTGTTGAACGAGTTGACCATTGGCACTGTGGCGTCGTTGACGTCGGTGTTGTTTAAGCGCATTAGTTCGGTGTTGTTCCAGGTCTGGATGCCCCAGTTGTCTTTCCATTGGTTCGAATCGAAGTAAGAAGAAGTCGGAGGGGCGGCGGCGTTTCCCTCAAATGTGGAGATTGGGTTTGGCGTTGTTTTGGCGTATTGTTGGAGGTTGCGAAAGTCAAAGAACTTGTGTCGACGAAAGTAGTTTGTGGAGGTGGCGTTGGTTCTGTAGCAGTGGCAGTTGGCGTCGGTGGTTAAGGGGTAAGCTGCTGAGGTGAGGTTGATGAGATAGCCGGTCATGACCAAAAGGCCCCAAGGCCATGTAGTTGTGGTCACCATGGCTGGATTTGGCTGATGAAAGAAAGAAAAAGCTTGGCAGTGCAATGGTCTAGACTTCCCAGGTTGGCGATAACGGGGGATACGAGAGAAAGAAATATCTGGAGACGGACTAGGGCTCAACTTTGCATACGGGATCATCAGTTACCACGCTGGCGGCCATGCATCATTACGGTTCCGAACATTCCAGGCTGTCGAAATTGCCAGGTTTGGACACATAATTTGGACCAACATCTTGAACAGTGACAAAACCAGTCAAAGGAAGCACTCGCCCCAATGGGAGGCAACAAATAATGGGGAGGGAAATCAAAGGAAAATTACAAGGCACGCAAGGGCAACGGCCCAACAGATCCAACCTTCGGCAGTCGTTTGGTGACACGGGCTGCTGGGACGGCAGAAATGCTCATTTGCTCGGGACTCGGAGAGCATATCGACAGTTGTGCCTGTTTGCGTGTACATCCAGATTAAATATTTAACCGTACAGGTTATATCCTCAGGCATATGGACTAGGGTGCATAAGCGGGGAGAATGACAACAAGTCAACGGGAATGAGGTTCGAGAGCAAGGAGCTTGCGCAATCCAAGGTCGATATATTGGGGTATCAAGTTTGTATGGAACACAACAAAGCCAATCTAAAATGGATCGTTACATTGGCGTGGTTGGCCCAGCCCAGGCAGTCCTTGCCGTCCTCTTCGTCTCCACCAAGATATGAGATGAAGGGGTAACAGCCGAAAAGTGAAAGAAACGGCTGCGAGGCAATGCCATGTCTGCCGAACGGGTTGATGCGGTGATGAGATATTGACTCAGACCGCGATGCTGCTCTGTACAGACAGTCACCTGTCTTCGTCTGGTGAGAAGTTGGATGATAACCAATGTCCTCGCCGTATCATACGACTCTTCCCTTCGGTATTCCGATTCCTGACAGGGTTACCTGACAAAGTCGAAATGCGACGGGCTACCATCCCAGCCACAGCATACTCAAAACAGATACTCATCCCATCGATCTTCATGGTACGCATAGAAAAGCTCATCGAAGCTGTGCCCATGGCCCTCTCCCAACTGTTGCATGAATGCCGCAAATGTAGGAGGCCTCCGTGCTTCGCGTTCCGGATCCTCTTCCTCGTCGCCGGAAAAGTAGTATTCGGACGCTTCATCCTCTTCTTCAAGCTCAAGTTCCGTCTCTTCTTCCAAGCCTCCATCGCCCATTTCGGGTAATATGTCCCCTCCACCCTCGTCTTCAAAGTCACCCTCGTCCAGGGGTTCAACATCATCCTCATCCTGATACGAAGGGAACAAGTCAAACGTCCGAAAGGTGATGCCTGCTCTTAAACAGCGCAGCCTTGTTTCCTCGACTTCTCTGTTGAAGCGTCTGTGGAACCTGCTTTTTGCAGGCCACGAGTGAATGGCCAACGATATGCTCGATAGCTTCGGTGACTGGGTAGCGCAGAGACAGGCGACGCCGTGCAGTATCATGTCGAGGTTGGCGAGATAGCTCTGCTTCCAGTCTTTAGCAGTTCCCCACTCGCACACCAAGGTGAAGTCACGCAGTGATGGCGGAAGCAGCTGACATAGCCTCTCACCGTCATCTTCCTCGAGAATCCCCAGGGTGCCGAAAACGCCTCGGTAGTCGAGGGTAAGGCTCTCAAGCAGTCCAAGATGTGGGATACACTTGAGTCGGTGATTCTCCGGTTTCCTCGGACGCTCTCTCCCGCGCGTAAGATAATGGCCCTCGGATAAAGCAACCAACTCGAGGCTGCGCAGCGAATCCGATAGACCGGTCAGGGCAACATCAAGGGTTTTCCCCTCGGGCAACAAGTCCCTGTCATCGTCCGTGGTGCTCTCTTCGAAATGGACAAGTAGATCCTGTAGGTTGGTACATGCCAGACATAGCGCAACCAGCCTCGGCTCATGGATGCGGCTGCCGTATAGACGAAGCTGTTGGATCTGGGGAAGTGGAGGTATCGTTATGTCTTCGTAGAAGAGGTTCGACGCCGAGGAACAACAAAGCTCGAGGGTTTTGAGATGCTTGAGATCAGGTAAGCAAGCAATGGTATAGTGCGAGAGCAGCTGAGGGAAACTTGCGTCTCGACTCGGCTGTTCGTCTCTATGGCAGTAGATGCGCAGAGAAGATAGGTTGCGCATCTGATGAAAGGGAAAGTAGCGCGCGACGAAGGTCTGTCGATGGTTGACGGGTTCGGGGGAGTTCATATAGCTCAATATAGTGGCGCGGAAGGCGGGGAGTAATACGTCGTTGGCGGTGGGGTCTTGGAGTTCCTGGTTGGGTAAGGGGTGGTCGGGAAAGGCAAAGAGAAGGTCTCTTAGGTTGGGGGCGTGCCAAGAGATGATCATGAGGAGCTCCAAGCCGATGGAAGCGGGACTGGCGCCGGGTTGGCCCTGCCATCTCACTGGCGGCGGTTAGAAGGTGAACAAAGACCCAAGCACCGGGATCTCGATATCCTACCTCCAGTTTGTCTTGACCATTCTCGATGTATCCCCATGATCATGCTAGTGCCCGTGATATTGGCCATGCATGTGATATGGCGAATCCAAGGCTTGATTTCCGGATGCTTGATCATGCGCAGATACAGTGAGACGAGTGCCCTTTCGTTGTAGATGAGGATATTCCGCCAGAGAAGCGGTCTGGCGACGGCGAGCATGCGATGGGAGGTCTGGGCGAAGGTAAGCAGCTCACGGTGGGCGAGATGCCACGCCGCACGCTGGTCCTTTGCTTCTTGACTGGCCCATGTTCCGACGGGACGAAGGGCGAAGCGGGTGGTCAATGGAGGTTGCGGGACGAGCGCTTCGGCTATGGGCTGTAGCAGCTCGTTCGGCAGGCGCTCGAGGGAGGCCGTGAAGTTTTGCGCGGGCGCGGCCATGGTCTGTCGGGTTTCGTGTATCGAAGCCGGAAGCTGCCGAGGAAGGAGATAGTCGAGTATCGCTCGATGGAGGATGGGATGAACGAGTGGTTCGGACCACAGATCGGATTTTAAAAAGCGTTAAGCTTAACGAGAGACGGAGACGGAGCTGATGGCGGCGGCGTTGCTAACAAGTGGAATTGGGGAGAACTATGATATGGTCATCCTGTCAGTTGCGACGGGAGGTTGAACTCGACAAAGAGGGAGAAGGTCGACAAAAGGCAGGAGGTACTTGAGAAAAGTACACTTGTACCTTCCAGGTTGTATACGCGGTCGTACGGACGGACCAGAACCAGCTGATCGTCAAGACCCGGAAGGAGTCATCGGCAACATCAACATCCATGCGACGCCGGGATTTGTCTGCAACCCGGGCAGCCGACGGGCGGAAAGAGCGATGCAATGTGGAGGGTTGGAGCTTTGGAGGGGTTTCGACACGGGGCCGATGACCGATGTGGATACGCGCCGGCCAGTGCCCTGTGGATCGATGATGGAGGGGTCGACTCCAGTCTCGGACTTTCTACCGACGGAAAAAAAGGGGCAAGATGTGATGCTGCCTGGCCGCGTTTCCTTTTCGTCAACAACCATCCACATTCACTCCCGTCGTCGTCAACTGTTTACGTAGGCCACACTGCAGTCATGGTCTCCTATAAGACAGGCAGGCAGCATCGACGGCGAACAACCAATCGGCAAGACGATTGACACGAATCTGACCCCCTCGGTATGTTCCGATCTCGGCGCTAGCATTGTTTTAGGACCTCGTTTCGACCTTGTTCTCTTTCCCTTCTCGTTCTGGAAAGAGTGACGAAATGGGAAGCTGCCTAACACCGGTGTCAGACGGACAAACGAGCAAGAACTGGCCGACCGGTCACAACAGAGGTACACGGCATGTCACATTGTTACTCTTGGTATTTGCTGGGCATTGATTGATCCTGTAAATGGACAGATGGACGGATAACAAATCCAGGAAAAGTAGCTCACAACGTCGCCGAACAAAAGTTGAATCCGTCAAGTTGCCAAGGGGATCACGGCAGGCCATGCGAACTTCTTTTTTAAATTGCGGGGCGAATCCACTTTGGTGACTTTTTGAATGTCCAACGGTCCCAAGGAAAGCCCCCTGTTGACGAAAACGAATAAACGATAGACGCGAGCATGTTTCATTCAACACCTTTGTCTTTCAGACGGCTGCAGTTCATTACGTCAAGTTTTCCCTACACGAGCTGAGACTCCAGTCTGACAAGGGCACGGCAAACAGAGCTGTCGGGATGTTGCCGTGCTTAGGTTGGATATGGTCCGTGCACTCTTCCTCCTACTGCGGCTGCTGCTGGCCAAGGACTTGCACCTTCCAATTCCTGTTCACCGCACTCTGGGTCGCCAAGTGAGATTGAAACGACCCGAAATTTCAATTCGCTGAAGAAAGAGCAGCCGCCAGATCCAGGCGACCATTCAAAGCCAGCAGATCCGATCCGTGGCCATCAAGGTGTCCCTTTCCGTGTTGTGGTCCTTCCTCATACGACCAACTTCGGCCTCCGGGTGTTGCATCCGCACCTGCCATCCTCCCAGTGAGGCCATATGAATCTGACATCAAATTTCTGAAGCTGGCGACTCCATCAGACCACCCAACTTTAAACCATTATGCGCTCTTTTGTTCTTCCGTGAAGAGTGGACTTGGCGATGTCCATTGCAATCAATAATCTCAGCTTTATAACTTCTCACCTGCCATCTTGGGATAAACCACTGATTCACTGTGGAACGCAACGCGCTCTGGCAATGGTACAATGGTGTCAAATTCCACTCGAGGACTGACGACGCCGCGATGTTGATCATGGCACTATGAAGTGCTCCCGTGTGGTGATGGTTGGCTCTGATCACCCTGGTCTTGGGCATGCGGCTCCTCCGCCGGCAATGACACCGGTCAAGTGGGGCATTTCCCCTCCGACACCGACCCACCGAAGCCCCGATCCGCTGCCCGGGCCGAGTTGAGTCTACTCAGCCCGCCATTCAGGGGTAAACATCCAAGTATCACAAGGCTTCATCTACTCTGCCGCACTGCTAGGAGCGTCGTTGCTAATAACGATTCTCCCAGCAGGTCATTCTACAACCAGCAACCTAAGTCAACCCGGACTGTCCTCGATAAACATACCGATACTACCAATATACGCGTCTTGCCAACAATGCAAAATCCATCATCACACGTCGATGATGGTCGGCGGCACCGGAAAAAAAAAAAAAAAAAAAAAAAGAAGCGCTTCCGAAGAGCACGATTATGAGCGAAGAAACGCCAGCTGCCTGGGTTGAATAGAATAGAGCCTTTGATCCCCATCATTAAAACTCCCGTCATGCTCCCTCCCGTCATGCTCCCTCCCCTCAACATGCACTCCCGCACTGTTGTGAACACCAACACTAACACCAACACCTAAAAGAAATGTCACCCAACTTCTACCTCACTCGTCTTGACCCTCCACTGCCACCTTGATGGTCAAGCCTTTTGCCCTCAAGTCCCTTCATTTCCATTCGCCCCAGGCCCATACTTCGATGGAACGATTGTCTGCGGCCCAAATATCTGAAGATGCTCGTCTTTCTTGGTTGCCACCCGTTTTCCGCACCCGCTGCAGAAGTAGTTCAATTCTTCGAACCATCCGGCCAGGCAGGGGACACAGGCAAGACAGACGCATACGAGGCAGCAGAGGAGACCGACGAGACTTGAAACCTTTATCAGCATATCATTCGATGATCGGATGAGGACAACTGGGGGATACTTACATCTGCGTGCCTTCTCCATCTTTTTCCACTCGTGTCCGCGTCCGTTTTTGGCAAAAAGGGCAGTCGATCCACTCGGGTCCGTTGCCGAGCATGTTGAGAGGGACCACGCCGGGGACGGATTGCGGTTGTGGCTCTTCCATCTTGGTCGGAGGTTGGTAGGCTGGAGGTGGTTGTGAGACATCTTGAGGTTCTTGTTTCTGCTGGACTGGTGCTTGTTGAGGCATCTGTCCCTGCTGTTGCTGGAGCGGTGCTTGTTGAGGTTGCTGCTGGTCCATGACTTGGTTCTGGACTGGCTGTTGTTGTTGTTGTTGCTGCTTTTGCTGCTCCATGATGTCTTGGTGTTTACCTGCGTCGGTCTGTTGTTGCCGTGATGTCGAGTCTTCGATGATGACTAGCTGGTGAACTAACAACCCCTTCAAACTACCACCTTGGACGGACCCAACCCAGACTTTATACTATTCCATCACGAATTTCCAACACCGAGTTCGCCCCATTACCCGGCATAAGCACCCCCATGCTGACATCTTATGTGGCTGTGCAGGTTGCAAGGACACCATGAAATTTGGGCCGAAGCCTGAAAATGCACCCAAGAAATTACCACTTCGAGCCCTACCAACTTCACTAACCCTCCCTCCAAGTCGTATCCCGACTAGCATCTCCGAGAATTTACCACGTGCTTGTTCCTGCATCATAACGAAGTCTGTTCATGCCTTCTGCACCTTCCTTGCATGACACCACTGCACTGCCTTAATCAAGAACCTTTGCCCCTTTGTGTCCTTTGCCGGGCAGGCAGTACATGTATCTTGGGCCAAGACAAATGGGAAATGACGAACACAAGGCGAAACCCCCCATACGACTCTGCTAACCATCCAACAGACACTCGCGGTCTCTCCTTGGCCGTCGTAATGGGGGGTTGGGGTAGGATCGTGCCACTGTACAGCCCGCTACGCCACAACCAAACGGATACGCTACATGTAGACCAGTGCAAGCCGGGGTTTTTATCTGTTTTTCGTACAGCTTCGCCAGCTTCGCGATCACGCTCTGGGGATGGATGTGGCACAATGCTGTCGTGGTTGGCATTTACCGGTGCCGATTATCCGATTCTATGCACCAAGCCTTCATGAATGGCTCGAAGAAATCATCGTCCGACGATGGAGACGAGGGCTTGGATTAATGCTTCACCCTCGGCGAGTACGATAAGGAGGTGAGAATGACGTATCATAACCTCACGGCGTAGGAGGAACACTATACTGGAACATCAAAATGAGCAAGGTCAACACAGCAGCAACCATGTTCAATCGAGTGAATTCATCAGGGCTATGGTTGCGGGTAAGTGCATACAATTAAGATTATCGAGAACAGCGTTGACTGACAACAGCGTAACGTACCCTCCTCCGACCATCATATACAAGCAACCGAAAGAAAGGAAACAGCCCTTTCACACTCGCCACTATCCCCCCAGTATTAAGTCCTCCGCGTTGTTCAACGCATGCCTTCGCATCGCACACTCTCGAAAGACAACGTCGACTGGACACGATCAATGAAACACTTGTCAACAACGAATCCTCCTCCGAATCCTTCCCCGAAATCTTCACTCACTTTACCGCCGGCTCGGTGTCGTAACCACTGTTCCAACGATCCACCTCGCATCGACCAATATCCCATCGCTACAGTCTCGAGCCTCACTCCTCTCAAGGAATAGTAGCCAGCCGTCATTCGGCAGCACAATGAGTTTCGGCAGCAGCACGAAAGCTCGTCCCCCACGTCCGGGACGATCCAAATCTAGACACGAGTCCCGTTCGTCGCGTTAGTCGCATTCGGAGCACCTGTTGTAGCCCCAGGATTAGATGTCAACGGCGCTGTACCCTTCTCTCCATCGCCAAGTCGGCTACCGGTGGTACCGGGAGAAGGCCCACGGGAGCGGAACCACATCAGACTCTCGGCCACGACGGATGAAAGGAGGGAAGTGCTGTTGCCCGGACATATCAGCCTCACATCTCTCCCATTATTGACTGGGGAATGACTCACAATCCCACAATGTTAAAAGCCTGCACCGCATGCTTCAAGCGACAGTGCCCTATGTACGCAGGGCTGTGGTAGTGACACCTGTGCCCGCTGTAGTCTTGGGAGGAAAAGATGAGGTTGGTCAGCCACAGATAGGAGAGGGCGAGGTTGAGCGGCAGCAGGTAGCCGCGATAGCCCTTGAGGGCTGGAGCGAACACGGCGAAGAGGTAGAGGAAGAGGGTTACCACGGCCTGTTCCGTTATCAGCATTCTTCCGCTACCTATATGGGCAGTGAAAGGACTCGAGAAGATGGAATACTCACGATAACCTCCTGAAAGATGACGTGCGTGCCGCGCTCATGATATTTGCGGATGAAGTGAGCCATAATGCCCGTAACAATGGCCGAGGACGACAAAATCAGGGCGTTATTGAGGGAAAGCCATGTTCGGAGGAGACGCTGGACTGTGTCGGTGCCGCGCTTTCTTCCTGCGGAGTCCATCTTGACAATGTTGCCAATGTGGGGTGTGGGGGGGGGGGGGGGGGGGGGGGGGGGGGGGGGGGGGGGGGGGGGGGGGGGTGGAAAGCTCCTGGGTGAGGCAAGGGTGAGTGAGAGTTGGCGACAAAAGAATCTCGGTGTTGTAGGAACACTAACGACTACTGAAAAACTGGACGACGAAATTACCAAAATAACGCCGACCTGAGAGTTGCAGAAGAAAGAACTAGCTAACGCAAGAACCTCATGGGAACCATTATATACGGACATCGATGGGGTTCATAATGCTGGGCTGTCATAGGGATGACGTTGGAGGGATTGGCTGTCCGCCATTGTACGCTCCAACGCCAGATCAGGTGTTCCCGCGGTCGGACTTATCCCCCGACTTTTCAAGGTTGATCGTGGATAGATGGTACCAACATGAGAAGCTCAAGCACCGGCCACGCTGTTGAACGTGGAGGTGCACAATAAGCCTGCAGTCTCCCTACAGAAGCCGTACGATGGACTTGATGCACAGACGGCTTGGACATCTTGGTCCCAGCATCCAGGCAAGACAAACGTCATGATAGCTCAATGATCCATGGCTACGGTAACGATGCCATCATTGTTCCCAACGTATCGGAGGGAATGAGACTCGGTCCGCTTTGACCCCTGATATCAATTTCCGTTCCCGGTCAACCCACTTCTCATCTCTGTACTGTCCTTGGAGAGAAGTGCAAAGCAAACGTGGTAGGCTTGAGGATTCAACTCAGCAACATGATGCTCATTCCAGGTGCGATCGTTCATGAACATTCAATCTAAAAAGAAAACGGCCTAGCCAAAGGGGCAACACTCGGACTGGTATGGGACATGAGATGCTTCGTGGCTCAGGCCAACTTGAAGGTACAGCTGGAAGGCTTCATTTTATTGATCTTACCAAGCTTGACAAACCCCACGCTATCAAGCGATATCAAGAACAAGAACACAACAATGCCCTCCGCATTTCCCCACTGATCACCTTTCCCACGACGCCAAGATCAACGAGTCCAGTCCCCGACCTCGACCCGACTCTCACAGGCTGAGACAGGGCCCTCATTCTCCGCCGATCAGCGCTCCTTTAGGGCTGGAGCGGAGGAACTCTGCCCCCCTGTCAGGTACATGCTAGCGCTGTATCATCGCCGCTCTCAGCCGCATCGCCTGTCTTCTATTCTTCTTCACGTCAGCTCCTTTGCGTTGCCTTGCATGGTGAGAAAGTTTGGAGTGGTCGTGTCCAAAGGCGAATCAGCGTGTCGTGCTACACGATCGTATGGTTTGGCGGCCTTTTCAAGTCTCGAACTGCAACCAAGAACCATGATGGACGAACCGGAGTCTCTCCGCAAGAGCGGTCTGGATTACGGACGCAAGACAAGGGCTGGGCATCCTCCACTCGTCAATGAACTGGCGGTCGAAGATCGACGGTGAGACGCTAAACAGAGCGGTGATGGAGAGCTTGCGGAGCTTGGTCTTACATTTTGAAGACATTCCGATGTTTGAGATGTACTTAAAAGATTGAGTGGCCGCTGTTTGTGTTGAATCAACGACTTTTGGCAGGCCCAACGTTGAAGTTTTTCCAGTAGCTTCATCACCAACGACGATACATCATCATATTAGACAATCAGTCATCCTACATCTAGAGCATCATCAAATCTTGGCCAACGGCGTCCATTCAAGGCCTCTTGCGTCCAACAAAATGGACTCCAGATCAACAACACCAACACCATTTCCGACCCTCCAGGTCCAACACGAACAAACATCAACCACAGACCACCAGACAACATCGTCACCGCCTAAGCAACCATCCCCGTACGGCAGCCTTCAATGGACTCAATACCTTCTCCGTCTTTTCACCCTCCTCACATCCGCCGCCCTTCTAGCCCTCACGGTCTTCATCGCGGTAAAATGGGGACAAGAACACACGGAGAAAATATACGCGGTTATTATGGCCGGGGTAAGTTTCCTTCTCTTTCTCCCATTCCCTTATCAGCTCCTACCCGACTACGCCTGTTGCAGAGTGATAACTCACAGTGAGAAACAGGCGGCGATAGCAATCATCACAGACCTCGGCACTATTTACTTCCTCTTTGTCAGGATGCCACAAACCTCGACGCCGGTAACCATCGCTGTCCTTGATGCTGTTGCGCTAGTCATGTGCGCAGTGGGCATCCCGAGTGTGATGGGAAGTGAGTTCAAGACGGAGTATGACACAGCTGTGTGGGCGTTGGCGGTGGTTGTAATGTACGTTTCCATCCGCCCCCCTTCCCCTTCTGACGGTTGGAAGCATCAGATTTCTAACGATGGCCCGGAATTATAGCGTCGAGAGGGCCGCGTCGATGGCTACTTGCCTTTGGGTTTGGATCTTTATCAGGAGAAGAACGAACGAGGGGATGAAACCTGTTATCTTGAAGCAGGAGATGGGCTCGACTTCCGAGTCTGCTTTGGCGGCGAGGAGACGGGGGAAAGAGCCTGCTGGCCAGAGAGCCGCGATGGCCGGGGCAGATGCTGGGGCTCCGACTGGGGAGTATTTGCATCCTGAGAGTGCGAGGGCATCATCGGTTGGTGGTGGGAGACCCAGCTTAGTGCTTGCAGGAGATATGTCGGGGAGAGCAAGCTTTCCTAGTATTTTTGTGGGTGGAGAGGATGCTGATGATCGAGTATGAAACCTGCTCTCACAACACCCTGGCTTGTCTCCAGATTCATTTATCTGAAATTCCAATGATACAAGTCCATCAACATCGCAGCGAGTACCTACTATCACCGGCTGGAGGCTGTCATAACGAGCAATGGCCTGGGATCCTCTGTTGCCTAGGTAATCGGGAAGCCAACTCACTGCCCGTGTACCTCTTTTATCAGTCCATCTGGTACCAGGTATGCATTGTTCCCCGACCCAGCGGTCTTCATGTCTGCTGGAATGAGGTTCTATCGTCCCCGGGCTATTGAGATCCTATTGAGATCCAAGACCCTTTTTTGCTTCCGAGGTTTCAGGGTTCTTTACCACCCTAGTAACCAGGCCACGGTCTACATCCTAGTACAACGCCACAGCGGGATGTCCTTCAGGCCTTCAAGTTCAACGGCTGGAAACCCCTGACGACCAGGCTGCAAATCAACCAATGCCTCCAACAGCATCGGGATGTTACTAGGGGCTGGCTTTGTTTTTCAAATTTAGAATTTCAAGACAATGTTCCCTCGATTTTTAGACCCTGGAAATTCAGTCACCAGCTGCAACCACAAAGATGAATAAGAATTTCCTATTGAGATATTCGTGACAGCGGCATCCATGACATGTAAAATGCATAAGTAGTACATGTTTGCTGGCGTCCAGTCTTCTTCTCAATCGACACGTTACCGACCATCACAATCTCTTCGCCTTCGAGTCTGCAGCACTTCAATAACAACAGTTCCACACCAGGCAGTCAACACCACCCTAAAATAGGCAAAATGCGAACACCTTATCGAGTTGTCTCCTGCGTAGCCGCCATCCTGGCCGCCAGCACCGTTACCTCTCTCGTTCTCCCCACAGACGACCCTTCCTTGGATAAAGCCCCCGATGGAAGGCCAACCATCCTCCCCAGAAGCATCGCCACCCGCGACGACGCGGTCTCGGACAACACCACCCTCCACAACGACCCTTTCTTCTACATGGCCCCCGTCGATGACGACGACGAAATCCCAGACCAACCCGACCTCGTCCCCCGCTGGGGCCCCGGCTCTCCTCCCGACAAAGACGACCCCGGCAAGGTATACTGCAAAGACTTCGAAGCGATCACGGACGAAACCAGCGGGGACTCGCCGTTGATCGACGACTGCCTGTCAATCATCCCCAACATCCAGCCTCCGGAACACGCCGCCGATTGGAGGTTCATGGTCGGACAGACCCGGGGCCTCGTCAGTTACAAAACCTGTGTGTTGGCGGTGTCGGCCAATGAAGGTGTTTTGAAAGGACAGTGGATTCAAGTGGGTAATGTGGATGTCATCGCTGTGATCCAAGAGTTGGCGTCGATAAGGGGAAAGAAGACTAATAATCCTAGTTTGGTGCCGGGCAGGGGTGAAAAGATGGGAGGCAAGACCAGTGGAAAGTGTATGATGAGAGTATGGAAGAAGCCATCTAAGACAGAGTTTTCCATTTACCATACATAGAGGTAATAAGCGAGCATGGACTGGAGGGTGGAGGGCGAGGGAAGGGGAGGAGTTCTGTTCTGTCTCTGGCTGTCTGGTGGATGCCATCACAATTGGACCGATGTCGAGGGGATTCAGCGGGGACTACGACAGTTGTACTCCGTTTGAAGATATATTAAATTCATGTCTATACATCTGCACGAGCGTCACTTGGTATGCCTGTGGTAGAAGGTAGCTGACGGGAAGTCTGATGCAGAAGATCAAAACTTTGGTGGAAGCGAGACAAATCAGCAGATAATAGATAATGCTAAATTCAATTAAACTCCATGACCCCTTTCCAGCCCATCCATCCATGTCCATTCCGATTCCTTCTGGTACCATCAAAAAGTTAAGGGGGTATAAGTGCAGGTGAACGTGTGACAGCTAGTATAAAGAAAAACATGAAGCCATATCAAAACCACATCCCAACATTACCTCATCCCTCATTCATACCCACCACCTCTCCTCTGCCTCGCATACCCATATCCATGTTCCCCCTGCTCCTCCAACTCGATCCCACCGTGTCCACCCCCATGCATCGCCCGATTCCTCTCCAACGGATTCCCCAAAACGCCCTCGTGATAAATCTCCTTCTCCACTTGTCTCATATCAACATGTCCCACGGCATTAACACCATCAAAGATGCGTGCAACTTCTTCCAGAGTCGGCCCTTTTGTCTCGACGTAGAACAAGTAGACAAAAGTCAGCTCCAAGCAGTTCCATATAGTGTAGAAGAGAGTAAAGTTCCAGTGGTGGGGGAGGTTATCCCAGGCTAGTTTGTTGGTTTGGCTTGGAGGGGTTAGCATTCAACCCGTAGAAGGTATAGCGGCACAAGAGGGAGAAGAGCGGGAGCAGAGGAACAGAAGCAAAGTGGGTAGTGGGAGGTGGTGATGTTGAAATAGCAGAGGAAAGAATGAGTAAATAAAGGTAGGCGAAGGCAAGAAGAAGGTGAAGGAAGGGGCCGTCGGAGTGATCATGAATAGAATGTGTTGATGAGATGAAAGGGGAAGGGTGAGAAGGGAAAAAGAGGAAGAAAAGGAACTCACTTGGAGATGGCAAGCACAGCCTGCACCGTGATATTCATCAACATCATGCCCTTCGCCCTCAAATGGAACGGCAGGACCTCCAACGCATACGCCACCAACAGTCCTGAAAACCCAATATCGTAAAAGATACCGAAGATCCAGATGAACACCAACTGCGTATAGCCACTGGTCATGTTTGCCTCCCCGCTATACTCATACACCGCCCCTGTTGCCGTCCAGCACGCAAAACTCACGACCATACCGCACGTCGATATTAAGAACAACGGCCTGCGTCCAAACCGGTCGACATTGAGCGCGGCGAAGATGGTGACGATCAGATCCAGGATGATCTTTCCTGTCGAGATGGCCAGCTTTTGGCTCTGCTCCGTTATCCCTGCCCCGCCGTAGATAGCATTCATGTAATTGCTGAACAGGGCATTGCCGGAATACTGGCTAATGACACCCAGCGAAATAATAATAGCCAACCGCCACCTATTTCCTTTGGTCCTGATGAAATCGGCATAGCTCGATGCCTCATCCAGCTGCTTCTGGATGCGAATCGTCTCTTTGATCTCGCGAAACTCGAACTGCACTGTTCTGTTAAGCCTATCACCGCCGGCATGCCACTTGGCGAGGATGTCGAGGGCTTCATCGTGGCGTTCCTTGTTAATGAGGTAGCGTGGGGATTCGGGAAGCCACCAAATGCCTGCGAGCTGGACGGCCGACGGCAGAATCTGCAGGAGAGTGATGGAGCGCCAGGACCAGTTGGAGGCAATGTGGGACGTGCCCCAGGCTATGCACGACACCAAAAGCGCGCCGGCATTCCAAAGACAATTGTAGATGGCGGTGACGGGGCCGCGATGTTGCGGGTGGACGATCTCGGTGAGGAGAAGGGGGGAGGCCATTTGTGCGAGTGAGTTGCCGAAACCGAGGAGAAAGCGGCCACCCATGTACACTGTCATTGTTAGTAAACTCCCTGAAGGAGATGGGAAAAGAGGGCGCCTACTTCCGTAACCATTGCAAAAACCTGTTAGGAGTCCGCCACAGATCATGAGGATACACCCAGCTACAATGGAGGGTCTTCGTCCATAATTATCGGCGACGTATGGGGTTATGAAGAAGGAAAAGATCGAGCCGATGTTGAACATGTTGATCAAGATTGCCAGCTTGCTATCCTCAACGGGGTCTGCAAGGTCCGGGTTGAGCTTCGTCTCCGGGAAGAAGAAGTGATTCCACGCATGGATCTGTTGTGATGTGTTCAAAAGCATGCTGTCGTAGCCCGTCGTTGCCGATGCCACCATCAGGAAGAAGGTCATGCCGTAGAGCTTCCTCAGATGCGGTTCCCTCGTCCAGTAAACCCTCTCAAACCGTGGAGGTTCTACCTCCGGTATCTCCTCGCAGACCTCCGAGACACTGTCTGGGTTTGGGTTGGGCTTTGTGTGGACCTTCATTGTTTCGTTGGGGTGCCCCCCAATTTCGACCCGGATCGTTCGTGTCGTCGGCGTCTTTGTTGGGATGATCTTTGTTGTTGGCATTGACGCTGAAGATCAAGGCTGGTGAGCAGGGACAACTTCGAGTTGGGTTTAGACTAGGACATGTACGTGTAGAGGTAACCTTCGATCAGACTGGAGTCAATAAAAAGTTGGATACTACGACAGGAGATTTTGAGAAGGAAAGGAGTAGCAGTGAGGGTTCCACCTCCGCGTGGTATATGAGGATCCCCAGAGCATCTAGTATGTGAGTCCCAGCGGGAACCAGGCGGGAAGGGGTCGGGGAAGCATTGACATGCTGAAGGAGGCAACAAGAATAGGTGATGATTCTGGGGTAAGGCATCGTCGTGACATCCCGGTAACCATGTTGACGAATGCGCGGCCACTAGTAGACCCCTGGGAAGGATTCCCAATTCTATCTCTGTTCGGTATGGTCCAAGTCTCGAACCTCATCTTCTTGGTCAAGTGTGGAGTCATTCTTGTTCCAATTCAGGGGGAGGAAATGCAATAGTGGAGGGCCGGTACGAGGTCTGACTGGACAAGAATCGAGAACTCTGAACAAAAGTGGTGAGAACACGGGGTCGCCAGCCGTCGTTGCATCGCAAGTGGACGGCATCTCTCTTCGACGACACTGCGCCAACAAGACTTCTTGGTGGATGGAGGAGGCTGTTTCTGGAGAGAAGCCACAGGAGGCCCAAACTCCGGATAGCAACGGGGGTGAGGCCCCGAAAGGAAGTCATGACCGAGGGGATGGACAAGGTGTCCCAACGTTCTGTGTTGCGCATGGCGGGGAGGACAGGCCTAGCTTTGCCATAGTCGACCATGTGTTCTGCCTCGCAGGGGTTCTCCGCAGTTGAAGGCTTTCTCTCACCCAATCGTAATGACCTCTTGTCCAGTATATAGTAATAATAACCTACACTAGCAGCCTTTAACTAGAAAATAGCGAAATATGGGGTACATACCGTAAGAATCCTCATCGTCTATACGTCTTCTCCAAACGTCCATCATAAACAAAACATGTCGAGTCCGAATGTAACACATACGAACTCGAATCTCGAGATATCTTTGCAGATTTTAGGGCCCCTCGCTACCTCATGGTCGGTATCGCTCATTTATGTAACGGCCCGCCGAGAAGGGTTGTGAGAGTGGCTAGACCCTGGGTTGTTATTAAAAAGTTTCACTCCCAAGTCCCAACGGTCAGGAATTATCGAACGTTCGACGCACCGGATATCCCATGGATGGATAAAGAGCATGGCTAGCTTGTCCCTGGGATAGAGCCAGGGGAGCTCTCGTGTCTCCAAATTGTAGGCGAAGGTGACGCCAGTCCCTGTCGGCAGCTAGGGACGTTCATCCAACTTGGGTGGATGGGAAGTTTAATCTCGCTGAAGCGCTTGTCGTGTTGAGCTGCGGACCAACAACTCTTGTGCACGAGCATGTCAGCAAGCTCTGCATCTGCCAGCGGTGGCCTGGGCGTATTCGGTTCCAGAAAAGAGGTTGAGGCGAATGTTGGAGCTGAGAGGCACAATCTTGAAGCGATGATCATTGATGATGGGGAGGATGTCCGATGGTTGGAGGAGGCTTCCACTCATCCATCGCTTCCGAAAGAGTGACCCAGGTGCTCAACTCCCCACTGTCTCTGTCCATCGGGTTCAAGAAGAGCGAGTCCAACCCCCGGGTGATTAGGGCAGGCAGGGTGACATTATCCGCCAAAACCCCACTTCCCGTCATTCCATTTTAGTGTCGTATCCCTGTGTTTAAGTGCAAAGGAGGACATCCCCGACCTGGTCAAGTCTCCAGCGGACCGCTGTTCCCATCATTTTCTCCATTTTCCCCGGATTTTCCAGACTGTCACCAACACCAACGTCGACTTGTGATGCACGAGGAGTTCGGAGTAACTTGGCTTGGTCGGCAACTATCAGTTTTGTGGGAGGTGCAAGACGCCGAAGGAGATTGCAGAATCCGTGATGGAGGTCATTTCCTCGTGAGTTTTTCTTGATGGTTGTGGCGGAAGCAAGAACAACAATCAAAAGGGAAGACGGATGGAATGGATGGTCACCAATGGAAAATGGAATACTAGACCAGCAGCCCCGCACCGACCACATACACTGGGCCACAGCTGCCTGCCAGCAGTCTCACGCAGCACGCTGTGTACAGTGCCCGTGGCGGCCCGTGCCAGTGCCCTCACTCGGTCACTTTTTCCGGCTGGGCCCGAAAAGTGACATCGCCAGAACAAAGAAGGAAGGGTGACGGCATGATGGGGTCCCGGATGTGATGACAGCTTCCTCGCCTATTTCCGTGCCGCTGCAATGGCAAAGTTTGCGTCGCAACACGGAATGGAAACGATACCATTGAAATTGGCAGTGCACCCAAAAATGGCAAAGGGAAAATGGAAAGAGGATCTGATTAGCACTGAGTGGACTGACTGCTCCGGGATTCAATCTGCACGTCGCCCTCCGGCCTCCACTCACCTCCGATCTGCAGCCCCGGAGCAGCTCCCGCCGGCCCTCGGCGCTCCATGCTGGTGCTTTTGGAATGACAAAGAAGAAGGGACATTGGCTGACATGGGTTTTCGTTGCATTTGCTTCTAGGAGCTCAAGGGAAGTTCAATTTCACATGACCTCGTGTTTCTTTTTTGCGTACAACTTCAACACCAGCAAACGCACAAAGCAGTTTTCAATCATCAGAGCAGCAGTCTTCCATTCTACAGCCTCCAGTCCCTCCACCATCAGTCATTCTTTCCGACCCCTTGCTTTACCCTCTCCGTTTTCGACACCTCATCACATCAATTGCCCTCCTCGACATCTCATTCCAAGCTCAGTTGCCATCATCGTCATCCTCTCCCTCCCCGTCTCCCTCCCCACTACCACTCAACTCCAACACCCCAAAAGCCCACTGGTCCACCGCTTTATGCCCCTTGGTCGTCAGGTTCGTCTTCATCCAACAGGTGTGATGCGTTTCCTCGTCGCCCGGGATAGCACCCCACCCCGCTCCTGTGCACCCTTGCTTTTGCGCGCACTTATCCAAGCACGAGTTGAAGCTGGTCGTGTTTACGGAGCCAATGTCGACGGCTTCACCTTTGCCAAAGTCGACGCCGCAGAGACGTTGGAATTTCTTGCTGCTGCTGCCACCGGGGCTGCTGGAATTACTGGCCACCGTTGCCGTGTACAAAGTTCCGTTGATAGACGGACACTCAATTTTTGCGATGGCGGTTGCAGTCGAAGACGCACTGGAGGCGCTGGTGGAGGTGGCAGTTGCGACTGTCGAGGAAGTGATTGCCCTAGATGGGGTTAGTTCTGGTCATCGGGTTGGAAAGGTGGAAGGAAGGCGTACCCAAGTCCTGCCGTGATGCTCGCTTGCGCCAACTTCAAGTCATTCTTGGCATCGTGGAGGTTCTTCTGGCTCACTCCTAGACCTGCCGCAAGACCAATGACTGTCGCGAGAAGCAGGGCCAAGGTACCGACGACGGCAAGTGCGATGCTCCGTTTCACCGTGAGGAGGTTCGACCCCGACCCGGCACCTGTGTTCTTTTCTGGCAACATTGGGGTACTTTGGTCCGGATATGGATGTTGAACCTCGTGGGGCACAAAACCTGTCTTCTCTGCTTGCTGGGGACCGGGGAATGGCTGGTAAGGGTGTCCAGCTCCGACCTGTGCTGGCGGGTATTGTTGCTGGTAGCTGTAGCTTGCCATTCTGACCTCGTCTCAAACGCCGACAACGGTCAAGACCTCGATGTTATATATCCAATCGACCAAGTCGCAATCCACACAAGCGGCGCAGCAGGAGCAAAAGCTGAAGATGATGCCTCGGACTTACATTAGGGGCGTCGGGTGGAACGAATGAAACGCCAGCTTTTTAACGCTGTGCGAGCGCGCTGAGTAACACCACCCTTCTTGGTGAGAACCGTTGCGACTCCGCGGACCAGTAACGATCGAGTTTATCTCGGTGCCTGAGTAAGCGCTAAGGATAAGCTTATCATCCCGCTTGATAACTGCCCGTTGTAAGATCAGCCTCACTGTCTTGAGAAAGGCGTAGTGGATCTATATGGAACACAAAACCGAAGAGAAAAAATAAGCGATCATAAGGCTAGATGATCGGCTTCATTTAAACAACAGTGCCTATGTTGCACGAACAAGTGGATGCGATATCACGGAGTGTCTCATCAATTGTTTACCTCCCCTTTGCAACAGCATCACAACCCCTAACCCTTATCTGTTGATCTGGCCCTCGATAGACCACATTGACGTCATCGTATGATAACGCTTCTACCGCGACATTGCAAAACCTGGCCATTGGACTGGCGCCGAAAATAACCTCGTTGTTGAATGAGCTTGCGATACATTACCCACAACCATTCTACCCGCATCCTGCATCGGTCGTCACCCAAGATGTCCACTCCCACCCCCTCCTCCACTGCTCCGAATCCTAGCCAGAAACCACTAAAACACCGATCCGTGGTCTCCTCCTTCATCTTCAAACTTCCCTCTTCTTACCTTCCCCCTTCATCCCCCTCCTCCTCCTTATCGACTTGCTCCAACTCGGATTCATCTATCCAAAAGCCACTCGTGGCCCTGTTCAAACGCTCCGACAAAGTCAGCACTTACGCCCATCGCCACGCCCCCATCTCCGGTTCCATCGAAGCAACCGACCCCTCCCCCCTTAGCGCAGCCTGGCGCGAAATTCATGAAGAGACCACTTTAACTGCTTCCGACCTGAAGCTCCTTCGGCAAGGGAAGCCGTACACTTTCTCTGATGAATCAGTAGGACGAGAATGGACAATTTGGCCGATTGGGTTTTTGTTGAAGGACCCGGCTGGGGATGGCGAGGGGAGCGAGAAAAGGATCAAGATCGATTGGGAGCACGAGGGGTGGGGATGGTTCGATCCGTTGGACGTGCAAGATACAGAAGAATTCGGAGGAGTGCCGAAGTTGAAGGAGAGTTTGAGGAGGGTCTGGTTTGAGATTGATCTCGGGCCTGAAGCCGGCAAAGTACTGGCGGAGGGGTGTAAGCGTTTGGAAGAGGATTATGTGAGCGGGGCGAGGCAGATGGCCGGTGATGCCTTGCGTATCTTGCGGGACGTGATCGACAAGATGGATGATGGTGTCTTGGATGGAAAGAATGGAGATGGGAGAGAAGCCAAATGGTGGAAGGACATCAGAATGGCTGCATGGCATCTTTGGAAGAATGGGCGAGAGAGTATGGGCGCGGCGATCATGTCCGCTTTGTTGTCTGCTTTGGCTTCCGTTGAGGCTGAAGTTTTCCAAGACCATTCCACCAGCTCCAAGGACAGCGGAAGGCAACTCAAATCAACCATCGTCTCCGTTTTGGACCGGGAGATCTCTGCCCGTTCCTCAACCAACGAGCAGATCTCCCAATCCTTCGCCTCCTACATCTCCCATCACCTCTCCTCCCTCATCAAATCTCAGAAACCTCTTTCTATTCTGACTTTATCAGAGTCCTCCACAATCACTCACGCCCTCTCCCACCTCCCCATCCTTCTCCCCAACTTAATCCTCGATATTCGCATCCTTGAATCCCGCCCCCTGCTCGAAGGTGTCTCTCTCGCCGCCAGCCTCGCCAAAGCTCTCTCCACAGACTTAGCATCCAGTAACAACCGCCAACACAGCATCACCGTTTACACCGACGCCTCAGCCTGTCTTGCCACCCATGGGGTGCAGCTGGTGGTGATAGGCGCCGACCGCATCGCCTCCGATGGCTCTGTGAGCAACAAGACTGGCTCGCTGTCTATTCTCCTCGCCACTCGACACAACGCAAAAGCAGCCAAGGTGGTAGTTCTTTGCGACTCGGAGAAGGTGGCACTCCCTGGACCGCCAGAACAACACGTAGTGGAGGATCAGGGGTTGGAGCAAGTGACGAGGGCGTGGATGGGCGAGGGGAGTAGTGAGCGGATTAGAGGGGCTGCTAGGACGGTACTGAACTTTGCTGATGCCACAAAAACTGAGGGGAAGAAGACGGGGGTGAAAGTGGAAGTGAGGAATGTGTCTTTCGAGTGGTGTGCTGGAGGGCTCATTGATGCTTACGTTACTGAGGAGGGCGAGTGGAATGATGAGAACGTGAAGAAGAGGTCAGAGGCGCTTCAGGGGTTGGAGAAACGGTTGTTTGGACCTTTGTGAGCTGTATTGATGGAGGCGGAAAGGCGATGACGCAAAGCAAAGGGCCGATCCTGCAGTGGTAGCGGAAGAGGGAAAACGGAAAACAATGTCGGCCAGAATACCAAGTGTCAAGGGAATTCCATTGAATGTGCTAGGGTACGGACTTCTACTACAGTAGTGTGTCACCGAAGAAGGCAAAGGACGCTTGGAACAAAGGTCTAACAAATTCAACGCTAATTCTATAAAGTCGAAGGGGGTATAATCGCTAGTGCCTATGCCTGCCGTGCATTTTGTATCATGAGACTCCTAACAAAGAGCAAGTGCATCCGTAGTATCCAACACATGGGAACTTCTAAACCCCAAAGACAAGAAGAATGACACGAGAAAACCAACAACATGGCATGGTCTTAGGCAAGCGAATTGCCCGGTCTATATACCTGCATACCGTCATCATCCTGCCATGTCTTGAGCTCCTGAACAACCGTGGTACCGTCTTCAGGTCTCACATTCTGTAGCCAGCCTTGCACATGACTGGGGTACGGCTTCGTCGGAGAGCCTGTTATCGGACCAGAGAGGGCCCCCGGTGTGGTCTCTCTGTTCACAGGGCTATGCACCGATCCGCTCTGCTGCTTCTCCGTGGGCACAGACAGCTGCTCATGCTCCTTGCGGTGAATCACTTCGTGCAGCTTATCAACCAAGGGCTTCAGATCGTTGAGGACGTTGTGACAGTCCTTCCCATAGTCACTGCCTGTCATCGCCTCATTCTTGAACACCTCCTTCGCCTTGTCGATCAGGAACATGTCGTACACCCTTTGGTTGACAAAGAGGATTTGATGCATCAGAAGGATGATGGCAGCATTGAAGATGTGATGGAGGTCCTGCACGAGCAGCTTCTGGCCGGGGCTGATGATTTGTAGCCGTCTACCGATGCGGAGGTTGCGCCGTGCGGCATCACTGCACTTGCGGATGGCTCTGGTCCAAGGGTTCTCCGGTTCCGCTCCGGAGCCCTCAAGCCCAGGTGTCAACCAAGTATTGGCCACCTTCTTCTTGACAGCGGTGAGGAACGCGGGACGGATTGCCAAGATGATGAGCTAGAACCGTTAGCTGTCCGTCATGAACATCATGTGAGGGGTGAAAACAGGGTGCATACCTGATTGTAAGACATGTGCAGTGACAACAGAGCTCGGTCGGTACCGAGTGCCGGGTCCTCGGCTTCGGGCTGGAGAGCATAGTAGTAATAGTTACTAGGACTCTCCTCCAAATTCTCGAGCTTCAAGCTCTTGGGTAGGTTCTCGTGCCATTGGTCGAGCTTCCCAATCGCGACCGAGAAGGGCAGCTCATCGAACCCGTCGGCCGGCTTGTTCGCATGGTGACGATAGCTGTTGTTGACGATGTACGCGGAAATCTTGGAGAGCTCCACATGTGCACACAGCCCAAGAGGCGAAGGAAGGCCCCTATGAGATACACCATTAGGCCAAGTACGGTGAAGGTACGGTGAAGGGTACAACTCACGGTGCTTCCTGTGGCAGGGACAGGGTAATGGCCTGATGAGGGACCGCGGGTGGGCGACCCATCAAGCAGCTCAGCCAGCTGGAAGGAACGTGTATGTGTCAGCGAGTGGTTGGCTGATTGACGCCCGGAGGCAGCACCGGTAGGTAAGGGGAATGAATGGCAACGGCATGGACTTACCGATCGATAATGTAAACCGTCCAGAAAGTCCTACGCTCGATCTCGGTTACTGAACTTTCCCTGTGCACGCCGTGCATCACGCTAAGATGCATCGCGTTACTGATGGCCATGTAGGCGGCATCTCTGCGATTGTTCTCCACCAGGTACAGGGCCATCAGGGCCAAAACGGCCACGTTGTAGATTGTGTAGGACGTCATGTCCAGGGGGTTTCCGATCAGCATCCGAGCGGCCGCATAGTGGGCTTCGCCCAATTGGCCATCCACCCGGGAATTCTCCTCGGTCAGGGTCAGCAGATGGGTGAAGGCAAAGGCCGTGTAGACCAATGCCAGCTGGCCGTGCTCCCGAGCGGTGTGGTTCCGGGGTTTAGTGGTGTCCAAAAAACCGGACTGGTCCGGTAGCGCCATCTTGGCGGGGTCCTGGAATGGCCAGAAAAAAATGCCGCCGCACCCTGCCTTGCCGTTGTCGTCCTGGAGGAAGGTCTTGAACTGCGGGATCATGGCCTGGATTTCCAACTGCGTGGGGATGCGCGGCTCCACGTCCATGGCCGGGAGCAGGAGAGGACGGGAATCGAACGTCTGGTAGCGACCAACTGAATTGAGGAAGGTGGCATTCCTGCTGCCGTCGGGCGTGTCAGGGTTGGGAGAGAGACCTTTGGAGGCCAGCGGCTGCGTCGTCTTGATGAAGGCCTTGAGCGAGTCAAGGAAGGTGGCGCCAGAGGTTTCTCCTAGGTAGCGAGCGGTACCCTCAGCGTCGGCCAGCATTCTGCCGTCGTCGACGGGGTAGTCCATCTGCATCTCCGTGTCCTCATCGATGGAGAAGGCGGGCTCAAAGTTGTGGTTGTGCGCATGGACAGGGTAGTCGTAGTGCGAGGTCGTGGACGTGACCGAGCCTTCGGTATAATAGGCATGGCCGGCGGCCCCATCTGGCGAGTCGATGCTCATGCCGCCCTGCTCCCCTTCCTGCAACGGCTGAAGCAAGCCGCTGAGGTCGATCTTGCTATTGCCATTGCCATTGCCGCCAGCCGCTTTGCTGGTGATCTGGAGCTGACCCTCGTATTTGGCTATCTTGCCGAGCAGCCCGTCAATGAAAGTCTGTGGGACGGTGACCTTTTTAACGCCCTGGGGGTAGATGCACTGGCGCTGGGCCTGGGTACACTGGCGACACGGCTTTTCGCCGGAGCACTTGATGCGCTTGACATTGCAGTTGTTGCAGGCGAGGGCGACGCGCTTGCGCTGCTCGGGCGCGACCTTTTTCCTCCGCGGATTGACGGGTAAGCGAAAGTTGGGATCGTCGGCGCCCGAACTCTTGGACGACCTCGGCATATCTGAAGCCAGCTTGTCGGTGTGGTGCTGCTGTCACACCTGTATCCCACGTGGTGCTCGCCTTGGGTTCTGGAAGGAGGAGGGGAAATGCCGAAAAGGTTGGCGAGAAGAGACGGTAGGTGAGGGACGGTAGGATGATGAGGCGATTGGGATCACACTGGCACCCGGCCACACTTTCCATCTGGCAGTGTGCGTCAATATAGCCTTGGTTCTTGCCGGTGCCGCGTCGTCCTGTTCACCTCCTGTCGACGGCGAGGATTCTCAGTCGGTCAGAGTCACAGCGAGAGTGAGTTGTGAAAGGGTGAGGTGAGTGAGGTGAGAGCCCGAGTGTCGGCGTCGGCCGGCGTCAGGGAGCGATATGAGGTGAGGTGAGGCCGGGTTATGTCGATGAGGTGCGCAGGCGTGACCACTGCACACGAGGACTCGCTGACAACGGCTCCCCCTCTTGACCGACCGGTGTGGTCCGTGGTCGCGATGGTGGTGGCACGTCCAGACGGGCGTCAGGTCGTGTCGTGGGGGGGAGGAAGGAGGGCGGTGCGTTGAGTGAAGCTGAGAAGAAGTACCAAGGGAAGAGAGAAGGAAGAAGAGGAGAGGAGGGAGTGGAAGAAGGAAGTGAAGAGAAGACTGGAAAGAGGGGGGGGCGAGTCAGGTGAAGAAAAGATGACAAGACAAGACCGAAAGACGGCAAGTGTGAATGCAAGTCCAAGTCACTCACTCCAGAAGAAAACGGGAAGGAGAAAACGGGGACAACGGGGGTCAGTGGTTAGGTCGTCATCCACAACGGGCAGCAACGACGGAGACGGGACAACGGGACAAGGAAGGAAGCAGCCGCCGGAGGAGAAGTGGAATCGAGACGTCCCCGACTTCAAGAACCTGAACCGAACCTCGACGACGTCGGGCCACACAACACATGGAAGTCGAAGAAAAGGAAGTCGTCGGCGACCAGCGGCGGCTGATGATCAAGGTAACCAAGCTAGTAGCGAGTACTGTGACAAGAGGTCGACTTTGAGGTTCAAGTTCCGCACTGGCATCGGTGTCAGTACCCGTCCGTGGATTTGTACCCGCGCCGGCCACTGCATGCGCTTTTGGCGGATTCGGATTGCGTGGTGCGAGGATTGGTGGTGCGGAGGGGAGTGGATGGGAAGAACAAGGAAATATTTGCAAGGTACTCGGCGATAGCAGGCTTTGTGGTAGGCAAGTCCGAGCCGGGGCCTGAGAGGGCTTACCAGGGGCTCGTTGGGGCACCGGTGGGTACGCGCCCAGGGCATGCACGCGGGTGGGGGGAAGACAGCCCGCTAACCCAAGTTACATCTGGAGGTACCGGCCCTAGTGGATGTCTTTGGTACTGTATCCGGAAAAGAGCCCGTGCGCATGGATCCCTTTCCATCTGCCTCCCACTGAACCCGACTGGGTACAAGGGCACGGGGCACAGATGTCGAGTGGGCAATGGAAGTGTGGGCGCGGAGGGGTAGCGGGCTAGCAAGGGCGGCAAGGTACTGCAACTTCCTTTTCACTAACCCGCGACTTCCCTTCTTCTTTCGCTTCTTTTTTGTTCTGCAACCAACAACAGAATTGTGTTATCTTCAAAGCCTGAGCGAGGGGTAAACAAGAGAAAGAGCACGCCCGGGCTTGATATTGGCTCCTTGTGCTACCACAACTCGGTCCTCACAAGCCTGTTCTTGCCTACTCTTGCCGGTTCAATCTCATGCATCAGCCTTCACCGAAATGCACCATTTGCCCCGACGGCACCGGGAATGGGAAAGCACCCAATGGGCTGATACCCGATTGCTTCCCGACTCCTCTCATTGCTTACCTTGCTTCGAGGTTGCTTGCCTGCTTGCTTGCCGTCAAGTTCTTCTCAATGACATGATGCAAACGAGAGACTGTCCGTCCTCACCCACATCTCCCATGACAAGTCACTTGTCACTCGACAATCGCTCTTTCATCAAACGTGGTGAGGTGAGCTAAAAAGATGGAAGGAGGGGAAACCTGACATTTTGCTCGGTTGGGGGGTGGATGGGACCGGGAGCCACTCACTGCTTCTGGCCGCCGACCGTGACCTACCGTGACAAGCGCAGCCGCGAGACCGGCGAAGGAAGCTAGCCCCAGAGGGGTTAGATCAGCCTGTGCTGATTTCAAGGTGAAGCTTCCAACCGACAATGCTGACAACTGAACCAGTCCTGTCACTGGAAAGACAGTGACAAGCGAGGTCAACATGGAAGGCACAGCGCAGTGCGAGTGCACCCCTCTGGGATGATTGGACTTCCATCAGTACAGCAAGCATCAGCATAACTCTCTAGCAAGCGTCGAGGGGCATCCAGAGTTGCTGTGGTCCAGCAATAGTCCTCAGGTTCAGCAACAACGAACAGCGGCAGGGACAACGGAAAAACATGGGTGCCCCGTGGTCAAAGAGGATACCTTCCACTCACCTCTACAACCACAGGCAAGACCCGTGTCAATGGCATGGTAGCCATGGAGTGGCATGGCAATCCTCCGCCTTTTCACCACCGATTAAGAGAACGATGGGCCCTGGGACGGGCGGTGTGTCGACAGTGTCTACCAAGTCTCGGATAGGTGTGTGATCGATGCGAGCCAGAACAGAGGACGCTGGAACGCAACATGAATGTGCCAAAGTGGGGGGCTGGCTGCGTAGCAATTCACACGACATTGATTCACATCCAGTCCAGTCTAGAATTCCAGGATTCGAGAATTCGGTCAGGAAGATCCACGAGAAACCCACCAAGGACCAACGCGACTACCTACCCACACGAGCAACACTAATTCCTGGTCCTTGCATTAAAGACTGCGAACGTTGATACCCAATTTTTTGCTCAATCTTGAGAGGACGAGGTACCCGACATACGGAGCTATATATCCACCATTCACCACCGTTTTGACTACCCTTGGCCATCCATTATCCTACACCCATTCCTTTTCCTGCTGCTCTCCTCCACCATCCCAGCCTCAGCCTCATCCGTCCTCCTGTTCTCCCACCTCAACACCTCCGTATACGCCCAATACCCCATGATTGCCATTCCAACAAACCCAAATGTAATCAACAATGGCTCCCTATATCCATCTCCCCTTTTCTCTTGATCGTGGCCACCATCCTGCTCACTGCCAATCCTAAACACCCAGCTCCCAATAACCCCCGCCAGGTTACCCCATCCGTTAACACCCAGCACCAGCGCTCTTTTGTTCGGGGAACGAGTGTTATTGGATAGCCAAGCAGCCGTTAGAGGCGGGGGTACGTAGGAGCCGAAGAGAAGAATGCACAGGGCCATGTATTTGCCGGACGGGGAAGTGGTCAGAACGATACCTGCTAGCCCGACTGCTGAGATCGCAAGTCCGGCCATGATGTGATACCCCCGCTCTTGACGGCGGTCGGAGGAAAGGGCAAAGAGGTAGACGCCCAATGCGCCGAAGACGAAGGGGGGTACTGACATCTGTTTGCCGTTGAGTGTTAGCGGACATTTACTATGAGTACGGGAATCTGATGCAGAGGTGAGAAAACACGGAACGAACCAGGTTGGCTTGCAGGGCCGAGTATCCCATCCCCTCTACTACCAAAGGCAAGAACACCGAGAATGCGGTGCTGGGGATGCTGGCGCAGATGTTGCAGAGAAGGAGAAACCAGAGCTTCCAGTCACGGACGGTTTCGACGATTTCTCGCCAGGTTACAAGACGTCCGGATGCTTCTTGTCCAACATCTCCGGCGGATGGTACTGCTACCATCCGCTGACTCTCGGTATCATCTTCATCATGGCATCTCCCGTTCACTCTATATCCCGTTCCTTCACCATCGCCCTGTGCTGTCCATCCCTTAACTCCAACTCCATCTACGACCCGACATCTCGTGAATAACGCTCTCTCCTCCGCTGTCAAAAACCAAGCACTCTCCGGCCCCTTGGGCAACCATGCCCAGGCAAACATTGCGACAAGACATGTCGCACCACCTTCGATGAGGAACAGGAGCTGCCAGCTCTTTAGCGTCGGGTGCTCTATCCGGAATATAGCATAGGCTAGTCCACTGACGGTTAGCGAGCTAGTCCCAAGGGCTAGAGCAGTTTGTACTGTGACTGTGGTGCGTGCATGAATGGAGCCATGGATGCACATCCACGCCAGTCCACGTCAACGCCAGGGTCTGCTGGCCGGGACTCAGTGGGATGAGACATCGCTTCACCACCATAACTGCATCCCCGGCGGCACTGTTGACATATCGAAGGTTTACGGAGACACGGAAGGGACCATGTACATACCTATGACCCCGGAAAACGCCCCGGCCACGGCGTATTGTCCATAGAACAGCGCAATGCGCACAGCAAGGTCAAATGGGGGGTAGAAAGCTGTCAAGTAGGCGAGGGCCGTGGGGTAGAATCCGGCTTCGAAGGCGCCGATGAGGAGGCGGGTGGTTATGAGAGAGCCTATTATGGTTCGCGAGTACGTTAGCCTTGGGAACTGTGTGCGTGGGTAGAGGGATGTGTAGAGCAGTGACTGACTGGTCTGGAGGTTGGGAAGGAGAGCAAAAGATTTCTAACGTGATGCAGTTCGATGAAACTGCCATGCAGGGCTACAGTATGAACAGGTATGTAGCTCAACTCACCTCTTCCTTTGATAAAGGCCTGAGACAGTGTCAATGCTCCCCAGCCGAGCTACGGTTGTACAAAACAGACAAATTACGTATTAGTCAAGTGCTCCTTCATCCAATTTTAGGGTGCGGTTAACAGAGCCATCCGTAACTTTGGCTTCTACCCAAACCTCACTCCATCCGGTACTTCATCGTCGCGATCTTGAACATCGCTGATTGTATCACATATCAAAACCTACCATGATTCCAACAATCCACACTCTCCCTCCCCATCTCCTCCCAAAAGCAGCCGATACCGGCTGACAAGCAACAAACATGACCCAAAACGCCGAGATAGCCAGGTTCAAATCGCCCGGTTCGCAACCGATATCCGCTGTGAACCCCTGCGTCTGAGCGTTTCCGACGTTGCCGCGGTCGAGGCCATTGAAGAGGTAGAGGGTGGAGAGGAGCGGGAGAAGGAGGAGGTCTGTTTTGCGGTTGATTCTCTGTCTGAGCCGGAGGAGGGAGGGCTGGGATTGGGACTGCTGGCTGATGGAGACAAAGGAGGACGAGCAGAAGTTGGCGGTAGCGATGGAGTGGTACGGTCCATGTAGAGGATAATCACGGTCGTGGTGCAATGGTTTGGTTAATCGTAATAGGGGATCAGACTCGGTGTCCAGGCCCGGAGAGAAGTCAACAACGGTGGAATCGAGGCTTGAGCGACGGCTCCGTTCAGACGTGGCTGTGGTCGACGACGAGTACATGGCTGCCGTTGTTGAGCTCTGATGATGATGACAATGCGAGAGTTGAAGGCAGCGGTGACACGGAAGAGGAAGGTGTAGTACAGATTGTAGCCATGGGTTCTTCCATGGTTTCTGAATCTGATGGCATGGATCGACTCCGTCGGCCCTGGGCTAATTTCTTGCTGACGTCCTAGCTTCCGTGTAGTAACATCATATTCTCACTCGCGCGCTCCCTCCGAGTCGGCTCCCGTGCCTCCCAAAACTGCCGTCATTTCTGATGACATGAGCGAGAGGTCGCACAGATGGCGACACCTCCGACACCATACTTCACCAATCCGAGGCATCGTCACACACCAGTTGACCATGGGAATGGGCGAGGCGACCGGACGGGAAAAAAGGGATGTGAGTGGAAAAGAAACAAGGCGGAAAATGTCATATTGACAGGGGGTCGATATCTGACAGGAGTGACAGGAATGACAAGGGCGGTGGCATCCCATGTCTCGTCTGTGGGCTGGGACTCTGGACTCGGGCCCAGAAGGCAACTTGAAGCACTGGAAGGCCTTGGCAAGGACAATCAACCAGGGGGTTGAAAAGTTCTTTTCTGCTTCGTTTTTCTTGGCTTTGGCTGCCCCTGTTTTTGTGGTGTGCGAGCATTGCAATCCGTCAGGTCACAAACGGTCTAGGGAGCAGACTGGCACCCCGGCTCACTGGTACCTAAGGTACATATGTAACGTGGTAAATCACCGTTTCCCAGTCCCCTGGACGTACACTAGTGTAAGCATTGCTCCGTCCATCATGATCCTCCAATGCGGAAACGTACCCGACACCAAGACGCACCTAGCCACGTGTAAAACTCGTCCATTGTGCACTCTGTCTGTCCTTGGGGGGACCTTGGGGGCCCGGGGGTTGGTTCTATCTCCGCCGCGTGATCTCCCTCACGGACCCCCGTTCGACGGTTGATGGAACGTTGAAGGTGACTGGACATCAATGCGAACCAGCCAATGGTTTTAGACCGTTATTTGTACCATTTCCGGTCCAGTTGTGCAACAGAAGGTGATTTGACAGGTCGACAAGCTCACAGGATGACAAGACAGCACGGAAAAGGCGATTGGGACGATAGGCTGCAAAATGAACGGCACCAAAGCGCACAGACACCCCACGCACGCCCTCAGCTGTGACCGGTGTCGTTGGCTAGCGCACTGTGTAGGCGTTGGCCGCGGCGGCAACTGAAGTTGCGCCCTCTGGGAACGGTGGGATCGGGAGACATCTGCGGGTTCGAGGGTTGTCAGACATAGTTTGGATATTGTACAGTGTATTGCGTGGAGGAAGAATGGAAGAAGCAAAAGTGGTGATGTTTGCCCTTTGGGACCATGTGTCTGGGGAATGGAAAACGCAAAAACGACGACACAGGAAGAAATAGTGCACTGTCTTGGCTCTCAATGTCCAACGGTCGGCACCCCGGCACATACCTCTGCGGCTCGTCAGTCCGTATCAAAACTTGTCGCTGTCTTGCTGACTGGCAAAGTCATGTCAATACCCGAAGAGCTCGGAAGATGGCGATTGCTGAAGAGGCGTGGGGGCAATGGATGATGATGGCAAAAGCTGGGTCGGGGCCTCCTTGTCCTTCAATTGCTTCCAGTCGATCCAATGCGCGGAAAAAGAAAGATTGGACGACTGACAGCTCGTTCCTTCGGGAGGATCCGAGGAGGGTTAGGGTTAGCCAGGAGTGCCTGGACGTCCGTGCTGATAAGGATTGATAAGGAACAGACCCCTGTCGCCTTGTTTGGTCGGTGACAAGCGATTGACGCAGGGATCGGTGGAAATTGTTAGTGTAGGGCTCAGTTTTGCATGTCTTTCTTAACAATTCTCACGGTTCATTCTCAATGTGTCCATCGACAAGACAATCGGATCTTTCTTCGCATCGTGCGTCCAGTTTGTTCATCTCCCTCCTCTCCGCGCGAGACGTGATGTTTTATATCGGGAACGAACCAAAGCTCCACGGGAGCGCTGACGGCCGGTGCCTGATGCCGAGCTAAGAGGCCGCGGTGCCAAGAAGAAGCCGAGCCGTGAAGCCATCGTGGAGCATGCTGTCGCAGAATGGATGGATCCTTGCGAAAAAGGGTCCATCCGCTATTCCCCACCGTTCGTATGCTTTAACGGGCTAGACCGATTCCATTGCGATTGAAAATCCAGAGCGTCCCCTTTTCTCGTAAAGATCGTCAACTCTCGGAACCTGTTGGCTGCAAGGTACTGCGCTGTCGGTTTGGGCGGTACAGAGTCTGAGATTGAGACTGTGACAAGTTTGACAAGTGGACTGAAAGGCAAATTGGATTACCCCAAGGCAACGGGCCAATGCAAACACCCGCATCGTGAAGCATCCTCCTCTTGGCTTTTCCGTCGGACGAGACAGTCTCGCAATCCAAAGGGACCCGGGCCAGTGGATTGGCATCTTTGCCTCCCGCTCTTCCATTTCAACGAACTAATTTCAACGACTGGAACAGAAAACGCGGGTAGCACGGCGCGGCCAAGCTGAAAGCAGCATAGCTGCAACCAAAGCCAACTTTGTTGGTTCCCATCCAGGGTTTCCCACTCCCCTCGGCGGCCACTGCACTTCACGATACTTTCTCCTGCGCCAGTCAGTCAGCCTTGCGTTTTCCTCCCTTCCACAGTAACCATTCCCTTTGGCGCAGGCCATTGTCCAGTCGAGTTGGCGCCACCCCCGCCATCTTCAGCTCGCCCTGACGTCCTCCACCGCATTCGATTTTCCGACAGCTCGGGTCACAAAAGACCTTTGGGAACTTGAACACTTCTCGCCGGTCGTGTCGTTGTCGCAAGCATCTTTGGTCGGCTAGGCCTTCACCTTCTCTTCTTTTTGGACTCAGCTGTAAAGGACCACCCACCGCCTCAGCGGACCATCGCTCCCATGTCGATCCTACCTACCGTCTCTCAGCCAGCCCGGCGCCTTCTCATCCTTCTCCCTGTCGTTTTCGTTACTCTCGCCCTTCTCACCGGCCTCTTCAATGAGTCCGTTCGATCGAACCTGTGAGTTTCCCGTCCTCCATCATAGCCCGGCCACTTGACCGTCGCTAATCCGATTGTTCCTCTGGCAGGCCAAAGGTAGTCATCACCACCAGTCCCTCCTCCACGAACGATGCCCCATTCCACGGCGACTGCGCTACCGACCAAACCAGTGGCCCGCTCGACAACCTCTCGTCGATCATCCAGGCACTCTACGCGCCCCTCGTCGTTCCCATCACTGCCCCCACATTCACCGCCCGCGATGGCACCGTCAAACGCCTGCCTCCAGCTTCGGAGCTGATCCACCACAAATCCCTCGGCAAGCGTATCTGCATTCTCGACGTCGACACGCGCCCTCACACCGACGCCGGCGGCGTCTTTTCCTCCTCTTTCCCGACCTGGGACGCCCTCCGCCCCGGTTCTGCCGGGTTTCTCTCTCACTATCTTTACGCCTTGATTCATGGCTATACCTACAAGTTCGTGCAGGCGCCTATGTACAAGGATAGAGCGCCGCACTGGACCAAGGTGATCTTCACCCAGGAGTTGTTGAAGGAATATGACATCGTGGTGATGCTGGATTACGACGCCGTCTTTCCCAGCCCGGAGCTGCCGCTGGAATGGATGCTTAACTACTGGAAGATCGACGACAAGGTGATGGTGGCCATGGCGGAGGACCCGGATGCCGAGATCAACCGCGACTTGAAGGGGAACCTAAACGTCAACACGGGATTCATCATTGCGCAAGCATCGGAAAACACGCAGAGGATGTTCAAGGATTGGGCCGAATGTCCCAACGAGACGAGATACAAGGGCTGTGCGAGGTACAAGGACGTAATTTTCCACGAGCAGGCGGGTTTCAGCTCCCACGTGAGGTACAACTTCTTGGACGGGTTAACCATCGAGGAGGAACCGGGGAAGAGCATGTTGAGGGTGCTGCCATGTAACGAGGCGAACGGGATACCCGAGAAGAAGCACATGGGTTGCTCGGGACAGCTGGTCAGGCATTATTGGGGCGGTAAGAGCCTGACGAAGAGGGAGTTCAAGGAGAACGTCATGAATGCGATGCTGCCGCTCTTGCTGCAATCGGCCTTTAGGGGAGGAGATGCGACGAGTGCGGTGGTAGACTATAGGAACAAGACGTTGGTGGGAGATCAGATTCTCGACAAGCCTCTTTGAGGCACCAAAAGGGAAGAAAAACAGGGAAAGATAACCGTACCTTGTGTGTGGAATACGGCGTTTGGGAATAACCTGGATAGGTCTGGTGGATTAACGAGCCATGAGCCTTGGACGGCTTGGTCCCTGGAAAGACGGATTTTTGGTCTATCATGAACATGAAGGAACGGTACTGCCATGTCGGTATAATATACAAGTAATGTCTGATAACGAACATACGAAGATGTGGAAGTAGCAGATAGTATCGCAAGTGGAGGGCTAGGGGGAACACTGTTTAACATCATATTTCTACACCATATGTCGTGATGGAGCCTCCTCGCCCCAGACGTGCAGGTTGCATACTGCCTGCGAGGTCTACGGCTGGCAATGTTTGCGCAGATAACTCCATGATGAAGAAGATCGGTTGAATAACCAGATCAACATTAATCTACCTTCTGAATACAACCTAGCCAGGTCCCAGATTCTTCACTGGTGATATATGTATCTGTGCGTCGGTGGCACCTGTTACCCGGCTTTCTGATGCTCGTCCCCACCGCTTGTAGCAGTCATGTCATGGATTGGTACTTTTGTTTGGATTTGCTAGCCTGTTCAATTCATGGTATCATGACAATATCTGTGCCAATGACCCGCCTCGCTCGTTCTCAGCAAATCTCTTTGGAGTTCAGAATCACTGATCTCCCGTTACAATCCCCATTTCTTCCGGGTCGCAGACATCTTTCTCCCTCTTTCTCTCTACCGCCAGCGGTATCAGCATCGATTCGTCTCGAACTCTTCGTTGCTCCAGCCGTGACCCGACCCCGGTGTTCTTCCATTGTTGTCCCTTCTCGGCCTCGCATCGCTTCCGGACTTGGTCAACGATCGTTCTTCGCTGGTCTCGCAGCAACAGGCCCAACATCACTCAGACCGTGCTTCGGTCGTCCGTCCCGGTCTGAGTCCACCCGAGGATCCAAGAAGTTAGCAATGCGCGCGCCATGCGGGCCATAAGTTCCCTTGGGAGCATTGAAACCCACCCCGGATGCGAGCTTTTGCGACTCCTGCGTTGACGTCGCCGCCTTTGCGTCTGGGCCCTCGCCTTTTGGAGGAGAGACTTGTGACCGCTTGTTCTCGGTCGCTGGGTTGACAACGGTGGAGGCTTGGTTATCGGGATAGGGACCGCGCGTGTGAGGGTCATAGTCTGGTGCAGTGGCCTGTTCGCGCTTTTTGGGGCTGAAAGCTTCCTTGATGTTTTCAATGATCTCGGACATGGTTGACTGTCGTTGGATGCGCTTGGTAGATGGAGAATGTGGTCGCTTGAATGCTTGGTTTGTGACTGGTTCCTGGACAGAAGGTGTGGAATTGAACTGATTGATTGGAAATATTGGTTGAAGAAGAAACAAGGGAGATGGTCTGCAGAATTGTTGCAAACCTGAAAGGTCACGATGGCTGGGCAGCACAAGAAGACAACTGAAGACGAGAGGACGCAGATGGTACCCGAAGCCATGACGTCATGACCATTGTGTCAGGCACGCGACGATAAGATAAGATCAACGGGCAGCGACCCGCCGGGCTGCATCGATGGGATGGCAGGAGGGCGGGGGTAAATCTCTCCTGGAAAATCCCCTGCATCAACTGACAACAGCAAAAGGCATTTCGCGACGAAACAACTTCGAAATGACCAGTCCCATCTGTCAAGCGATCCAATCCGGCGTCCGGCACACAATATGAACCTTGATTTCATCCCCCCTCAGCTTGACCTTGACGGCCCCTAGATCCCTTGGCGACATGGGCGTGTCTCAACCTCGTCGCAAGCAACCGAACACAAGCAGTTGCTGTCGCATCCGATCCTCGCTCGACTCTTGCAACATCTCGGTCCATCACACACGACGACGAGTCGACGACAGCCCAACGCAATTGTTCTACAATGGCATTGGCTAGTCTCGAGTAAAGTACGTCCCGTTTACGGCGCTTCAGACTCCCTCATACCTTCTCCCGGATATTGACAAGTTCTCGACATACAGGATCGCATTTTGTGGGGTAAACTCCCGCCTGTGCTGCCGACATACCGAATCGGTGCGGTTTCCTCCATTTGGACGTCGTTGTCTACCTCCGGCTATAACACACCATGTTACCCTGTTTCGCCTGCGTTTGGCCATCGACTTTACCCCGTGCTCCCTAGCCGTCATCAACCAAGAAGCGTTCCAATCGCCAGCCGCAGTTCTCTCCGATCCCAGCCTGGCATTGTATACAACTCGGGGATGATCTACAGCATCAAGATCGTGTATTCCGGCTAAAACCAGCCTGTCAAACCGCCATGGACGACCCTTCCCGCCGGGCTCGGGCCCATAACGAACAAATACAAAAGGGCGTCGACATAGTCGTCACCATCATGTCCGAGTCAGCACTCCTCAGCTCTCTCTCTCGTCGCTATCAACATGGTTCATCTGTTGTCCAACTTGCTGGTCGGCCTCACCCTGGCCCCGTCCGCCTTGGGCGCCACTCTGCTGGTTTCCCATTTCAGCGGACCGGTCTACACCCTCTCCTTGACCACCAGTGGCACCACCGGCAAACTTTCCATTGCCTCGCAGGCTAGTGGCTGTGGCACCACTCCTGCTTGGTTGGAATATTACAACGACACGAAGACTGCCTACTGCTTCGACGAGTCTTGGACTGGAAGTGGTGTCATTACGAAGTACAATGTTGGAAGCGATGGACGCCTTACTCAGTCTGGCCAGACCCGAACCAGTGGGAACACGGTCCACGGCAAGGTGTACGGAGGATCTGATGGAAATGGCTTCATTGCCACGGCGCAGTAGTAAGTGCCCCGTAATCCTAGACAAGACCCCGCGTCTAACCACTGCAGCTCCCCATCAACCATAACCACGTACAAACTTCCCCTCGGGCAAGGCCAGGTTCAGCTTGAGAAGTTCACCATGTCGCAACGTGGGCCGAATTCACGTCAGGATGTTCCCCATCCTCATGAGACTCAGCTTGACCCCACAGGAAAGTTCATGCTCGTTCCCGACCTCGGTGCCGACCTTATCCGCATTTTCAAGATCGACGCCAGCACCGGCCGCTTGACTTCATGCCCAGCTGGTCAGGCCTCGCCTGGCGACGGACCGCGTCACGCCAAGTGGTGGAAATCCGCTGACGGGGTCCTCCGCCTGTACACCCTCAACGAGCTCGGCAATTCGGTTTCCTCCTGGAACGTGGTGTACCCCACCGACTCCAACGGTTGCCTCGCCCTCAGCAGAGCGCAGACCCTTTCCACCTATGCTCCTGGCAAGAAGGGTGGCCCGACCACCAAGGCTGCTGAGATTCGTGTAGCTGGCAACTTCCTGTACGCTTCCAACCGTGCGGATCAGACCTTTGGTTCCAACCAGGACTCAATTGCCATCTACACCATTGATCCTCAGACCGGTGCTATCGCCTGGAAGGAAGCCGCCAACTCGTACTCGTACTATCCTCGTACCTTTGAGATCAACAAGGACGGCACCTTGGTTGCATTTGGTGGGCAGACGTCCTCCAATGTGGCTATTGTGTCGAGGGATCCTGCGACTGGCAAGCTTGGGAACTTGGTTGCTAACTTGCAGGTTGGTAACAAGGGCAGGGCTGGCGAGGAGGATGGCCTCAGTGCTGTTGTCTGGGTTGAGTAATCGGAAGGGCTGGAAAATAACATTCCGTTGTCAGCTTTGTGTATTTCACCTCCATCTGTTGGACAGGGATCGGGGACCAAAAGTGACTCGTGGGACAGATCCAACCCCGAGCTACAACTGATTGTCATTAAGATCATCCGTCCATACAGTGTTCAATTAGGCCTTGAGTTGCGATATACGGACGGACAAGTACCGTCTTCCGTTTCAGCCGCGACTGTTGATGCATTAGGTTTATATTGGGCCAAGCACTTGGCTCTGCCATCCCCACTGCCGACTACAGTTATATATTCCCACGTCTCGTCCGGTTCTTTGTCCGAGTGCTCTTATTGTTTCTATTGTTTTAATACAATAACTTCTAATCTACCACATTTGCCGCCCCATTTATCACTAGCGCCCGACCGACCCGTTCTTTCGTTTCCTATTATGCGCCCCTTAACTATCGTCTCCGCCTTCCTCGTCCTGGCCGTCTAGCCAATCCTCGCAGCCCCTATTATAGATACTATCCCTTCCCTTATCCTCGAGCGCGTAACAACTCTTCCCCCTTGCAAGCGAGTTCTTGATTTAATACCTACTGCTAATAAAATAGCAGCCCGCTTCAACACTTTCGTACAAGCCTTTGTGTAACAAACGGTAGTCTAATATACCTAAGTAAGATAGCTAAAGGTAGTAAATTATCAGAGTCGTTCGGTGAAGCCAAAAGGTTTATAATAAGTATGAGCGTAATATTAGTCTCGGTAATAAGGGTTAGGGTTAGGGTTAGGGTTAGGGTTAGGGTTAGGGTTAGGGTTAGGGTTAGGGTTAGGGTTAGGGTTAGGGTTAGGGTTAGGGTTAGGGTTAGGGTTAGGGTTAGGGTTAGGGTTAGGGTTAGGGTTAGGGTTAGG
>RAOM01000179.1:0-31673 GCA_009805225.1 Neurospora sp. LNF1-1 | reverse complement strand
CCTCGCGGCCGGGCAAGGGGCGGTGGTTTTTATCCGGCAGACGGAAGTATGTACGGTTTTCCCTCCGAAAATAGGTGAAGGACCCCATGCCCATTGGGCGCTTAGTATATAGTTACTAGCATAGGGAATAAGACTACTACTACTACTACCCAAATATTCTTAACGATATATTAGATTTAATTAAAAAGGAATCTAAATTGTGAGTTATTTTAATATTAATTTATAATATATATATATAGTACTACGCTACCTAATACTCGCCTTTGAAATAGAGATTATCATAACGGAAGACGAAAATCGAAAGTTTAAAAATATAAAGAATAAATTCTTTATTAAACCTAAAACCTAGAATAGTATTAATGAAGTTGACTAATATTTATAAAAAGGTCAGCTAGAATCACTCGAAGTAAGTAAATGCTTATATATTGATATATTAATATATTTATTATATTATATAAATTATTGTAATAATAATAATAATAATAAGAATAAGAATAATAAGAATAATAAGAATAAGAATAATAATAATAATAATAATAATAATAATAATAATAATAATAATAATAATAATAATAATAATAATAATAATAATAATAATAATAATAANAAAGAATAATAATAATAATAATAATAATAATAATAATAATAATAATAATAATAATAATAATAATAATAATAATAATAATAATAATAATAATAATAATAATAATAACAATAATAATAATAATAATAATAATGATAATAATAATAATACTAATAATAATAATAATAATAATAATAATAATAATAATAATAATAATAATAATAATAATAATAATAATAAGTTATCAGAATATTAATAATATTATAATAAAGACTCGGTATCTCCTCCCTTTAATTAGGGAGATTCTTAATATTATCTATAAAATTAAAATCTTTATTAAATTGGACGTTATTATTACGTTTAATAAGATACGAATAAAGGAACGTTATAAATAATTTATTATTTTTACTACCCGCTTCAGCCTATTCGAATTATTAATATACTTATTTAATTTATAGGGCGTGCTAAGAACATTTTAAAATTATATTAATAATATATTGTACAATATCTTTAATATTTACGTTACCACTTACTTTAACGATATTTTCATCTATTTGGAGAATAAAGAAAATTATATTAAATATATTACCGAAATTTTAAGATGGATAATTAAAATAAAATCATAAATTAATATCGATAAATATAAATTTTATATTGAGTAAATAAAGTATGTAGGCTTAATAATTACCTTTAGGGGTATCGAAATAAATTTGAAAAAAATAGAATTTATTATAATATAGGAAATTCTAAATATTCGGAAAACGCTATAGTGGTTCTTAAGTTTCACTAACTTCTACTACCGTTTCATTAAATATGTTTTTATTATAGCGGGCCTTCTATACGAATTTATAAAGAAAATAGTAAATTAGAATTAGATAAGTTAATATTAATATTCTTTTGAAGCCCTTAAGAAGGCTTTTACCAACGGTTTAATATTACGTATTTACAATTAATCTAAATAGACTATTATTAAAATAAATACGTCAAATTAGGTTTACGGAGGTATTTTATTATAATATAATAACGAGGGCATATTACGCCTAATAATATATTTCAACTAATAGTATTTTATAGTAAAGTATAATTATAATATTTATAATAAGGAATTATTAGTAATCATCAATGTATTAGAAGAGTAGAGGCCGGAATTAGAAAGCGCTTAATAGCCTTTCAAAGTCTTTATAAATTATAAAGGATTAAAATTATTTATCGTTAATAAATAGCTTACGCTATAATATATCAAATAGTTATAATTCTTATTAAAATTTAATTTTACTATCTAATACCAACCGGGCTCCCTATAAGTACGTCCTGACGTATTAAACTATAAACCGGAGGATATACCGAAATATAAAAGAAACGAGAAGCTATTAATAAAAAATAAAATCCTACTAAATAATAATCTTTTTATGAACGGGGCTTTTATCCTAAAAGCCAAATAAAATAACGTTTTTAAAAATATTAGATATATTTACGATTTAGAAATTATTAATAAAACTTTAATAAAAAACTAAATAATTACGAATTATAAAAAGTGGGTATTATTCTAAAATATATTTATATATTTATCGGATCCGATATAGAAAGGATAATTAAAAACCGTTAGAAAAATTTTTAAAAAAGTTTTATTCGCGGAATACCGGACTCTGTAAAGCCGGATCTACTATTATAACTCTGTTCTCTTCGACTTTAAAAATAATAATATACATTTATAATTCCTCTATTATATATATAACGTATTCGGAATTAAATACTCTAATGAAGAAAAAATATACTTCTTCCTCCTCTAATTAGTTTTCTAACTAAGGATATATATTATAATATAGAATTATTATAAAAATTATCTCTTTTATATAAAAACGAAACCGTTTAAATATTTACTATATAAATTATTAAAGTTATTACCGGTATTATTTGTACTTTAAAAGGATATTTCGGTTAATTACGTAACGCCGTTAATACCTTATATATAACGAAGCTAGGAATTTAAGTATATTATCATTATAATTAATAAATTGATAAAAATATAATACTTTATTCCTATAGTAGAATTAATAGCGGAAGAATTGATGGACTGTTTTATTGAAAGAATATATAATATTTATAAATTATTTAATTCTATCGTTTTTAACTACGGCTTCTAATTTTTCTCTTAATTTTAATAAGCTTTATCGCTATATTTAAAGGTAATATTTAAACCCTCTTTTACGTTCTAAATAATTACTAATAGGTAAATAGAATATATTAATATAAAAATAGAGAAATATTTATATACTTATTTTAACTAGGCTTAGGATAATTAAGTTAATTAATTCTTTATAATAGAATTTACTAATAATAACCTAATTTTAGAAATTATAAGAGTATTATTATTCTACGCTAATTATAAATTTTACTTTCGAATAGGCGTTAAACTAGTTAAACTTTACCCTTTAAAATTATTATAAATCTAGGAAATTAAATATTTTAAAGCTAACAAAATTGCGAACCGATTTAAAGCAGTCTTAAATTATATTATAGCGCGAATAAAGGAAACCTAGTGGCGGTATAAAAATAACGCGAACGAAACGCAATTAAATACCTTATAATATAAATTAAAGAATAAAGTTTTATCTAATATAGAGAATTTTAAGAGTAACTGGCCGTATATTAAATTTAGTCTATTATTTAAAAGCCCTTTTAAAATTATAAAAGCGGGCAATTATAGCGTTACCTTACGTCTCTTTATTAATATAAAATATAATTCTACTTTCTATATTAATAAAGTAAAATTATAAGAAGAAAGGATAATTAAGAACATCCGAACTAATTACGGCCAGGTAATAAAAGGGACTAATAATAGGAAAGATTGAATTAAATAAACTTTTAAAAGTATGAATAATTATTAAAACAAATGAAGAGAATAGTTAATAGGAGTATTATATTCTTTAAGCGCTATTATACTACCCTAATTAATAAAAGAGATTTAATATAACTATATATTTAAAGGAGGTATAGAAATTTTACGAAGCGTATTTAGAGGCGCCAGTATTACCCAATTAAGTTACCGCGGAGAAATAGCGCCGGAAATAATTAAAAAAGACGGTTACTAATTAGAGGGCCGTTCGGGAGTTGGAATAGCCAGTAAAAGCTGACTAATTAATAGGAACGGACTAGCCGGAAGGCTCGGAAGAGAAGAATTAGCCGTAGAAAGGATTATTAAAAGCTATATACGGAGGGCTAAGGAAATTACTATATAGAGCCACGGCGGTTATAGATGCTTTTAGAAAGCAAATTAAATAATTAATAAACATATCGATTGTTTTATATATTATTAATTAATTATATAACTTCTTTTGATTCGGGGCAATATTATAAAATTAACTTTATAACAGTTCAATATATACGGTTAGACTTATACTCCTACTATAATATAAAATTATAAATAAAGCTATAAATAAACTTTATTATCATTATTACTACACTAGTCGTACTAATTCTACAATACTTATAAAATTGCTATAGGCTATTAGCTAATTAGCTATCTAGGTACTTAAGTATGGGCGCTTATATAAGGCTAATTTATAGGTATAGCCTTGAGCCCTTTCCTTTAGCTCTTTGTATAATTATATATATCCTTATCTACCTTGTGCTCTTGTACCATAATAGAAGGAAGGGAAGAAAGAGTAGAAATAGGAGGAGAAGGACGGTTAGAAGGAGGGAGGAGGGAATTAGAAAGAGGGTCGGGGAAAGGCGATTGAGAAAAAAAAGACGGTTGAAAAGAGGAGAGGGGGGAGGGTATTTTTCTTCGAAGAAAAAGCCTAAATAAAAATTAATAAAAGAAAAGAAAGAAAAAGAACAAAAAAGAAAAAAGATAAAAAGGCTTACTTAGGTAATAGGGTTGGAAATTAAAGCCGTAGGAATAGTTTTTTTTGGAATTCTACGAATAGAAGAAGGCTAAAAAAAAGTTAATATATAAAGAAAAGAAAAGAAAGAAGGATTTTTATTAACGTTTGAAGAATTTTCTTCCTTTAAAAGAAGAATAAAAATAAAGCTATTGCTGATTGCTTTAATAATAAAGTTATTAATTTGTAAAATACTAGTTAATTAATTAAATTAAGTAGTTTTGGAAGGTATACAAGGTTCGAAAGGTTAGGAGGGTTAGGGAGGCTGGGAAAATTTAATAGAAGGTTAAATTATTATTGAAGATTGGAAAAGAAAATAAATTAATAAATAAAATTAAATATAAAAAGAGGGCTAAAAAGAAGAAGAGAGGGGGTTAAATACCGGTTCTACGTATTAATTAAGGGAAGGTTCGAAAATAGTTTCGAAGGTTGGAAGAGGCTAAAAGAATTAATAAAAAAAGAAAAAGAAAAAAAAAGGAAATTTTCTTACTTCAAAGACGAATTGGGGGTTACAGAAATTCGGATCAGGTTATTCGAAATCTTCTATTATAAAAAAGGAAAGGAAAGCATCGTTCTAAATTGGAATTAGTAAAGAAAAAAGGATTAAAAGGAATGAAAAGAAAAAAGAAAAAGAAAAAAGAAAAAGAAAAAAGAAAAGAGGGAAAGGAAAGGAGGGAAAGGAAAGGAAGGAAAGGAAAGGGGGTAAAGGAAAGGGAAAAAAGGAAAAGAAAAAGGTAAACGAACTAAAATAGACGAAGTTTAACTACCTCCTTAAAGGAAAGCTTCCAACGGATCCATCGTAGAAGGTAGAAAGAAGGTTTAAGGTAAAGAATAGAATAAAAGAAGGTAGGGTAGTAAAGAGGGTTGTTAATAATTTGGAAGAAAAAAAGAAAAAGGAATTCGAAGGGGGAAAGCTCTATATATAGACTAGACTTTTCATTAAAAGAATACTTCATTATATTAATATTTTAAAGAATTACCCGTTTTTTCTATTTTAAACGTTTTATTCGTTAAAAGGGATAAAAATCTTAGTTAAAAAGGGAAGGTAGGATTAAAATAACGGATGGTAAATAGGGTTACATTAAATAGTCAAGTGACGAAATTTTAAGCGCTGGGTTTTAACAACGTACGATTTCGCCACCCTTTTAAATTAGACAACAAAAAACGTCTTTAAATCTTAGAAAGTTGGATTTGGAAGCCTTGGAAGCCTTGGAACTCTTGGAAGCCTTAGAAGGTTCAAAAAGTTATAACTCTTTTTTATTATTATTATTCTTATTATTATTACTCTTATTATTGTTATTTATAGTATTATTATTCTTATTCTTATTCTTATTCTTATTCTTATTCTTATTTATTATATTATTAAATCTTTCAATATTATACCTTTTACCTTTTAAACCTTTATTTACTATAACAATATACTATTATTTTTTAATAAGATTTATATATAAATAATATAGTTAATTATACGTTTTTAAATATTTAATATTCCTAATACTACTCTAGTATTCTTAGTACTACTCTAGTATTCTTAGTATTACTCTAGTATTCCTAGTATTACTCTAGTATTTCTAATACTACTCTAATATTCTTAGTACTACTCTAGTATTTTTAGTACTACTCTAGTACTACTTGAGTACTAATTAGTATTTTAGTATTATATAAATCTTATTATTTATCATAACTTCTAATTATAATATATAATAACAAAATTCCTATATTTCATATCTACTATTAGAATTCTTATAATATTTTTCTATAATTATTTATTTCAACTTTAATACTCGTCTAATCTTATAGATTTATAAATAATTAAGAAAAAATCGTTTACTAATAATATTACCGTTTATATACTTATTTATTTTTATATAAATTATATATAATTTAATACGTTAGAAAATATCAATTTTTAGAAACTAGTATTTCTAATATATTAAAGTCTAGTACTAGTCTAGTTTAGTACTGAGGCAGTACTAATACTAGTACTAAAGTCTAGTACTTTAGTACTACTAATTAGTACTATACTAATTCCCAAGTCTGAGTCAGAGGAATTCCTTGTAGCGTAAGACTTCCCACAATTGAAGGTTTAGCGCCCCCGCCAAGGGCCCCACCAGCTGTCAGGACAGGCCAACCCCCGGGATTGCGTGCATTTGCAGCGCAGGGGACGCTAAACTTTAGCTACAGTAAATCCCCCAAATTACGTCACGCTTAGCAGCTCTGTACCGTAACATTGATCAACAGGTCCCAACCTACCGTCCCTTCCGCATCCTCTCCCTTTTGTTTGTTCGTTCCATTCCGTCACGGTGACAGCATCACTAATCGCATCGCTGTCACATTTACAGACATCTCCCGTTGTTTGATTGACATGCTGCAGTGTTTCTGAACCATCACCGATCCATCAACAGATTTTCCCTTCTCGATTGTCGCAATCGACAGTCATCAACCATGGATACCACCCCAATGGCGGCACGCGCCGGGCTACTCCAGACTAGCTTGATCTGGGTCGCCTACGCCGTCGCCGTTGCTCTAGTCTTCGTCGTCGCCGTCATCACCATCTTCACCTGGCAGACCCCATATGATCGCTCCAAGCTTGTCACCACCGTCGCCATCGTCAGTCTCACATCTCTTCTAGCTACAGTGTTCCTCCTTCCGGTCGATATCGCCCTCGTCTCCTCCACCGCGTCCGCATCGAGGGGCACCAAGAAAGACTGGGCAACACCCGAACGCATCCATGGCATCCTCACGACGCTCAAGATTGTCTACTACTCCCTGTACAGTTTCGATGCGCTTCTCTGCCTGGTCGTTATCCCGTTCGCATACTTCTGGTACGAAGAGCATGATGAGGTCCTGGAGGAGGAAGGAAGAGAAAGTTGGAGTACCCGGTTCGCGCAAGCCTTGAAATATACCATTGCCTTCATCTTCCTCGTCATCATCCTGTTCCTCGTAGGCTTCTTCGTCCCTGCTGCAGCCCAAGACCATGGCCGACATCTCGACCTCGACTACTTCAGGCGTCTGTTGACAAACAACAAGGGCGAGAAGGCTCTCAGCTTTGGCCTTGGACTTCTCGTGACACTGGGAACACTCCTTTACGTGCTCTACACCGGAGCCGGTCTCGCTCTCCTCCCAGTCTCCTTCATCAAGAGTGCCCCGTCCATTTCGGCCCCTCAACTTTCCGCCACCACTGCTTCCGAGCTCGAGCACAACCGCGAGCTCCAGCGTCAAATCGAGATGCGTAACGCTGGTCGCATCGAAGGCATGTCTCAGAAGGACAGGCGCGAGCTCGACCTTTTACTCCGTGAGGAACGCACTCTCGTTCGTCGCCAGCGTCTAGCAGCCGAAGCACGCGGCGAGGGACAATCCACCATTATTCGTATTTGGACCAAGACTCAGGCCGTTTTCCGTCCGCTTAAACTCGTTGGCGGCATCCTCCTGCTTTTTCTCTCGGTAATCCTCTGGATTTCCATGCTCATCACCGCCATCGACAAGGCCGCCAACTCCGTCTGCAAGTCCCACTGTGGCTACATCCTCGGCCACATCAACGTATTCCAGCCCGTCAACTGGGTCTTCGTCAAGGCCGCCAAGGCCTTCCCCGTCGACTACATCCTCATGGCTTTCCTGATCCTCTTCCTCTTCAGCAGCTCCATCACCGGCATTGCTGCCGTCGGCATCCGCTTCCTCTGGGTCAGAATCTTCCAACTCAAGAAGGGCCGTACCGCTCCTCAAGCCTTACTCATCGCAACCGTCATGCAAGCTCTCATCATCTTGGCCATCAACTACGCCGTCGTCAACCTTCTCGCCCCTCAGTACGCCATGTACGGCACTCAAACCTTTTGCCAAGGTTTTGCTCGATTCCCCAGTGCCCAACCAGACTGCACGAACCATAGAGACATGATTCGCCCATGTTCCGAGTCTCTTACCGACCCCTTGGCCAAGGACGTCTGCACGCCCACCGTCATGTCCACCTTCTTGAACCGCATCGTGCTCAACTGGCCCGTGTTTGGCGCCATTGACTTTTGGGCACAGTTTGCATTCTTGACGGTGTTCTTGCTGGTGTTCATCACCAGTCTGGTCAGGACTCCCAGGTTGAATCTTGGTGAGATTGACGAGGAGGCTCAGGCAGATGAGGAGGAAGGATTGCTGGCAAGCACGTCGAGGAGGTTCGGCGCTACTTGGCAGGATATCACGGGCAGGGCTAGGAGGACTGTTGGTGGAAGTTCCGGCGGTCAAGGGTATGGAACTAGTGGGACGAATGGAACGGCCAGTTCTCATTAGTGAGAAGACTGTGGTGATGCATTGTGGTGTCTCTCTACCTTGATACCCCCAGATTGTTGTAGTTGGTAGAGAGAAAGTACGGGATTAGGGGAATTTTCATGTTTCGGGTTTTGAAGCTGGTTGGGTCAGGTCTGGGGATGGGAAGGATGGCGTTATGGCTATGGGCATCGCTGATCCTGCAATCTTTCCTTCTCTTCGTGTTATTGCTTTTGTTCAATTTTCCTCTATGGTACCAAATTGTCATTATGGAATGGAAGAAATCCTAAGCGAGTTTTTAACTGTCTGACGGTGGTGAATCAATAGTGAATTACATAAGTTCGTTGTGCCTCACCAAGGACGGGTATTGTGTCTTCACACCGAGACAACTAAGAGCCAAAGTCTTCTTACAAAAAACATATGTCTTGCCTATTTGTCGTCTACCACCCTTCCAAAGGCCTTCGGATCCCACCCCTATGCACATAAACCTAGACGCAAGACCCCCTCTTTACCTCCAGTCTCCGTAAACCTCTTCCTCCCAGCACCAAACCCCGATGGGCCACCCAGTCCAACCCAGCCATTCCAGTCCTCTTCGCCCCATCTTCGCTATCACCAGTACCACCGACCATCCAATCCCAAGCTGCCTCCTACTCCCTCTGTTCTCCCTACACCCCTCCTCGCCCACATAAACCAAACTTACATCGGAGTAGTAGGCCCACTCCCATCCCCCTTACCACCAATCCTAAACCACCGATGTCCCCTCTCCTCCCACCCCGCTCCCACACCCACATGCATCTCCCTCCAACACCTCGTACAATACACCTCTCCCCCATCATCCTCATCATCCTGACAGCCCTCACATCGAATAGTAGCATCCTCCAAACAGACTTTACACCACCTCCTCACATCTTGGTCCGTGTAACTTGAGCCTCGGCCTACCCACCCTTTTGTACTCTTGGTCTGGTACTTGGTGCTCACAGGCGGGGGAGGGAAGGTGGAAAAAGAGGAATCGGCTGGTAGGATCAAAGTGGTGGTGGGCACGGAGGGAAGGCCGAAGGCGTCGGTTTTTATAGGGGTCGAGCGCAGGTGGGAGAGGCGGGCGGTGAGGGAGGTGATGTCGTTTGGGTCGTCTTGTTCTTTGCTGCCGGAGGGAGGGGAGAGGGTGGAGGAGGGGACGGTGGGGAGGTTGAGGGTGTTGTTATCGTCGTTTTTGTTGGGGGAGGTGGAGGTGTACGTGGGTGTGCGGGTTCCCGAGGGTGGGGAGGGGAGGGAGAAGGGGTCGTCGTCGTTATTTGTGTTGTTGTCTTTAGTAGTAGTAGGGTTGTTGTTGAAGTTGATCTCGTCCTGGACTTGGTCGAGGATCTTGTTCGTTTCTTTGGTCATGGCTTCACCGTCTGAGTTGTCATCATCGCTGTCGTCGTCGTCGTCGTCGTCATGGTCATCTGCAAACGAGTTGTTGTTAGCCTTGGGCGCCGCGAGTTCCGACAGAAGCTTCTGGACTCTGTCCTCGTCGTTTTCGATAATGCCATCATCCCCGTCGTTGTTGTTGTTGCTGTTAGCAATAGCATGAAGATCGACATCTCCATCGTCTTCGGCGGGAACATCTTCTTGCAGGTTTAGGTCATCTTGTAGACCTTCCAGAAGCTCATGCAGAGCTTGGTCGTCTACTTCTTCTAGGCTCCAGGCTGAGGATAGGATCTGCGTTTGGGTCTGGGTCTTTGTATCCCCAGCATTATTACTTGAAACTGGCGTTTGCCCTTTTCTTTGGGGTAGAGACTGGGAACTGTCACGGCCAGAAGCCCGAGTGTCTGATTGCGGCTTTGGTGATGAAGATGCATCACGAAGCACCCGCAACCTCTCGGTCAGGGTATCCTCCTTTGATACCGACGGTGCAGGGCCAATAGCAAAAGAAGGCTTCACCTGTGCGGTGTCATTGGCAGTGGTAGAGGGGCTACAAATCATAGAGTGTTTCAGTATGGTGCATTGTCATGAGAAGGCTTATGTTGGTCAGGTTTTACTTTAGTGTATCAAGCGTAACACTGGTGGACTTGAGGGCATTGAGTCTCTCGAGAAGCGACTTGTCCAAGTCATTGGCCGGGCGATTTGAAGCCATGGCTGCGCCGGATCCCGGATCGGATAGAATCAGGGGAAGTGCGGCTGAGCAAGCGAATCGGATATTTGAGGCTGGATGTAATTGGATATAGGTGTGATGGTCACCGTCTCCCAGCAGCTGTGTTGGGAGTTGTAACCTCGCGATGCGATAAAGTGTCTGTCTGGGTTCAGCTCAGGCAGGTCTGCAGGACGGGAGCTCTCTGCACGGTCGTCGGGCCGTCAAAGCCAAGGGGGATAGTTTGAGCGAGTTGGAAAATGAAGAGAAGAGGACAGAAGTGATCGGAGAACAGATGGTTGTTCCGTCGAAATCCAATCGGGTCAAAAGGGGTCGGAGTCAAAGTCCGGATGTTGTCGCCGCGTAGATTGGTTGGAGGTGGTCAAGATGCATCCGCCTCGTGGGACCGGGGCGTGACCCGGGCTTCTGACTGCCGGGGCAAAAATGGGGCTACCCCGGAGATCCGAATTGGGAATGGCCATGCATCTATGCACAAGTTAGGCACATTTCAAGGCGCATTCCGGATATTCAGTCCTCGCATATAAAAATCCCAACATGGATGAGACTGTGTTCTGTCTGTTCGAGAATGCAGGTACACAAGCGGGCTTATCAGCCACGACTGTTACCGGTTGGCTGGTGGTACCGACCAATCAATAACAGCCTCCGACTTGGTAACTTTCAGTAGCCACCAGCCCCGATAACCTTTAGCTCCTGATGAGATGCGGATGATTGGTGTTTATTGCGGCCCAGGACCGGTAAAAAAGGTGACCATGTCACGTTTCTGCAGGGGAAGTGGCCATCTGATATGGCAGACACGTGCCATGCACTGCCTCGTTTGGTGCGGTTGGTGGGTGAGTAAAAAGCTTATATTAGTCACTGGGACCATTGATGTGGACGATGACTTCATCCACGGAACATGCAGGGTGAACTTGGCCGCCGTCGGTCTCACGTCACTGAGATCACCCCAGCCAAAAGAGGAAGAATTTAGCCACTGCCCAGTTTCTGTACCTCAATCGCGAGCAACGGGATCGCGAGCTACCGGACTTATCGCTGCCAAAGCCCAACCAGATCGATTTCCTTTACCCGATGAAAGACGTCTTTGTGCTGTGAGCGGTCGATGCTTATGCCTTCATATGCTGCGTATGACGGCTTCGTACCAGGTGACTGAATTTCGCGGTTGAAGCAGTGGCTGAGTGAGGGCAAACTCAAGAATGCCGGCATTCGGCATCGGAAATCGCCAACGGTCACAGAACCAATCTGCATGCCCCGAGGCGAGGGATGGCGGCACCTCTTGGTTCTTTATAACCAACTGATAAAGTGAAGGAATGGAAGGGCGGGCATACAGACGGCACAGTTGGTGGGCAGCGCAGGGCACCTCAGCATATTGTTGGCGTTAGTGGCTACTTCCTGCCGCCACATACTCCCTGCATCCAGGTGAGTCAGTCAAGTACTTACTATCTAACGCAGCGGCTCGACCCTGGCTCAGATCCGACCCGGAGAACGGGAGCATTTTTCGTCATGTCATCCCGTCTCCTTCCATTTTCAAGGTAAAGCTTCCCTTGGCGTGACGGAAGTTGGTCTAAGAAGACCTGGCTGCGCCACGCATGATTCCAGCCTTTGGTTTTTGGGAAGCGGTCAACCTTTTTTCGGCGACCCAGATCTTTCAATGCACCCTTTTTCCTTAACATCAACCCGCATCTTATCTTTCGGACCCTTTATTCACAATTGCCACATCCCTAGTCATACATCGTGCATTTATATCCAGCTCCGGCCCCTTGGCTCCGTCCGTTTCCCCTCTTGGCCGTGACTATTAAATCTTTTTCTTCCCCGGATCCTTCCCACCTCCTTCCTCTATATCTTATCCAACACCCTAATAATCCGAAACACACCGCACCAACCAACCACAACATAACATATCATGAAGCTCGATATCGCCATTCTTGTCTCGGCCCTTTGTGCCAATCCAGCACTTGCCCTCGTCGCACCAACATCCGACCTTGCGCGACGTGAGCCAGCCGAACCCATTCAGATCATCGACCGCGACGTCGACGCTACTTCGCAGGAGCTTTGGAAGCGCAGAGGCGGAGGAGGTGGTGGCGGTCGCGGTGGAGGCTCGTCTGGAGGTTCATCCGGCGGTTCATCTGGCGGTTCATCTGGCGGTTCATCCGGTTCAGGGTAAGTCAACACTCTTCCCTCACCGCTATCCTGCTTTCTCTCTCGATTTTCATCGTCGGTTATTGGGGTTTGTGTTGAAGAGCGGTGGCATTGCGTTCGTCATGCAGGGCGACGCTAATGTTTGTTTGTTTACAGGAGGGGCGGCAGTGGTAGCAGCGGCAGTGGAAGCAGTGGAAGCAGTGGCTCTGGTTCATCGTATGTGCCTTTCTTAATAAGTCATAATCTCTAACTCCCGTGCATGTGAAAAGGTGGTCATCGGGAGTATCCAATCCTGGAAGCTCGCCCTACAAAGGTTCTTCTTCAGGAAGCTCGCCCTACATAGGTTCTTCTTCGGGAAGTTCGCCCTACAAAGGTTCTTCTTCGGGAAGCTCTTCTTCAAGAGGTTCTTCGTATGGCAGTTCCTCGTCGAGTGGCTCGTCCCAGGGAGACTCTTGGTACTCTTCGGGAAGCTCCTCTCGTGGGAAATCCAACAACAAACCGAAGCAGAGAACCTCGCATGCATCAGCAAAGTCGCCTTTGGGAGGCTTCCTGCTGCATCTCGCGGGCTCTCCAACCCTTTCCAGTTATCTTTCTTTTTTTTTTTTTTTTTTTCGTTCAGTGAACCATGCATTTTGCTAACATGAATTTTCTCCAACAGAGGCTCCAGGACATCGCCAACTTACAATGGTGGTGGAGCAACCAGAGGTGGAAGCGGGCCCAAGCCAGCCTTCGGTGGTGGTCGTTATTACGGAGGTGGCGCGGCGCAACCCTACAGGGCCGGTAACAAGTCGCCATCCGGCATCGCCCCCTTCGCTCTCGGTGCTGGTATAGGACTTCTCGCCGTCTGGCCCGCCGTTTGGCTTTATGGTGCTTATATGTACCCCTACCACAACTTGTACACCTACCACAACCAGACCTCCGACCAGGACGAGACGCGCAACGTCACCTGCGCCTGCGACCCGTATAACGTCTGCGGTTGCGACGAGAATACCAACACCACCTATATCGATGACCTTATCGGAAACGGAAGCTACGCTTCGATGAACCAGTCCTTGATTACCGTCGCCACTGTTAACGGAACCAACTACCTCCTGATCAACGGCACCTTGCCCAATGGTACGACTGCGTCCGGCGGTACAGATGATGATAAGAGCAGCGCTGCTGGTCTCCGGAGGTTGCTAGAGCACGCCGGATGGTGGCCCGTCGTGGCCACTGTTGCGGCAACCGTATTCCTGGCATAAAGCATGTTCCCCAAGAAACTTATGAGTCTGATGACGAGTTCTGAGCAATATGAGATATCCCTTTACACTCGGGGTATCGGCAGTCTTTCGATTCTTTTACAACACGGTTCTTGATACCATTTACGAAATATACGCTGGTAAGGATGAGAGAGTGGCTATAATGCCAATTAAGGGGGGAAAAAATCACACGGAGATGAGGTTGATGATGGACCCGATATCCCCAGGTTTTAATGATTTGTTGACGAGCTCTTGTTTTGGTCTTGCATACCACCGTACATAGATGATTTTAGGATTCCACGATCTGGTTTACGAATATCAAAATTGATTTAATGACTATTAACCAAGCTAGTACAAAAAACGCTGGAGAGAAGTTCATCCGAAAAGCCCGTAAGCAGACATGAGCTTGGGTGGCGGAGTGGCGGCAACTTTTCAACACCTGCGGCTTGTTAAGGTACAGTCTGCGCATGAGGCCAATCAGAAATCACCACGACAGGCACCCGTCTGATCTCTGATGAAAAGGGTAAGTGTAACAACAAACTTCCCAAGGCATTCATCTTCAACAATAACAACAACAAAAACTCCTCTTTCTTTACAACCGTCGCACGGGAACTCGGTCACCAACACATCAGAAGAAGAACAAAACAATCATGACATCTCCCGAAGCTCCTATGCCTGACGGAGAACATACACCCCCGCCACCAACCTTCGCCGGCCGTCTCAAGCTCCAAGACTTCAAGTACGACGGCAATGGCTCAGTATCAACATCACCTTCACCATCACTAGGTGGAATCCGCAGAAGCACCCGCTTATCCTCCACAACCTCCACAACGAATTCAACAACCATAACCACAAACGCATCCTCCTCATCCTCCTCGGCAACTCCCTCCCGGAGGACCACCGAGACCCAAATCACCACCACCACCACCACCGCCGCCTTGACAACAACGACCAAAACCCCATCAAAACGAAAACTAGCCAGCACCTCCGCCTCAACCTCCCCAACCCCATCTGGCTCCGGCTCCCTCACTCCCACCTCCAAACGCCCCAAACCCCTTCCCAAAAAGACCTACGACTCCATCCCCCAATCCCTCCCCGACGCCCTCTCCCCGTCCCTCCTCGTCCTCTTCATAGGCCTCAACCCCGGCATCTCCACCGCCATCCAGCAACACGCCTACGCGCATCCGACCAATCTCTTCTGGCGCCTCTTATTTTCCAGCGGCATCACCCCCGTGCTATGTTCTCCGTCTGAAGACCGGTCCTTGCCCGAACGGTTTTCGCTGGGGTTGACGAATATCGTCGGTCGCCCGACGAGAAACGGGGGAGAGTTGACGAAGGGGGAGATGGATGAGGGTGTTGGAGTTTTGGAGGAGAAGGTGAGGATGTGGAGGCCGGAAAGTGTGGCAGTGGTGGGGAAGGGGATTTGGGAGAGTATTTATCGGGAGCGCCATCGGCAGCGCACAAAGGCAAATGGGGATGGGAAGAAGGGTGGGGGTAAGGGAGGGGGGGTGTTGCCGAAAGAGTGGAAGTATGGATGGCAGGATGAGAGTGAGAATATGGGTGTTCATGAGACAGACAGAACAGGAGGGTGGAAGGGGGCGAGGGTGTTTGTGGCTACTAGTACTAGTGGGTTGGCGGCGACGGTTGGGAGGGCGGAGAAGGAGAGGATTTGGAGGGAGTTGGGGGAGTGGGTGGAGAGGAGGAGGGCGGAGAGGGAGGCGGAGAGGGCGAAGGGGAAGGGGGAGGAGAAGAAAGTGAAAGGGGAGGATGATGATGAGGGTCAGGGTGGTGCAGTGGGTGAGTGATGTTCATGGTGTGAGGGGGTTCATGCTCGCATGTTGGCGTTGCCGTTATGCTCGGCTGGTTGGCTGGTTATGTGCGGTTGGTTGGCATGCCTCCGACAAAGTACTGGTTTAAGTATTGAACATTAGAGGGAGGTACTTGAATTGGATCGTATTCAATGTCTCGCAGAATCTTGTCGCAGAATCTTGTCGCGCACTGTTTGAGTGAAGAGATACTAAGCACATTGCTCGGTTACTTGTACTGGGGAGCCAAGACCAAGGAAGCCTGATAGCTACCCGGGCAGTACTTAAGGTCTGTGTTTGGAAGGTACAGTCATCACACAGTCGTGGGTAAGACAGCGTAGTCGGCAGAGGTGTAGCGCGCCACTTCAGTCCGTAACTGCCCTCTTATCTAGAAGCAACGGCGTTCGAATCTGTCCTCGGGCACATTGGAACAACCTTTTTTTTTACTTTTTTTCAACTGCTACCTGATGTAGGTAGGTCTTTCCTATAATCGAGGTGACTAGCTACTTAGAGCCATTACGGTATACACCATGTGTCCTGTTGTCATTCATTCATTGATACCAACTCATTCCAGCATGGTCTCATATACTCCCTCTCTCCCCCCATGTCCCCTGTGCTAGGCCAGCTTCCTCCAACTTCTGTTAACATCCCCATCATCTCATCGTGTATTAATCCCACATTACCCTTTACCAGGCACAATGCCCCCCATCAATTCTCAGATCCGAGCCCGTCATGAAGCTGCTCGCATCACTGAGCAAGAAAATTGCCGCGCCGCGGTACTCCTCCGGATAACTGAGCCTCTTGAGCATATTGGCATCGGGCCAAGCGGTCCGGCGCTCGGGAAATGCTTCGAAGAGGCCAGCTGTCATGGCGGTCACGATGTAGCCTGGCGAAAGCGTGTTGACGCGGATACCGTGCTCACCCCACTCGGCGGCGAGGTTGCGGCCGAGCTGGATGACGGCGGCTTTGGAGGCGTTGTAGGCACTTTTTTGGGGGTGGGGGGGTTAGCCGGGATTTAAACAGTGAAGTAGTGAGGAAGGAAGGAAGGAACAAACGAACGAACGAAAAGAGGAAAGAACAAACTCACGGGCAAATCAACCCCCGATTAGCCACCGTCCCACTCATGCTCCCAATCAGCACCATACTCCCCGTCCACCCATTCTCAACCATCACCCTCGCCACCGCCTGCGCCGTCATGAACACCCCCGTGACATTAACCCCCATCATCTTATCTGCATCCTCCCTACTATACTCCAGCGCGGACGTCTCCTGCTGAATGCCCGCCGCAGCAATCAACCCATCCATCCTGCCCTCCTTCTTGGCAATACTCTGCACAACTTCATTCAACGCCTGCTGATTACGCACGTCAACACGGTGATAAGTAATGCTGGAGCCCAATTCCTCGGTGGCGCGCTTGGCAACGGCCGAAAAGGGAGAGTCGCGGTCGGTGGAAGGGTCCGGGAGAATGTCGACGACGTGCACGCGCGCGCCGGCTTCGAGAACGGCTTCCGCTTGGGTGAGGCCGACGCCACGCCCGCCGCCGGAGATGAGGATTACTTTGTCTTGGAGGGAGAAGAACTCGGGGAGGCGCTTGGTGCGGTCGAGCTTGAAGGGCTCGGAGGCGGGAAGGAGGCGGAAGGGGGTTTGGTGGAGGGAGCGAGTGTGAGTGGGGGGGGCGATGGCTCGGGGGATGATGGTTCGGTGTTGGTGCTCGAGGAAAGTGGTGCTGGTGAGTCTGGGAGTCAGGCGGGAGGTTGACTTGGGAACCATGGTGGCCCTGAGGGCCGCGGAGGCCTTTGTGGTAAGTCTGGTCATTGTGGTTGATGGCAAGATTGCTGGACTGGGTTCTCTGAGATGTGTATTGTGAGCTTGCAAGAGTATCTGTGAGTGATAGTTTAGTACTGATTCATGGGCAAGCAGTGATGATGTTATATACTCACCGGTGATGGATGGAGAGGTCCTCAAGGTGCTTGTCGAATTCACGAATTTGCAAGTCACCTGTTGGTCGCGATCGAGTATGATAATGCCGAAGAGAATAAATACAATCAACAAACTACACCTGTAGGGAATTCAAGATCAATTCAAGCCAGAGGGGGGATATGAAGAGGGAGCCAGTTTGATAAGTACGACGTCGCTGTTGGTAATAGGATGTCATCCCAAAGCAGAAAGGACGATCGACGCAGTACCAGTTTTGACACCTGCAGCTGATGTCGAGACTAATCGGTGCATGACACCAACAACTTGACAAGCACCCCTCACTTGAGAAGTTGTTCTTAGAACTCGGCACTGTGTGATAATGCATCATTACTCCCGTTTCTTCGCAGGAATGATCGTTCTAGATTTTCATCTTGCTGTGATGTTGGCCATGTTAGAGCTAACAGTCCCCATCTTGGAGCCAGTCTATGCTTTGCTGGTCCTGCAGCCGGTGAGAGGGCCTCCCGCTAAGGAGGGCTCACTGAAGCTTGGTATCCCTATCTTTTCGGGCCAATGTTTGGTACAGGGCACCCTGGAATCTGGATTGTCCCAAGTCAGCGAAGCATAAGAGCTCCGAGATGTCGCACACCGGGCTGAGTTAGTCAGTATCAGTGAGCGGGAGTTCACAATCCAATACAACCTTGCAAGCTTGGCAATTATTGAAGGATGAAGTTATCCTGGGACGGTTTGCCGATTTGAGGAACCCGGAGGGGAAAAACGAGGGGACCATATCGACACTCAAGAGGAGGTGGCGTTCCGCCCTGTCATTGAAAGTGTGCCGTATACTGTGCAGATGTTGAGGCTTCAGAGCGCACATTGCCAAATCTGCCATGCATGCGGTCTTGTTCCGATGAAATCGATAGCAAAAGGGAAAGTCTATGCATCATCGTGAGGGGTTGGAGGGGAGAAAATCCGCCAATGGAATTATCCAGAGTGAGACTTGATGACTGGGTGTTTGATGTTGGCTCTTATTTGGCCTGATGTACCTGTGAATGGCGTCGTGCAATTCCGAGGAAAGAGCGTCGTTAGAATTGTCAGCAAGAAGACTGTCGCCTACATAGCGGAAGGAGTTCCCACCGCCAAACGCCTGTTCCGCTTGGGCACCCCCATCATCTGAGGCATTTTTAACAGTTGGCGGAATCCCTCGATTTTTTGACTTTAAACGGTTATAAGTCTATAGCGCGAAGGGCCGCTCAAGTGTACCATATACATCCAAATAGCTATCTTAACTAAGAATTCAAATCCGAAGTCTGCTTTTTAATACGATGCAAATTYGTTAAATTATGAGCGAAAGTATCAAARTTTAGTAGAAATTATAAAAAGTAAGTAGGCCTAATATAATAATAGTAAATACGCTAAATCCAAAAATGAAATTCTTTTTTTTATATCTTGAAATTTGGTAGAGATACAGCTAAAAGAAAGAAAAATTAAAATTTGGTTTTTCGCTTGCATTACTATTAAAAGTGGTGATAATGAAAAACGAATTTCATATTCGGATTCAGCGTATTCACTATTATTATATTAGGCCTACTTACTTTTTATAATTTCTACTAAAYTTTGATACTTTCGCTCATAATTTAACRAATTTGCATCGTATTAAAAAGCAGACTTCGGATTTGAATTCTTCGTTAAAATCTCTTTCCGGCTATTGTTACGAACTTAAGCAGATGCATGGGCTGACCAGGCCGCCGGGACGCGACAGCCCCGCTTAGGATTAGATAGTGTAACTTAAGATAGGGATTGGATTAGGGGAGCGCCCGAAGAGCGCTTATTAGGAGAAGCCGCTTACGGTAAATAAACGCTTATAGTAAATAGACGCTTACGGTAAATAGGCGCTTATAATGAGTAAGTGCTTATAGTGAGTAAAATACTATTATAAGTAGATATTTACAAGGCAAATAGAAAGTAAGGAGTTAGAAGTATAAAGGAACGATTGGAGAACTCAAATTGTTAGATAGTTTGATAGTAGTCAATTGATCTTTATTACCAATATTAGTATTACGATTATACTTGTTGTGAACCTTTTGGCTTCACCGAATGACTCTAATAGTTTACTACCTTCAGCTATCTTATTTAGGTAAATCAGACTACCGTTCGTCATAGCTATATATAGTGCACTCAGGCGGCGGGTTTGGTTATTGAGTTATACTTGTTTGAATTCTAAAATTGTTCCTTTTTTAGATTTGCTTTCGAAATTTTCCAGATGATGGGGTACTCGAAATGCCCAGTGCCAAGACGTGCCAAGACCGGAACAGGCGTTTGGCGGTGGGAAAGGACCAGACCAGGGAATATTTACCCGGGTTAGACGGCTCGCATCTGTTAAGGTTGTGTGTAACACACCATCTTACGTTCCGCTGTCAAGAAAGTGCGTTCCGAGGCAATCTTATGCATGAAATATCGTCCACGGTTTGGCAGTCGATGATGCGAGGAAATTGACGAGAACTTGGAGAGCGCATCCAGGTCTCCTTCTCCTTCGGGGTTAAAAATGGGGCCGTTGCGGGAGACCCACCCGGGCTCCAAACCCGGCCGGACCTTGAGGTGACACCCCCGACCCCCGACTTGCGGCACCTATCGCAACACCGTCGCAACGGCACCGCTGGGGTCCGGGGGGTCCACTTTGTTTGTTGGACTACCGGACCACGCGGCGGCCGATCAACGGCCCGTCTTGTTGGCTGCTTAGCGAACCACAATCATGGAATCGGTCGGGTAGGGTAACCGTGTCGGCTTGAAACAGCAACACACCTGCGCAAAACATCAATGAATCGGCCATGTTTGTTGTCAGCGCCATTTGTCTGGGACTTGACGCTATCACGACACTTCTGCGACGCTCCTGACCATGGTGGCTTGGCGAAGACCCTTGAGTCCCTTGGGGTTCTCGCTAAAAACCCCGCCCCCGGACGACCATACATAGTACATAGTAGCGGTAGCATGACAATAGCAACGCTACTTTTGTGCCATGCCGCATTCTTAACGAGCAGCAGCTAACGCTCAACCGAGATGGAACAGTTTTGGAAAGCCTCCTTTGTCTTGCGGGAAGGCACCGACCAGTAACAAGCGCTGTCAAGTATCATTACAGGTTGTACCTAGTCCTGGTGATTCTGGTCATGTCGGCATTGCCGAGAGAGGGAGAATATGGCCGATGGGATCTCCGATGAGATATCGCCCCTCGAACCATTTTCGAAGACGTCTTCGCCGGGGCCACGGGGACCTCGGTGTCTGTCTAGGGGCTCGTCAACCAACGGAAAGGCGGCGGGGCGGGAGATGGCGTGCCCTGTCGATAATCGTAATCTGGATGAAATCCATGAAACCTGGATGAAGCCGGTGCGGAAACGGCCGAGAGAATCAGATCCATGGGTCGTGACCATTTCCCCACCGCTGCCTCCACTCCCGAGATAATCTATCCGAACGATCCATGGTGGGAGGGACCGTGGAGCCATGTTTAGTGGCCTGTACGTAACAAGTAGGTCGCAACTGGATTTGCATGATTGTGTTGCCAAGGTGAACTTGGGAGATATAACTCGGGCGGTCTCGCGTGCAGAAACATACATTTCTTCGGAGAGTTTCGGTGCCATGTCAGTTCCTTTCAGACGGGAGCGTCGAGAGGGACGTGTCATGCTTATGTCAAGTGACATAGAGATGAACAAAGGGGGACAAATCCAGGATGCGCAGTTATGTATGAAACATGAAACAAGACGTCAGGGAATAACGATGCGAGTGCATGTGTCAGAAAGTGGAAGTGTGTCGCTGCCTACGGTGCCTGTCTTACACGGCTGGTGCTTGCCTTTTTGGAAGATTTCAGAAGGTAAGCACTAACAATTATCTCAGTGAGGGGTTTGATTCTTGGGGCTCATGTCCCACTCGACTCGTCACCTTTCAACTGCCCTCCACTCTGGCCATCACCAAGAAGCAAACAACATCATCACAGGAATCACGCGGCCACAATATCTCGCAACGCCTTCTTTGACAGCAGGACGTTGTCGACGCACTCACACCGCCTAAATGCCAAGTCTGGCGGGTCAGTACATAGTCAGGACAATGGCTTTGTTTTATTGCGTGCCAAGAGATATACCGAATTTCGTATCCGACGTCCGCCCGACAAGAGCCATATACGGACCTCTTCCTCCCAACTCCCCCAAAAAGTCGTACGACAGAAGCGAGCCGAGGTCGATGTGGCCATTCTAGATCGTCTATCGAAGCTTCTGCCGCCCATTGTCCAATCAACGCGGCCCCTCCCAAAAGTGCAAATTTCGCACTCAACCACGTCAATCCTTTTGCGACCACGGCGAACTGCGGACCACAGCTTCAAGACACTGTCTCGCCGTCGCAGAAGCACGGGAGAAGGACAAGGAGAAAACTCGGAAATTTGCGGGATCGCTGGATGAATATCAAGAGTCGACCATGAATGGATTTTCCTTGCACAACGGATCAGCGATCAGCACCATGCTCGCCAACTCCGCAGCCGACAGCCCCCCAGAGAGCCCCAGTTCCTCCTCCTCGGCTCGTCCACGCCGACCCCGACCACGCGACTCTGCCGTCTCCAAAAAAATCTCCAATGAGTATGGCCGCTACAAACGCCGGACCCAGTGGATGGGATACACAGTAACGTAAGCGACTGGGGTTTTGAGTCTCCATCAGCTAGTTGCCAACCAAGGCAACTCTCACTGTTTCTCTTTGCCCGACCGTTGAATATCCTGCTTGTGAGAGGAAAAAAATTAGTTGAAACACAACTGCCTCAACCGACTAGGGGCATTTGAGTAGGGATTTTCTTGTCGACGGGGTCCGCTCAGATCACTAACGGTCATAGGACACAACATGGCGCAAGCAGGGTGGTATTATATCCGTCTGTCCACTTCGGCCTGCGGTGGTACGTCTGCCGAGCTCCCGAACCAGCCGCCTCTGTTGTTGTACCCAGTCGTCGCCAGTGAGCCATTGTGCTGCCAATGCACGCCGTCGAATTCAACCGTCTCGCGGTAGTTCAGACAACGTTGCATGCTGATGACGATAGTCGCCGGTAGTGAGGTGATCAAAAGAAGCGGTAAGAACAGCATCAACCGTCCATGGGTTGCATTCAACGCCATATCATTTGCATCATGCATGTGAAGCCGTTGTGAAGAGGTATCCCGACGAGACGAACAAGGCCACTTTGTTGGGGTGTTTTAGAGCCTCTTTTGGACCATCCAATCATCGTTCGTCCTGACCATGCTGTCTCTTTGCTTCTCATCCTCCTGCATCATCTCTGCAACACATGGCCGCACATGTCTGATTTATGCGGGCTTGGAGGCAACTGGCCATCGGCTACCGCGTATGTATCGGGTTTTTCTACCATACAAGAGAAATAGGTATCATTATTACTACCAATACATACCAACCACCACCACCACCATCTCAACCGCAACCACAACCACAACCAAGGATATCATGGAACTGCGGTGTGGGGTTGCTCGGTCCTGGTCCATCTCATCAAATCTGTAGTCACACCCTCCCGTCCTTGATGCCATCTATCGTCACAACCCGCACAACACGGCAACTCATATATTCATGGAAATAGCGGGAATGACATCCCACTCTCCCGCTCCCCCATGCTGGCGATGGCATCGACGGTGGCGGTTTTGCGGTTGGATCCTTGACAGTACCCCCGAACCCCGGCAGGGCTGAGGCTCGACAAGAACAGAAAAAAGAGATTGGAGTTGAACCACGGTTAGAGACCACCCCTGCTCACCACATGGCACTCTTCGACGGAACAAAAATTTCAACAAGTGACAGACGGTGGACTTTTCACTCAGGCAGTCCAATTAATGCCCCTGGTGGATATCGTACGAGATAACAACGACCGATCGGGCTATTCTGACTCGCCGAACCCTGGTTTGAGCGAGGATGGCAAATGTTCCACTCTTCATGGATGATGGGTCCATTGGACCTTGTCTGGAAGGGGTCCCTCTGGGCCATGCCCTGCCTTTATTAAGTATCGCGTGGCCGAGGACGGAATAGACCTGTTGAGGCCCCAGAAGGAAATGTCCACATCACCTCTCTTTTTTTCCTCAAAAAGATACATATTTCCCCATCTCGCGCCTTGTCGCTGGCATCACACTACGCTCACTGGCTTTGTCGTCCACCATCTCGCCCTTCGCCGTTGGAGCTCCACCACACCAAAGCCTCCCTCAGAAAGAGTCTGCCTGACACTTACCAATAGTCATGGCTCTCACATATCAGCAGACCACGCTAGTCAAGAACACCGTCCCGGCTCTCAAGGAGCACGGCGAGAGGATAACAAGCATCTTTTACAAGACTATGCTCACCGACCACCCCGAACTCAACAACTACTTCAACTCGGTAAACCAGAAGAATGGCAGGCAACCTCGTGCCCTGACGGCCGTCATCTTGGGCTTTGCCTCAAACATTAACCACCTCAGCGAGCTCGTCCCCAAGTTTGAGCGCATGTGCAACAAGCACTGCTCGTTGGGTATCCAGCCAGAGCACTACGAGGTTGTCGGCAAGTATCTCATCCAGGCTTTCGGCGAGGTCTTGGGCCCCGCGATGACACCCGAGGTGCAGACGGCATGGACAAAGGCGTATTGGATGTTGGCCAAGATGTTGATCGGGCGCGAGGCACAGTTGTACAGGGACTTTGAGAGCTGGTCCTCTTGGCGCCCCTTCAAGATCGACAGGATCGTCAACGAGTGCGATGACTTCTTCTCCTTCTACCTTGTCCCTCAGGATGGAAAGAAGTTACCGAAATTCCTCCCCGGCCAGTACATCTCTGTCCAGATCCAGGTCCCCGGCGGCTACCTTCAGTCCAGACAGTATTCCCTCAGTGAGGCGTGGAGGGAGGACTACTACCGTATCACCGTCCGCCGGGACGAGGGTACCGTCTACTCCAACTCCGTCTCCAAGTCCTTCTTCAACCCCGGCATTGTCTCCAACTACCTTATCGATAAGACTACCGTAGCCTCTATCCTCAAGGTCTCCCACCCGGCTGGCGAGTTCTTCTTGGATGTCCACAACACGAGCACCGTGCCTCTGGTTCTGATTTCTGCTGGTTCCGGCGTCACTCCCATGGTTTCTATCGCCAACACTGTTATGGAGAGTCAACCCGGTCGCCAGATCGCCTGGCTCCATGGCTGCCGCAAGTATGTCCCCTTTGAGGAGCACCTCAGGGCTTTGCGCAAGAAGAATTCCAACTTCCATACCAAGATCTTCAAGACCGTCATCAACAGGAGTGATCGCCCTGGCGAGACATACGACTACAACGAACGCATGGACCTGGCCAAGCTCAAGCCCGAGGAACTCTATCTTCAGCATGGTGGCACTGAGTACTTCCTCTGCGGCCCGGAGCAGTTCATGATCAACCAAAAACTCTATCTCATGCAGCAAGGTGTCTCGGCCTCGCGCATCAAGTGCGAGATCTTCACCACGGGAGATCTGGTATCCAAACAAGGATGAATCGTACGGGATCCTGAGGTTCAGGAGATCGATCATGACTTTGTCGGTCCGTCGTCGTGCAATTACCGGCCTTTTGACAACCACTACCACAACATACTGCCTTCGCGGTATGGCCCACAGCAACATCGACAACAACACCATCATCATCAAAAACAACAATACCAAGACATCAAGAAGCTGGGTCTCATAATAGAGACCATCGCTTTGACAGGGGAGGAGGCCGAGGACGAAGAGAGGGTGATAAGGATGAGCAGAGAAAGAGGAGGTGGATGGGAAAAAGTCGTGTCTGATCCGCGCAAGGCGAGAAGATCTCCATCGCTTTCCACAAAGCTGCCCAAATGGAGAAACCGCGCCGCCGTGTCCGGGCTCAGCATAGACAGCAGCACTCAACAACCATCCCCGACTCTGCTCAGCCCCTCTTCAATAAGCACCAGACGAGACATGACAATATCCCCAACAACAACAGTGATGCCCGGCATGGGTATGCCCGGCATGGGTATGCGCGCCGTGTCAGGATTACACGTGCCACATCAGTTATCTGTGTCAAAAACGGCATGGTCTACCTCAGCACCCAAAAGAGGAGGAGAGAAGAGAAGACGAGCGTCGATATCGGTGGCGGTAAGGGTAAGCGCTGGGATAGAGAGGAAATCGGCATCTCTACGGAATAGTGTGCATTATTGGTTATCGAATGCGGCTGGCGGGGCTAATCGTTATCAAAAGATCTCACCTGATCATCAACAAACTTGAGCATGTACGGGAGCAGGAGAGGGCAAAACAGGAAGAGGGTGCACTGATAGGCGTTGGGACGAAAAAAAAGTGATACCATCTAGGATGAAGGGGAACTATGGGGCTTAAATAAAGTTGAAGCTTTTCTTGTGTGTTCATTAAACCAAGCGGGCCTTTTTTTTTCTCACTGTACAAGCCTTTTAATATGATGAATGAATGAGATGGGGTGAGATGGAATGGGATTTGAATGGAAATGAATGTTCAAACTTCTCGACTTCACTTTTGGTTTCTCTTTTCACGTTGAGCTTGGTCGTGACTGACTGGTTGACCACATCCATTTGGAGGACGATGCTTCCTTCCCAAATCTGGAGTTCAAACTTTAGTTCTTTCTTTCAAGTAACGGTAGTTCCTTCCCGGGCTTCAACACAACCAGACGAAAGGAAACATCGAAGGTCTCTATCAGTCAACTGAGCTAGTAGATCAATCGTTCTTACCGTTGCTTACTACTTTTTGAACTTGTCGCTGCCAGTACGAGATAGTTCCCCGCCATCGCCTCTCTGTGAATTGCGCATACCTTTCACTAGATAGCATGACCAGATTGTGAACTGGACACTGAGAAATAATTTCAGTATTTGAGGTTCCACAGCATTCGATCATGCGTTTCAAAATATCATCTGCCATTTCTATTGAGACAATTATCTGACTCCATTTTTTTTCCCCCCCCAGCAAGAGAATCGTTCTCTACTCATCACCAACCACTCATCATCATCGCGACCGAGACCAAGAACAGTCAAACCTTGCGATCTCTAGAAAGAAAACCAAGCCAACCTTCAATCCCAACCAATACAAAAGATCAAACCAAACCAGACAAAAACGACGCGTGGACCAGACGAAATGCCCGCCAAAGACAGACCGAGCACTCTCCTCCCCCCTGTGAAGCCCAAGCCTAAGCCGCCCCCTCGTCCTCCCCCGAGACCCCCGAGAACCCCGCCCAACTCGCCTACTTAAAGTTAAGAAGCACACTCTCCATTCCCTACTCTACCTATCGCAGTCGATAGCTTCCTATGGACGTACAAGCAACGAGAAGCAAGAAGAGACAAGAGACAGGAGAGAAAGTTGCTCACTTCGTCCTCACTGGCGAACCACAAGGCTCCCTCCCTTCTCACCAGACGACCAAGGACTTGAGCGCCCTGACTTAACGGTAGTGAAGGAGGCTGAGAATGGAGTGAACTGACGCGGACCACAACAACGACTAAGAGGGTACTGAAGGGAGAAGTTGTTGCTAGGCAATGGAAGAGGATTAGGTACGAGGAAAAGGTTTTGCGGAATGAAGGCATCTGAGAGTAAGGGGAAAGTGACGGATTTCTGATAAGTGAATGGTTGTGGTTCGGGCATGGTTCAGCTTTTTTGAAGGCAAGACTCTATATAGGCCTTGCTATAAGTCCACACAGTTGGCTTCGAGTCACGTCTTCTATAGCTTACGCTTGATATACCTGTGAAAGTAAGGTGTTGCTAATTTGACCATCTCTCACTCTCCCGCTGAGCATGGGGTTAGGTAAGCCAGGCCTGCTAAGATCAACCGTTCTTATCCTTGCGGGTAAGGCCGCCTCTGCTTTTCGGTTGTGCTCCCTGCCTGTGTCGTATCCCCTGATCTACCGGTAGTTCCTGTCTTTCATGTAGCGTGCTGTGTCTCCGCAGATGACCTTAGGCTGAGCCCTAGGTGTCCTGTCTGTCCTGGCGTCCAGCTTCTCATATCTGCTTTTGATTCCACCTCCCAAGAAGTGCTGTATTCCCTTCTTCCCCCCTCTTATTCCCCCGGTCAACATCACATCCGCCCCTCAAATCACATCCACCTCAACTCACTCCATGCCCAACCTCAACCACCTCTCATGCCTCTTCTTCCATTTCTCTCTTCCTTCCCCCCTCCTCCCTCCCTCAACTCTACGCCTGCACCGTTTGTCCCTCCACCCCATTCACAGCCCTAACAACCCCACCCCCCTCCACGCCCCTCACCACGCCCCTCGCTAACCCCAGTCTCCTCTCAATTTCTTCAGTACCCACACCCCTCCTCCTCAGCTCAAACACATCCTTGACCATCTGCACCGACAAAAACTGCCTGCCCTTGAAAGTCTTGTCATTCCTCCCAAACTTATCCATCTCCTCTTCGTATTTTTGTTCCAAATGCTTTCGCGCGTCGAGCGCGGTAAGTGTGGCGTTGGATTTGAGATGGGGGAAGGAGGGGGAGAGGAGGTAAGGGATGTTTTCTTTTTGGGGGGAGGAAGAGGGTGTTTGCTGCTGCTGCTGCTGCAGGGGTGATTGGGAAGATTGGGAGGAAGAAGAAGATTGGGGAGATTGGAATGAAGCGCGGGATGGGAATTGAGACTGGAATTTGGTAGAGGATGGAAGATTCTGCGATTGGAGTTGAGGTTGAGGATGAACGGAGACGGTCGACGAAGGCGAGTGGATCGGGTTGGGCTGGACGGTGGCGGAGAGTTGGCGGAGGCGGGCGGCGAAGGCGGGGTCGCCGATTGCGTCTAGGGGTGAGCCGGAACCTGTTGGAGATGAGAATGAAGAAGTTGCTGATGTTCTTGTGTGTTGTTGTTGCCCTTGGTGGTGATGGTGGTGAAGAGAATCTTGAGTCGGCGCTGCTGCTGCTGCTGCTGCTGCGGGGTTGGGAGGTCAGCTCATTTCATTCGAGACTCAAAGAGGCGAGCTGGGCCAGAATAAAGAGTAAGAGTGTATACAATACGTACCTCCATAGGTATCTGATGAAGCTGATTCCATCTGCGACTGCGACGCCTCCTGTCCGCCGTTTACGGGAGGATGGGGAGCTCGTGGTGCAGCGCCGGCACCAGATCGCGACGCAGCGGCGATGGAGGCGGCTGTCGCATTTTTGGGTAGTTTGCGCGCAACCTTTGAGGATTCGGCGCCCATTTTTACTGAAATTTCCGAACTGTTCGTCTGGCCGTTGGTGTGTCGTGGTCCAGTGGTGAAAGCTCAGTCAAGGGACGAGTTCATGTGTCGTCTGAGATTGTGACAGGGATAGCTTTGACCTGAGGGTTATCTATGGGGAGCTTGGGCGCATGGTCTTGGCAACCATGGTTGAGGCCTTGGTGATATTTCCTACCTACCATTGAATTCGTCTTTTTTGGCTACTTCCTTCGGAGAAGTTGGATAGCCTATGGCTTATACGGTCTATGTTCAAAACACTTTGAATATTGGACTTTCTGGACAGTGCTGATATCGTGACGTTCGCCACGAAAGTTCCATCAACCTCGCATAACCCTGACCGATTGTCATACATAGCCCTAACCCTACACTTCTTCCTACAAAATGGAGAGCTCCCAGGTTCGGTCACTTACAAGTTTGCTCCGATATCGGGTTCATTTAAATTACACGGTTGACAGGTCCAGGGTGACTGGGCTTATACTCTCTCATCTTATTTAGCTGGCTAATGATATGCCTGCTATTGGTCAAGTGTAAGTGATGTGAGTGGGAACAGGAAGCTCCTCCGTTAACGTCAACAGTGTAGGTATCCTGGAGACCCATATCCGAAGGCCTGTATTTGGATAATACCCTTCGAAATAGGTAGCTGCCCGAGTGCGAAGCGGACTTTGTCTCAAGTACCATCATGTACTGATAAGCACATAGCAATAGCCATGCTTCGGTAATACCAAGCAACGGAAGAAACCACGGCCAAGCTGCTAGATCCAGACTACCTAGATCCCGTCCGGTCTGGAACGTTACCCACCCGGACGGCGCTCCGATCGATTCTTGGGACTAATGCACCAACCGCACTCTTAGGACGAGTTACCGACATGTTGGGAAGCTATCACCACTTGGCTGCTTGCTGGGTTTTTGAGGCAGGATTTGACTGCTTGACTGTCTCCTTCATGCAAACGGTATTCAATGAGGCCTATGACATATTAGCAAGCACACCAATGGCATGTGGTAATGGAGCAGCTTGAACAACAAAACTGGAGGTTACACGTGAAGTCCTCCCACCCCGTACCCGCCCGTCGGCCGTACCATGCCGGCAGTGGAAATCAAGTTCCGCCCGACTTCCAGACTGGAAGGGGCCGACTACCGTGAGAAAGAGGATCCCAGCTGGTAAGAGTCGAGATAAGCAATGGAGATGGGAGTGGATATGTTTGTTCATGTTTTGTTTTACCGGTTGCTTGGTTCTAGACTCATGTCGTCGAGAGATGAAGCGTCCGGGTCTTGGATCGTGCATGACGGCATCACGTCTGTAGATAAAGGAGACGGTGTTGTATGGTCCGTAGTTGACGGTAATGGATCTCGCAATGGATTCGGATGGGCCTGGGATGGACCTGGTGCGGATTCTGTGACTCGGGTAAACTCGACGAGGTCCACATATTGATTGATGTGGCCCAAGCTTGGTCGAGTTGCCTGTCAGGGACCGTCAGGGACGGCGGGCTTCGGCGAATCGGCGGGATTGCCCCAAACTGGCACGATGGGCGGGCGTTGGCGGGGCCCACTGCAAGATCGTCATCCTCAGGAAGTTTCACACAAAGTCCACTTCAAAAGTGTCAACGACAAGTGTCCACTATGCTGTTTGAAACCGTACCCAAGAGAGCGTTCAGCGGAAGGGATGACAAGAGCATGATGAAAATGTCCTTGGGCGGATATTTTATATGTAGTCTAATACGTATGTCGAGTCCATATGTGAGTTATTTCTTCTGACAAGTCTGCTAGGTGAAAGTGGTTGATGGAGTCTTGAAGTCGTGAATTAGAGAATCAGTCGAAGAAAAGACCAGTCAATAGTCTTACACACGTGGTGTTCGTCACGCCATGCTGCTGTCCGGTCAGAGTTCGTTAAATTTCCTTCGTCAGTCAGTGTCTTCATTTGCTTGCCACATGTAATTCTTATAGCACGGAAATACGGCTTATAGGCCGCCCATCCAATGAGAATGTGGCTTCGAGTCTCCAGCCATCCCGCGGCCCCGCAGTTTGTCGCAGCGTTGCAGCAGCAAGTCGTGCAAGTGCAGGGCTTTGCAGGGCACTATCAAAATCTTTCGCGCCATTCCCATTGCAATCGTCGATGTTACGGAGGAAAGAGCAATCCCCGCTCCAACACATGAGTCCTTCTCAGTCCCGCCACCGTCAATGTGGTGACAAGTGCAGGTGCTCGAGTTCAGCCACTTCCTTCCATTGCTTAATCCCTCTGAATATTACATACACCATTACACCACACGGCAATTCGACAATCCACATCGGCAGTAACTGGTGTCTTGGCTTTCGCATTTGCCTTTTTAGTGCTTCTCATCTGTGACTCTTAACTCCTGGGACTAAGCAGTAGTTCGCCAAACTTGATTGGATCGATTCGGGCTGGGTCCGAGTCTGCATTGGTCTGCGAGGCTAGAGAGGTTAGCAGCAGCAGCGGAAGACGGAAGACGGGACAGAAAGAAGAGCTCGGCCAGGTACCTTACCCATCGCCAGTGCCGCCATCAACCTTAAACACGCTGGGCAACCCCCCCCCCCCCTCCCCCCCCC
>RAOM01000178.1:0-31597 GCA_009805225.1 Neurospora sp. LNF1-1 | reverse complement strand
CTGTTCAACCCATGGCCGAAGAACCAAACTAACAAACAAACCAGTATTGTATTGTAGATGGAAATCAACCTAGGGCTGCTTTCTGCATGTTTTTGATTCCTTCGCGCCAATGGTGGATTTCCTACCTTGAGGCTAGCTGTGTCTTGCAGCTTGGCGTGGGCGCAGGGTGTCTGTCTGGAACCCTGAAATGCAACGCCTTACTCGGGTTCCTGGGGATCACCGCCGTCTTATCGGGCTTAGTGAGCATATAAAAAGGCACGTGTGCCCGCGCAACCCGCGCTCTGGGCTCTCGTCTCGTTCTTCCTGCAACTTTCCGCTTCAATCTTGTCATCAAGGGTCCATCTGGTTTTCCATCGTTGCCTTTGCTCCGTGCTCCCCTGCCAGCCACCATGTCATCTTCCCCAGAACCCCCCCGTGCTGGCAAGCGGCCTCGTAAGTTCAACCCCTCCTCGACTTTTCAATCCCTTCCATGTCAGATAGTCACATTGTCCATCCGCGGCCTCAATGGTCCTATGACTTGTGCCCTGAACACGAGTTGTTGCGGCGCCCGAGGTGATAGCCTTTCGGAGTTTTGAGAGGCGGGCCTTGGGTGTTCCCAAGTGGAAGGTGTGTTGCGCTGCTGCCAAGCATAGCGCATGCGCGGCGCAGACGGAAAAAAAAAATATTCCATTCTGGACGACGGGAACAAACCAGACGCTCTACTACCGGACGAAAAGAGGGGAAGTCTGGAACACTTCGGTACCCCACTCTCTTGATCGCCGATGGCCAATACCATTTCGTTTTTCGCTCGAAAACTCGAAAGGCCGTCTCGTCTCCATTCTCATCATCCATCGTCCCCGTCCCCGTCACCATCACAACGACCATATCAGCAAACATACTGTTTCTACCCCAGCGCCGTCGCCCTGCCGTCTCTACACTGACCCCGGACATTTGGTCATCCGATCATTGATTGTCAGACTTTCAACATGTCTAACCACGACGTAACCATGGCAGGCACCCAGTCGCTCCCTCCTCCGGCACTGCCCCAACTCGTCGCCGAGCAGCACATGCCCATTCCACCTACCGACAAGGACACCAAGAGGCTCATCGTGGTGCTCTCCAACGCCAGCCTCGAGACCTACAAGGCGTCCCACGGCGGCTCCGGCCGCATGGGCATGCAGCGAGAGGAAAAGTACTCGCTCCTCAACAGCGATGAGCACATTGGTGTCATGCGCAAGATGAACAGAGACATCAGTGACGCTCGCCCCGACATCACCCACCAGGTTGGAAACACTCCCAGTCTGCATTCAACATGCGGGCACTGCTACTGACACTCGCCATCGTTGTCCTCTAGTGCCTCCTCACGCTTCTCGACTCGCCCGTCAACAAGGCCGGAAGGCTGCAGATTTACATCCAGACCGCCAAGGGGGTGTTGATCGAGGTCTCGCCTTCTGTCCGTATACCCCGCACCTTCAAGCGCTTCGCTGGTCTCATGGTCCAGCTTCTCCATCGTCTGTCCATCAAGGGAACCAACTCGCAGGAGAAGCTTTTGAAGGTGATTCAGAACCCTATTACGGACCATCTGCCTACCAACTGCCGCAAGGTTACGCTCAGCTTCGACGCCCCCGTTGTGCGCGTCCGCGAGTACATCGACACTTTGGGCGAGAACGAGAGCATCTGCTTCTTTGTTGGCGCCATGGCCAAGGGCGCTGACAACTTTGCGGATGAGTATGTCGATGAGAAGATCTCCATTAGCAATTATAGCTTGTCAGCCAGCGTAGCGTGCAGCAAGTTCTGTCACGCCGCTGAGGATGCGTGGGACATCATCTAATCGGCATCTTAACCGTGGTGGGAAACATGGAGGGATGGATGAAAGGTCTGTTTGCCTTTCTCACGCGTGAGAGAGGTTGCGGGGGCTTTGGCCAGCTTCGTGATACAACATCGCGATTTTGCGGGCCAGAGCTTCCGGAACTTGGGTTGCCTGTGATTGCGCTGTCGCTGTTTTTGCAACCAAAACATGGGGCGTTCAACAACGGACTCAAGACGCTTTCATCGTCTACGCAAGACCATTCAACCTGGCTTGCCTTCCCTCCTCTCCTTTTGTCATATACTCTTCTTCGCCTCTTCCTAGCTCTTTCACATGCCAAATCTTAGCTAGTTAATAATCTTCTTGCGGATACAAATTCCTCGGGTCATCGTATTCTTTGGTCGACTGAACGCTTGCCATGCGCCATGTCCACACTACCATTGCGGAAAGAAGGGCAAGTAGCGACTTGCCCGGTTAGAATTGGATCAGGAAGTGACACACTAACAACCATGTTCTGTCATCCTTCTTTTCACATTACACGACGCCAACACTAACTACTAATAGCCATCCACTATCAGGTCAGCTATCGTGGGTCACTCGTTTTTGAACCTGCGGCAGGTCAGCATTGATATATTTGAGTAGGCGAGAAGGGGCCTGAAACGTCGTGGACATCCCCTCCCCTTTTTTAGAGCAAAGCATCTCCCCCGAAATCAGCCTTTGGCAAACCAATGTCTCTCTCTTGCCGGGTAAACTACTCTGATTTTCTTTCCACGTCCCTCTTTCTCTTTCCACGGCCGCTTGAAAAGCCTGACAAGTAGTGCCGTGTACTCAATGAAATATGGACGCGAACAAGAAGCGCGCAGGCCTTGATGCATCTCATGTGGCTGTCTTCATTCGGCCAATGAATTTCAGGAAGAAGACACCCCAGGCATTGGCGTTGGCCATTGGGTCTTTATCACCTGTGGATATGGAATGATTGTTCAAGTTGCCGTTACCCTGGTATTTGCTCTCGAGACTGTAGCATATTGGAACGCACACCGGAGTAATCTCCAAATTTGTAGGTTGGATCTTTTGGGTTTGAATGATATACACTGCTTGTGCGCCAGGAACACACAACCCAGTGGCGACAAGGAAAATGTGTAGTGTTCGGCACCAATTCGGCATGCAAGTGCGTAACGGACACGCTGATCCCACCCGCTCACCACGGTACGCTCACCTCGAACAAGACAGGCTGATTCGGGTACGAAAAGCCTTACATACAAGACTTCGACTTGGGCACCCAGGCACCGAAGCGTTCACCGTAGCCGTGGCGATGCATACTAGGCCAAAAGGATGGCTCGTTAGGCAGCGGCACAGTGGTGACCGTCAGAGTGATCATCAAGAGGAAAAAGTAGGAATGTTGCAAGGTTGCATTTGCCTAAAAGGGCGGAGATGGGTGTTCGCCAATGGAGATTCTCCCGCCCTCGATCGCCAGTCAGCCAAGTCAGGCCGGATGGCCGGGTCGCGTTAGGTCTTGCTGTCTTGCCTCCCATCACCACCAACCACAGGACTGTATACTCGGGATGCTCTTTTACACTATGCGCTGTAGTGACTTGGTATCCCCACGATGAGCCCGAAAATAGGCGCTTGGGACCCACAACTACCAGGAACCTGCCATTACTGCCTCACAAGCGGAAGTCGAAGCGCATCAGCCCCAAAGGGAATATGCCTTTCCAACATGGCTACCTCTACCACTCTTCCTCCTACTAACATGACTAATACGTGGACGAATCCAACCGCTATCCGACCGTCAAGTGATTCACCAAGCAGCAATCGCTATCTGGCCCTTCTTCTGGACGTGGCTTTTTCCGCCCTACACCTCTTGTCTGTGACAAAAGCCGGACCGGTGAGAAAGGCCTCCGCTTCACAAGTCACTTCCTCCAACTCAACCTCCTCAGTCTTTCTATAACGCACCTTTGCGGCGGTGCTTTGAGAGCACAACTAGACTCAACCACCACGGATACGCCTCACAGCTCCTGACCTCGAGTGCTTGGATGTGGTGAGCCGTGAGCGGCAGCACACCCCTGTCTCGATCGCCTGCTCGCGCCACGGTACTTGAACGGTGCCTCAACGGTGCCTTGAGATTCCCTGTTCGCTCGGCGACCTTCAACACCTCGGACACTCAAAAGGTTGCCACATATCAACTTCCTCTTCAACACCGGGGCTGTATATCAAACTGAGGGGTGGGCATCGATCAGCAGCTTGCAAACGTCTGTAGGCTGCATGCCTTCGCTCGTTGCTTGGGTGGCCAGATTTTCAACATAAACACATCAGTCAAGATGCTTCCCTTCCTCGAAGTCTCTCATCTCTCATCCTCCGCACCCTTTTACGCGGCCATCATCAAGAATATTGGCCTGCGCTACCTGAGTGAGGAGGACGGGCCCCTACCATCCATCACCTACGGCCATCCGTCACGCGACAAACCCGTCTTCCAGATTCGTGAAGTTGACCCGCATCGGGCTTTGAGACTCTCGCATATTTCCCTTTCCGCCCCTTCTGCGGCCGCAGCCGACGAGGCTTTTGGTTGCACGCGCCGAGCTTCACCAGACGCCGGTGATAAATCACTGCGGCACCCTGTTGATTTTCGATCAGCTGCCACAACCGCCAAGGCCCACAGGAGTGTCAGTCGAGCTGGCGACCTCAAAATCAACGTCACTGACCCTGACGGCAACACCATGGAGATCGTATATCAGCCTTCCGCAAGCTACCCGTCCCATCACGGTGGCACAGCCACAAGGTACCAGCAGTCAGCCGATGAAGAGCCAAGTCGGGTTCTCCTGTGGAAATACGATATAGCAGGTTTAGAGCAGCGCCCAGGTGCAGTGTCCCATCCATCATATTCGGGATCAAACCCTCCTTCGTGTCACCGGCGTTCTGCTGAGGTTGAGGACGATGATCGGCATGCTTCCAGGCGGAGCCACGTGTCGAGGACGGCCTCTTATGCTCCCGCTGTCCCAACCAGGCACAACTCCGGAGGCATCAGTCCAAGTACGGTTGCGGGTACCATCTTGGGCGTCGCGGCCGCCGGAGCAGTGGGAGGTGCTTTGTACAGCATGTCCAAAGCGGAACGCTCCCGCTCATTGCGTGATGATCATGAGCCGCCATCGTTTTCACGCCGCTGCAGCCACCAGGAGGGGCATGTAGAAAAGTATTCCGGAAAACCTTTGGAGTCTAGGGCACGTTATGTGGAAGTGGACCGGGCAGTGGACAAGGTTCGCTTACCTGATGAGCACCTGCATACCTCTGGCAGTGCTTCCCGGCCAGGGCCGCGGCCGGAGTACGTCACTCGATACAGCAGTTATGCGGGCACTTCGCGAAGCAGAGATGTGGACGACGGTTTTGGAGATGGTTTGGAGGACGTTCGAGGCCGTCACATGACACCGCGGTCTCGCGGGTCTCCTCGGGACCGCAGCGAGGCGGACTATGGACGACCACCCATGGGTATCTCATCTGATCACCAGCACCTTCAAAGCTCAAGAGGCGCAAAACACCCGCCAATGGTGCAGCGAAGCTACACATACGACACGAGTACGCCAGAGCGGGACGGCTATGCGTCAACAAAGAGTCATCGATCCTCGAGTACCATCCACGGTTCCCCGGTTGAAGAGTCCTACACAGTCAGACGCTCCAAGTCAGGCACCCGCATGAAGACGACGACTGTCAAAGTCGGTGGCAGTCCATTGGGAAGGTCTGGCGTTTATGGTTCGAGCCGTGATGGGGGTTTACCCAGAAATGCTTCGGGTAGCTTGAGCGAGCTCGTCACACCTCGTGAGATTCTGCTACCGCCCGACACCCCGGGTGTTCAGTCCACAAAGTGGGGCAGCGAGGTAGAGGACCAAGAAGATGCCGATAGCATCGTACCCAGCGACAGCATCAGCTGTGTGGGGACTCGCAGGAGCGGTCGGGCATACTACAACTAAGCCGGGGGGGAAAGGCTATGACGGCATAGGGAGGACCATGGCCAGTTAAGCTTGTGATGAACAATATAGGCGGGCGAACGAGCACTGCGACAAATCGTAGGGCATATTCCGTGGTGTGCAAAGCGCAGAGTTCGGAAGGCTATCACTAGTGTAGAGAAATGAGTTGAACATAATATTTTACGTATCCCGTCCTGCTCAACGTACCTTTGTTTCATCATAGGAGCGACTCGCGTTTGACGAACTGTTGGAAGTCGGCTGGTCGGCAGGCAACGGCCGGCAGGGGCAGAACAGAAAGATGATCCCTCTTCTTCCGTCTACCTCCTGTACCTTCCGTCACCGATTTACGGCGTCGATGTGTAGGTCTAAGCGTTCGGGCATGGACCCATTAAAGACGGGGTGGGGACTGTGGGGATTCCGGCATTGTCGGTTTTGCGCCGCGGCCCTGGTACGTAGGTACATTGACTATGTAGGCGAGGGTGAGGACGGATGCTGCATAATATAACAATGCAGCGTTTAGGGACAAGAAGAATATTATATAGAGTACAGAAGGAGGGACTTGCGAAATGTGGCGTGGGCTGTGACAAGGACTATAAGCCAAACGTCAAATGTGCGAATCTGCCAAACATGCTTCACATAATCTACACAATCGTCACCCGCTAGCTTAGGTAGATTGATTGATTGGATACGACAACAAGTACGGATGGATACCTCCGATACTCGGCATCAACGAACCACTCCTTGGCCACCTATTCCAACTCGCTCACTCACTTGCTCGCTCACTCGACATCCACCCTTGACTCATTCCCTTGCTCAGAACTAATAGTGAGGTAAACAGAAGAACGACACACCTAATTCTATGTAAGCCACGTTCTTGGGGCTTGCCCTTGCCTCACTATCTTGAGCAGTTGATTGTAACCAGCTAACAGGAGGAAGACAGCATCCCGCTACGCCAGAAACCAGTAGAGAAGGTGCTCACACCAGCTCGAAGCAAAATTATAACATCCACGCAGCATCACAACTCGTCTTACCACTTATCCGCGCTCACCTGGCACTCGGTTACGTATACCATGCCTACGTTCGAGCTTGGGGATTCTATACCCTCGGAGACCGCTCATGTATGCACCCATGCCCAAGCATATACAGTCACCACCTTCACCATGCCTCTTGCTGACCTTAAGTTGCTGTATCTAGGCCGTGAGCGTCTCACTCCCAACCTGGAGTGCCAATGTCGGCTATGAGGAGGGCCAGGATTGGGTTGTTAAGCGCATGACAACGGGGTATCCTCGGTAAGTGTGCGCCTGTCCTCCAGACACCATGATCCCTACAGTCGCAGTATCTCGATCAGCACTGCAGTTGTACTAACCGGCTTCTGTCAGCTTCTTTATCCACCGGAGCATTCAGGCCTTTGCTGCTGACATTGTGGCCAAGCATGTCAGTACCACGGCCAAGCGACCTAGTGATATCACAGCCATGCTCTTTCCGACACCGACCATTGCCTCTCGCTGCGTTGATTTCATCCGTTCGCGAGCACCTGTTGATGTCTGCAGCAATCTCGAGGTCATCAACCTCGTTCTTGATATGTCAAATCCCGAGGCGCGTGCCCTGGAGCCCCTCTGTCCCTCCATCTCTGCTGTCATCATGCCACAGGACGGCTTTCCTTTCGCAAAGCAGTACTGGCAGCATAGTGGAGATGGCGTTTCTAGCCGCCGGGCTGAGTTCTGCCACGGTTTGTTCACAGACGGATTGCTGCGTCCTGATGTTGAACTCCGTAACGCAGATGCCTCTGCTTCAGCAAAGCCGTGTCGCGGTCCTAAGCGCTACCAGCGGCAGGCTTCGCTTGACGCCAGAGGAAACCAGCAGCCGAATATGCACGGTCACGTCAATGGGACCACCGGAGAGACTGCCATGATACAGGAGACTTCCCGTTTTCTAGAAGAGCGTTTCGGCAGAAATCTCGACCTCTCCTTTGTCCAACCCGCCAAGTCCGCCATCAAGAGACGAATTGCCGGAGCACTGCGGAGTGCCGACCATGACCTTGGAGGTTCCTCTTCGCTGTCAGAAAAGCAGATGAGTTCCAACACCCGCGGCATCGCCAATCTTCGCGAGGAGGATATCTATCTCTTCCCATGCGGAATAAACTCGATTTTTCATGCCCACAGAGCGCTGTATTCCATTCGAACCCCGCCGGGCAGCACGCCGCTAAAAGGCGTCAACTTTGGCTTCCCTTACGTCGATACGCTCAAGATTCTCGAGAAGTTCAACCCTTCCGGTGCGTTGTTCTACGGCCGCGCCTCCGAGTCCGACCTCGACGACTTGGAGACTCGACTCGAGGCCGGAGAGCGGTATCTGGCTCTTTTCTGTGAATTTCCGGGCAACCCCACACTCAGTTGTCCCAACCTGGTCCGTATTCGGGAGCTGGCGGACAAGTACGAATTTGCCGTTGTTGTAGACGAGACTATTGGCACCTTTGCGAATGTGAATGTCCTCCAGTTCGCGGACATTGTTGTCAGCAGTCTCACGAAGATTTTTAGCGGCCACTGCAACGTCATGGGTGGCGGTGCTATATTGAACCCTAACTCACGATACTATCCAGCCCTGAAAGCCTTCTTCCAGCAGCAATTGGAGGACACCTACTGGCCCGAGGATGTCATCTTCATGGAGCGCAACAGCAGAGACTTTGTTGCGCGCATAGACCGAGTCAATGCAAATGCCGAGGCCATTTGCCGTGTCCTCAAAGAGCACCCGCTCGTCAAGACTCTCTACTACCCCAAGTACAACGATTCACGGGCCAACTATGAAGCGGTCAAGCTGCCACAAGGAGGCTACGGTGGTCTTGTCTCTGTGGTCTTGAAGGGGAAGAAGCAGGCTGTGGCCTTTTACGATGCGCTCGAGACGGCCAAGGGACCGAGCTTGGGAACCAACTTCACATTGACTTCGCCCTATGTGCTCCTGGCGCATTATCAGGAGCTTGACTGGGCTGAGCAGTATGGCGTTGACAGGAACTTGATACGGATCAGTGTCGGGTTGGAGGAAACAGAGGAGCTTGTCAATGTGTTTACCAGAGCACTGAAAGTTGCCGAGGGACAATCTTAGTATCCTTGAGAACAAGGGCAACTAGCAAAAGCTTACAGATATAAACATTTTTAAGCTGGGTCTCTTGAGTGCGGAGTACGCACTGCTAGGATGAGGAGTGAAATGATACAACCAACGTGCCCTCTTCGCATGCCACACATGTGTCCTTGCCGTTAATACATACTTGATTAACAAGTATAGCTACTCGGCTGGATCCTATCTGCTTAGGAAACCGGACCTTAACCCGTTGAACATCAGCAGAGGTATTTCCCGCATCCCTGTAAGACCGACCGAATTCCCACACGTATCATGCCCAACCCAATATCAGTAGCAAAGTGAAAACACAGAATGAGCCAACTCGAAGGAGATTTCATCATGGTGAAATTCGATAGCAAGGGGTATTCCACGAGGTCAAGATAGCCAGCCAAGCAGATAAGGTACACCATCTACATCACGATGCATGGCCCATCGTTTGTATCAACGTAGGCCTCACCCAACAATTCCCTGCGTCTCTCTAGCTCGTTATAACGCTGTTTTTCTTTTGTTTCCTTAGGGAACCACTTTTCCATATAGGACATCAATTTCCAGTCGATGTGAGCTATAGTTGGCAAAGGCGACGCATGTTAGCTATATGTGCTCAATACTGGTTCTCGGGCAAAGCGGACAATTGTCATTACCTTCAGTTGCAGATAGCACGGTTTTGGCCCGACAGAGGGGGCACAGCTCTTTATTCCGGTTTTGCATCTTGATCATGCACCGGATGCAAAACATGTGGTCACAGTCCAATCGCACGGGGAGCCAGCAGATTGAGTAACCTAACATCCATCGTCGTCAGTTTGAATATACCAGGCAAGGAAGGCTGTGGGGGTGGGCGGGGTCTATAGGTATTGTAACGTAGACCTGCCGGCCAGTATACGTACAAATTGTGCATGTGTAATCCACAATTTGAGGAACACGGCTGAGCACTTCGCAAGCCATCTGTGAGCAGATGTCCTTGGCGATACTCCCAGCGATGAAGGGGGCAGAGCTCATGGCTTTTGGAAACTCTGCCTTGACGCCCAACGACGTCTGTTTATCGAATTCTGCTTTACAGTTAGCCTCTAATCTTGTCATAATCTTGTCTGCTTAAGACGATCTCCTCTCTAAACATAACACACACGCAAATTTCCCCTTGATATTCCCCCCTCTCGCTCCCACCTCACTCCCTATGACTCCGTTCCCCCCTCTTCGTCCTGACTTTTCGTTGTTGCCATCATTTACTCCGTTCTGGGCTTGGACTCACTCTTGATGATCTTGGTAACCGCTGTTCGGTTAAGCTCTTGGAACTTGAAATTCTTCAGGAGAGTTGCGTTGAGTTCGAGGAAGCGTGTGTAAGCCTCCGCGCTGGCCTTGAGTTTAAACTTTTGTAACAGCTGTCGTTTGTTGACCTCATCCTGGAACCAAACAAGCTGCTTCCGCGCCTTCTCGCTATCGCGCGGGCCCGTGGCTGTTTCGGCGGTCGAGAAGAATACCTGGGCGGCCAGGTAGAGTTCAAAGATGTCACGCCAACGGTAGAGGTCAGATTTTGCAAACTGAATTACTCCCTTGCGGGGCCGAGCCAGACGTGCGATTTCATCGCCAAGAAACTGTATGCCGTCATTCATGGACTGACGCTCTTGGGTTTGCAGCGAGTCTAGCTCGACCACGTCTGTTTGTAGGATGTTGAAAAACTTTGCGTCCGAGTCCAGAGGAATATCGACCCATCCGGCATCCTGGGCTTGCGCCAGAGTCTTGGGTGACGAGGTGGGATATTCCAGCGGTACAGACGACAAGTCGGGGGGCGCGCTGGCGGGCGTGCTGGGCTCTGAGGCCGGCGCGGGCTCTCCTTCTGCGAGGAGCTTCGGGGCCGTATCGGATCGTAGACAAGTGGTACTGGCCGAGGGGCGCACTACCAATTTGGGGCGGAGGATGTGGGAGTTTTCTACCCTTAGCCTGTACTCTGCGTTGTGGTCGGCCAAGAGCCTGTGAATAGTGTCGGGGTCATAGCCGTTGCGAGTAAGTTCCTCTCGCACCTTGCCCAGGAGCTTCTTGAGCTGACCATACGGAATGGCTTTGTCTACCCAATGCTGAGGGTAGCTCTGCCCCTGCAGGGCCTCCTTGAACGAGTGACCGAATTTCATTGTAGCGACATGACCATGCAAAAGTCTTGATATGCGTTCAGAGGCGTGGTCATGGCGAGTAACTGTAGGATCGGGGAAGACGAGGGGCAATTTTGCGAGTCGCGCGGCGCGACAGCGAATACTACTAGGTTTCGGTCTAGGTCGGGTCGTGAATCGGCAGCAGCTGAAGAGAGGAAATTCGGAATCTCGTCGGAATCGGGTCGGAACGTTGACGCGCGCGGACGGTTGATGTTGGTGAAATCACTCAACTGAATGCGCACCAGTGATGTTAGACCTGAGTGTAAGGGCAATGGCAATGAATGGCCTGTTTGTTGGTCGCACTGGACTTTCTCTTGGTTGCGTCCGTCGCCCCGTCCTTAGCCAAATATGGCACCTAGTGTAAAGGTAGAGGAAGGTGTCTGCACTAAATACCTACTCTTTAACTGATGGACGGTCGCTTCTTAGGTACAGGTACACCTCTAACCGGCGATGGCGACGACGATTGAGGCGCGCCTAAAGATGCCCCTGGTGCTGCTGTGTGCGCACTGAGGCCAGTGAGATTATTTGATCTTGGAAAAGCACGTCGTCTTCTCTCACCATGCTGTCTACCTCTTATTAGCCGTCCGTTTGACACGGTTCTAGACGTTCCTCCGCCTCCCTCGAACCCTTTACACGGCCAAGGTGGTGGCCATGTAATGGTTTACGTAAATGAGAAGGCGAGGACTGATTGAAAGGGCCGATCAAGGTTCTCCAGCACGCCCAGCACGACGAACACGGCAGACAGCCCAAGGTACCTCCCTCTACGTACTGGGTAAAGTACTACGTACATGTACTAGCAGATACCTAGTTTCGCTCTGTCAAGTACCTCTAGTGTAGGCAAGTGGAACTCAAGTGGAAGGTCTGGACCTGTAGGTACCTACTTACCTACCGCCCTACTGTACCTTTGTGGTTCCCTAGTATGTACCTAGCCGGAGGTAGGTCCCGTCCTCAAGCTGCAGCCCGCCCCACCTCTACTTACTGTACCGCCCGACCCGCTCAGCATCATTTTTTGAGCAGTGTCGCTATCACAAAAGTACCTACACAACAGCTGTGCTGCGTATACTAGCAMTTTTTTTTCCAGCCGATTCTGTCTCTCTCCATCATCCTCATAAAACGCCATCTGCTCGCTACCTACGTAACTCACTTCCCCGGCGATCTGAGATTTCCTTATGGGTGCCGAGCAATCAGCCCCGCGGCCCGGCGGACAGGCGTCTGCTGCCGTACTAGAGCGCAAGACATGCTATTATGAGGTTCTAGGGGTAGACCGCCAGGCTGCCGATACTGAGTGAGCTCATTTCCATCTCAGACGTTGCAAGTTTGCATACGGTACTGACGAGTTCAGATAGAATTCGAAAGGCATACAAAAAGAAGGCCCTCGAGCTGCATCCTGACCGTAACTTCAATGATGAAGAGAATGCAACCAGGAAGTTCGCCGAAGTACAGACGGCCTACGAGATCCTGTCGGATCCTCAGGAGCGCACCTGGTACGATTCCCATCGTGAGGCCATCCTCACAGGCCAGACAGACGTCTCTGGCGCTGAGCCATCTGGCCATGATGGAACTAGCTACACCTCCGCAACAGCCATCTTCACCCTGATGGGCCGCTTTAACTCGAGCGTGCGCATGGACGACAGCCCAAGTGGTTTCTTTGGTATCCTTAACTCGTTTTTTGACCAACTCGCGGCCGAAGAGACCGCGGCGGCAGATTGGGAAGGCATCGTACCAGTAGAATACCCAGCTTTTGGCCGGGCCGGGGACGACTACGATTCCGTTGCGAAGCCATTCTACAAGATCTGGTCAGGCTTCTCTACCAAGAAGACGTTCAGCTGGAAGGACAAATATCGCATTAGCGATGCCCCTGACCGTAGAGTCCGCAGACTCATGGAAAAGGAAAACCGCAAGTTTCGTGAAGAGGGAATCCGCGAATTCAACGATGCCGTCCTGTCCCTCGTGTCGTTTGTCAGGAAACGTGACCCCCGTTATATTCCAAACACACAATCCGAGTCAGAACGGCAACAGATCCTACGAAATTCCGCCGCTGCCCAGGCGGCCCGCTCACGAGCCGCCAACCAGGAGAAGCTGGCCGAGTACGTGGTGCCTGACTGGGCTCAGGTGCGGGATGATGAAGAGCAGCCGCTTAGCGAGTTTTCTCTCACTTCTGAGGAGGAGTCCGAGGTCGAGGTCCTCGAATGCGTTGTCTGCAACAAGACGTTCAAGAGTGAACAGCAATTTGAGGCGCACGAGAAAAGCAGGAAACACGTCAAAGCCGTCCAGCAACTGCGAAGGCAGATGAAAAAGGAAAACGCCGATTTTGACCTGGGTGGAGAGAGCCCTGCCATTTCGACGCCCTCACCTCAGTCGCGGGTTCCCCAAAAGACCGATTTGGACGGTGGTGATGATACCGCAAAACCACCCCAAGGCGTTTTAGGTGGCAAGTCACAAAATAACGAGGATACTCACCAAAGCGCAGAAATACGGGAGGAGCGGGGCCAAAGTGCAGCAGATGGCTCGAGTACGGAGGATGACGAGTATGCACCTCGATCAGCAGTCGAAAATCGATTCATGGCTGGTAATGCCTCTGGAGAACCACGGCCCGACAGTCCGGCGACTAATGAAGGTGTTGACTCTCTGACTGACAACATTTCCAGCCTAGAAGTTGGTGGGACGGGACGAGGCGGTGCCGGTCAGAAGTTGGGCAAAGCGAAATTGAAACGCAAGAAGAAGGCTGCGCGGCAAGCCGCTGAAGCAGGCGAACAAGGCTCTGTAAGTTGTAGCTCGGGTACACTTTGAAGAAATCGCGCGTATATTATATTGCGTATATCGCATAACATCCGACTAACATGAAGTAATAGCACCTTTGCGCCGTCTGCAAAGAAAATTTCTCCTCTAGAACGAAGTTATTCGCCCACATCAAGGAACTAGATCACGCGGCCCCTGCACCTAAATCCACAAAGGGTGGTAAAAAAGCGAGACGGTAAATAGTCCTTCTGCCATCACACCATACGGTCATCACATGCGCCCAAGACTTTGTACAACATAGCATCAGTATGGCCACCTACCTTGTGTGCCTCAACGCCTCTTATCCTCGGTCTCATGCTGGCTTGCAGTTGAGTGGTAGGTTTGGCGAACAAGCGAGGCTCTGAATACATCATGCCCCGTTTCCCGAGTCATTATGCTCCCAAGTCATTATGCTCCCAGAGCGGTTTCTCCATCATCATCATCACTCTCTAGGGTTTCTACTTCATCAATGGCTTCGGCACGCCCTCCACCCTGCCCCCTGGCAGGGTCGTACGGGGAAACGCTGATGATGGACTTGCCCTGAACATGCTTCACAGAGCTTTTCCACATGTCCCAATCGTCCTCATCCTTGATGAGAAACCCGATAAGCATACTAGGGTCCATGTCGTCAATATGAAGCTGTCGCAGCCGTCGAGTATGACACGTATCCAGTTCTTCCGCCGTGTATTCTTTCGGATCTTCGCGATAAGGGAGTGCAGGTCGTGGGTGATGAGGGTCCAGGTAGAAGAGCCGTTGGCCTTGAACGCCGATAAAGTAATGGGACGAGGAAGGACGACCGCTAATGTTCACGTTAGTGATGAGTAAATACATGGTGCCAGGTCACATGCCTGGGTTTCGAAGACTCACCCGGCTATACCTATCGACTGGGGTAACTGTAGAGTTGAGATGAGGGCCTCTTCGTATACTTGATTGATCTTATCAATGCCGAGTCTTGTGCATACGAGAATCAGTGTTGGCTGGAAGCCGCGCCCTTCCGGATTCGCAACCGCCATGAAGCTGTCTTCGTAAACATCCGGTAGGTCACCCGTTGAGTATACCCGCAAGCCCGACTCCTTCTCGTCCGCCAATGCCCTACACATTGTAAGCCGTACTGTCATGCCACTCTTTTTTGTCCTCACGGGTCAAGGAGGCTTCTTTTGTTTGCCAGGGGACTATAACTTACTGTATGCATCGTGCAGTTGCCGATGGACCAAACCATTCACCGGGGTACTTGCCACACGCCGTGGCGCCGTATTTGACAAAGTTGTGTAGGGAATATGGAGCGCGAGGGTCGTCTGCAAATAAGGCAATAATGTCCTTTTCCGCGTCTAGGTCTGTACCACGCCTCCATTCTGTACCAATGCTATTAGTCGACACGCTTGTTGTTTATTTTTTTTTTATTGTTGCGAGCTAGCATGCCAAAAAGAGCAGCGACTTACCACGACCAAGGCGAGCAATAAGTATAGCGTTTGCTAGGAGGCTCTGACCTGACCTGATCATGCATCCCCAGCCCGTATCGGACGAGAAGCCCGTCAAGTCCGAAAAGGTAGTCTTGATCCGCATCGCGAAGGACAGGGCAAAAGATGCTTGGGCGTCGCTCGATCTCGGAATAAGTGCAAAGTCAGTGCGGTATGTCATCCATATACGAGACTCGAAGTCGTCGAGAAAGGCAGGCGGCCATCCACCATCTTGCCCGGGGTCTTCGTATGCTAAAGCCGAATCATAACCACTCGTTACAGAATCTGAAGCCGTGTCGAAGGGTCCAAGCTGGGGACCTGCCGGTGCTGCAGACACCGAGGTGTCTGATGGGCAAGTTGCCGTCGTTGCCGTTGCCGTTGCCGGCGGGAGCGATGACAACGACGGCGTAGTGGTCCGGACGCCATCAAAGTCTTGGTGCTGATGCGTGGCGGCAAGCTGTGACTTGTCCAAAGGCGGTGTATCTGCTCTAAGCTGGGATAGCGACGACGACGACAAGGGTGAGCCGTACTGCTTGGTGTCAAGCGTATATGAACAGCCGAGACACCACACGGGCTCATTGACGGTGCGATTATTGACAGGCTCCCGGTCCCATATCCGGTAGAGGAAACGGCGGCCTACGCGTCCAACTTCGGCAGCGCCGGCTCTGGCAGCCTCCATTGCGTTAGCCAGCTTTGGAGATGTGCTGGACACTGTTTTTTGCCAGCCGGTGCCGCCAGGTCGCGAGGATGTCATGAATGGGTGCCCAGAGGCGAGGTGGGCCTGACGGATAGAAGGGGACGGGATGCCGGCAGAAGTCCAACTTAAGCCAGCCACGCAACACGTGCCCGAGGGACAGACTGGCTGGGGCTCGCTGGACGAGACAGGATCAAAATCGAGGTAGGTGTTGCCTTCGGGTATGTCGATGGCGGGGATGAGAAGGTGGACGATGACTGCTGTCAAGTACTCGTGTGTGCAGATGAAATCCAAGGTTGAGGGCCGGGAGAGAAGAAGCGTTGTGCTGCCAACGAAGTGGAAAGGTTAGTATGTTGACTGCCCCTGCCGACAGAAGAGTGCACTGGCGCAAAGAGTTAAAGAGGTAGAGAGGTAGAGGTAGATGCAAGTCGGGTGTCGGCAGTGTGAATCAACCTCCCTCCCAGAACGAGTCCTGTGTAAGGTAGGCGAACAGGTGGTCCCCAATTGTTTGCTCAGCGGCGGGGGTGCTAAGTGAGGTAACGATGTCATCTGAGTCCCGTCGCTGGGGATAACTGAGGCCCAGGGGCCCCTATGATCGCTTTCCATCTCCTCTGTGTACTTGGTGGACCTTGAGCATGGTGCCTGCCGGTGGTCTGCGACGCCTCTTCAACAGACAACCTGAGGCAAGCAAGGGCCATCGAGGTACCTGTACGTACCTTACCCGCAACTGCTAGTGGGTCCCTCTACAAACAGAGCGGCGCTGCTGGAGGTACCTACCACCTACCTTAGGTACTTACGCCCAGGAGCACTGTCTCCAAAGCGGAAAGCAGATTTGGCTACGTCGACCCAACGGCAGACGAGATTTTCCACCACCGCCTGCTGGACAGCTACCTGCCTTCCCCAGGCTGCTTCTTGATATTTGATTTGCCACCGCCACAGGTCCTGGAAAGACTTCCCATTACCTTGCTCCTTATCCAGTCTCTGCCAGCCTCGTTCAAAGGTGAACGTCTTGGTCGGCATTGATCCAGACACAGCATCATCACCCACGCCCGCTATGGCGCCCAAGAAGGGCAAACGGCCACATGCGGGACCCAAGACTGCCCGTATGCGAGCTACAACAGCACAGAAAAACATACGAAACTTCGCAACCGCAGAAAGTTTGAACACCGGGATCACCGCGAACAACCATGGTAGAGTCCCTCTTCACATTTCATGCATCTGCTCATCTGACACCGACCTCAGGGTTCACCATGCGGGAGGAGGCTAGAAACACGACATCCCATGAACTCCCCTGGGGTACGAGTCTCAGGACGAAGCCTGTCCAGTTTGTGAGTTCCGGCTACATCGAGCCGCTCAAGCAGCCTGAGCTGTTACCTACTGCATCCCCAACCTTGGTTGGGGTGGATGCCGCAGAGGAGATCCAGCTTCAGCTTGATGAGATTCAGGAAGCTACGGTTGAAGCCGTTGGAGAAAACTCAAAGCCGCTGGACATCGACATCAAACAATCCGTGCCTAGCCGCAACGCTAGCACTCATGACGAAACCGATCGGGTTGCGAAGACTGAAGGGAATGTTGAAGCGACCGAGCAGCTCTTTTTTTTCGATTTAGCCCGGGACGAAACTATGGTCGGCACAGATCAACCGCCTGTGCCGATTCCAGATCGCCAGCCGCTTGCTGACCATTCCGACTCGAGTGAGGAGATTATTCTCTTCAAAGGCAGAAACTCGCATGTCCAGCCCACAGTCCAGCCGGTATGCGAGCAAGGAAACCATGCTACCAGCATTACTCAGCCACCCAAGGTTGGCAGTACCAAAGCCGTTGAAGCTTTCACGAGTACGAAGGTGGTCATCGCAGCCAGGCCTGCTTCTGCGCAAGGAGGCAGGCCCACATCCGCATCCAAACAAAAGAGCTCAAAGCGGGACTCGAAGCGGGCTCCGAAATACATGGAGGATGATGACGAGGATGAAATCCTGGCTGACTATATCGCCAATCTTGCGGACGACTCTGATGGGGATGACATCCTCACTAGCCACCTCAGGACTTTCGCCAACCGCAGGGACCTTGGTGGAAATGAGAATGCTGTCAACTTCGGGGACGACTCGGATGACATGGATGCCATGTCTCAGACAGGCAGTAGCAACGCCAGCGATGACAGTGATGAAAACGAGCAATTGGATATTGATGAAGAAGATATCGACGACGAGACACTTGCTCGTCTCTTCGCTAAACAAGAGGAATTGGGCATGGGAAGCAATGAATTGGTCCTGTTCTCAGAGGAGGCGGCTTTCAATGTCCGAAAGGTCAAGAACAAGAAGCGTGCAGGCCGAACCGAAGGGTTTCCCAGTGCCACCGCAGTGGCGGATGCATTTGACGGTCTCGAGTTGACTGGTGGATGGGTAAACCCCGGGTTTATCCCACCAGGACGGAATCGGCGCAGTAAACAACCTCCCAACTTCAATGTGTCGGACTCTGAGATTGAGCTAGTCTTAAAGACTGCGTGGCAGAAAGACAAAGAGAGGAAAAAGCAGCGCAAGCTCGAGCGAGAGGAGTTGCGTGCCCAGGGCCTTTTGGGCAAACATGCCAACCCCGACGACTTGCGCGTCAAGTATCTCACTGGGATGACACTTGACGACGTCAAAACTGAGCTTGTGGCATTTCTCCTCACTACAGAAGAAAGGTATGCAGTTCGGAACGCTTCATCTATCATCTTCATTCCATTCTCCTTACAAGCCTCGCGTGCAATTCAACTAACATGGCGCCTGCTTTTCCAGTCTCCAATTCCCCCCAATGGATAAACAGGCTCGCAAGGTTCTTCACGAATTGGCCAACAAGTTCAAAATCAAATCCCAATCAACGGGAAAGGGTGACCAGCGCCGTCCGATTCTATATCGCACGAAAGCCACCTTGAGATACAAAGAACACCGAATTGAAGAAGTGGTCGCTCATGTTGACCAGGCAGCGGTACGAATCAACCGGAAGTACTTCCACCGACTTGATGCGAAGGGCAAACCCTCGTTTAAAACCCCGTCTGGTGGCGGCGGTGGACGTTCCGGTCACAAAGCCGTCACAGTACGTGAAGGTGAGATTGTGGGAGCCTCGGCCCCAGAACTGGGCCAGGAGAATAAGGGCCGCGCCATGCTGGAAAAAATGGGATGGAGTAAGGGGATGGGTCTCGGTAGCTCAGATAACAAGGGAATTCTGGAACCTGTGAAGCAGGTTGTCAAGCGGTCCAAGGCAGGTCTTGGATAAGATGCTGGGAACCAACTTGTTAGCAGAGGATAGAATCCTGCTACTATGTATCAACTAGATCGAATGCCCGGGCTAAACGACCTTGAAGTATACTGTATACTGCGGCAAAGCATGTATGTATCGATCTTCGACGGGATCCAAATTCACCACTATGCATACATATTACCTGGCATGGTTTACGCTTGTACACAGGGAGGGGCGAACATGTGAATAGGGGGAACCAAAAATGCGAAAAAAAAAACAGGAAATCAAGGGGGGTCTTTTCCTGGTGCAAACAGTGACTGGTGATAACTAACTCTCCCGTCACGACGTCGAAATGCATATCCCGCAAACAGACTGTCTACGTTAGGAGTCTTTGCCTCCTGCATCACACCTCTCTCCTGCATAGCCCGTAAACACAACAAATATAGAGCAAAAACGCTCGGTTCGGTGTTCCAACCGCCAAAACCCCGCCCCTCTGCCTAAACGATCACCACAGGTAACAGTGGCTCGTTCGCGAAATCGACCTAGCTCTGAAGCCCCTCTTTGATAAGGCCAGACCATGAGGTTGACAAGTTCTGACGAATGTGCTCACTGACCGTGCCCAGTGACATTCGGTTAAACCCCATATCAAAGTTCCAAAGCCGTGATGATGCCCTGGGGGGCTTTGCAGGAATCGGTGGTTTCGTCGGTCAAAACATGGCGACGCATTTGAGGGCGTTCGCTGAATATCGTTGTTTTCAAGTGTCGTTGAAATGATGTTGCCGTCACTGGTCGAGCTGAACACGCTGTGCTCTTTGATCATATGCACGATTTCATTTCGTCCGAAACCCTGATATCAAGGTATGTTATTGTACAATCGCAAGAACCCCATAAGCCGTGAGAAGACATTGCCCCCAAAGATAATAAAAAAAAAAAGCAGACCATCCGTAACGCATTGCAATTAGAAGAGACGCCAAGCGGATTGTGTTGGAACCTCTGGCCAAAAGTCTCCTCGTAAGTGACACCCAAATGCCAACAAATCCTAATGCCCTAGACAGAAAATGAGAGGAAAGACACGAAACACCCCGTCACCGAGCACTTATTTCGTGCTGGAGGAGTACTTGGTAACGGCCTTGGTGCCTTCCGACACGGCGTGCTTGGCAAGCTCGCCGGGGAGGATGAGGCGGACACTAGATGTTGTGTTAGAAGGTGCGCAGCCCGTTTTTGGGGTAAGAACGGAAGACATACGAGGTCTGGATCTCGCGAGAGGAGATGGTGGACTTCTTGTTGTAGGCAGCGAGCTTGGAAGCCTCGGTAGCAACACGCTCAAAGATATCTGGTGGTCATGTCAGAGACCTGTGTTGGATCGTTGATGCGCGGAAGTTGGCTCTTACCGTTGACAAAGGAGTTCAGGATAGACATGGCGCGGTTGGAAATACCGGTATCGGGGTGGACCTGCTTGAGGACTGAATTTGTGTGTTAGCCAAGATTGCTGCAAACTCCGAAAGGCGCATCTTCTTGAGAGATAGAGGGCAATGACGCGTCACAGATCGCATTTTGCAACGCGATCCCGTCCTCGCGCGAGGGAAAAAAAAAAGGCATATGACAACCCACCCTTGTAGATGTAGGAGGAGTAGGTCTCCTTGCGGGCCTTGGTGCGCTTCTTCTTGTCGCCAGAGGCGGCAGTCTTCTTTCCGGCATCCTTCTTCTCGGGGGCCTTGGAGGCAGTAGCGGGGGCCTTGGAGGCGGGCTTCTTGTCGGCGGGCTTGGGAGGCATTTTGTGTGGTTTCGAAAGTTCGGGAATTAAAATTCAACAGATGGATGTGCGTAAGCGGGCAGGTTTACTTCGGTCGTGAATGGTCGCGGACAAAAGTTGAGAGAAGTGGTTGTTGGAAGGAGAAAATTGAGGTCGGCGAGGGGGGATGTGCCTTTTTGTAGCTGGACGCGCCGGGCGCTGGCACGGACTGATTGACTGATTGATCTGGGCGGTGCGCGAAAAGTGGAGCATGATACCTGATTTGGTAGAAAAAAAATACTGGCGCCCGTAAGGTAAAGGTCCCCAGCCTACAAGCCAGGTGCACAACCACTGAGCAGTCAGTGCTTGGCATTTCAAGGCCCATGCCACGTTGGCTCGTGCGCTACGACAACCCACCTGGAAGGGGCAATCATGGGGAATTTGAGAATCGATACAGCACAGCGGCACAGGCATGCATGTCGCTGTCCACACCCGCAAGGGCTCCGGGCTCTGCCGCCGCATTTTGAAATCCGTGGCCCTACCAATGACACCCGGCTTGAACCCCGACCCCCGACCCACTGGCCCGCTCCTTTCAACAAGCTCCGGCAGACGGGCGGGAGTCGATGCTCAATCTTTCTGTGGTGGGTAACGCCATGAGCAACTCTGAATTTCACGAAACGGGTTCAATTCTCACGTTACCGGGAAACACCAGTTGGGGCGCGGCCCCGATCTGTCCGTGACTTTCGCGTTGCTGGCTGTTGATGACGACGGGACAGGCCTGGCCTGGAGCCTCTTGAGGGAGAACGGGGAGAGACCGCTTTCAAATATCCTGTCCGGCTGCGGGCAGAGTACCCATCTCGGTACCCATGGAGCCGGCGTACGTAATCAAAGGCTACAGGGCAGGATGCACGACAAAATTTCTAGCAACACCCCATCAATACCACGCCACGGGCGCTCGACATGATTGGTTCCCAGGATCCCAACTCCATATTCCCCAAAGCCCGCGACAGGGCGAGAAGGCGGACTGAACCCCAGTGGCACATGACAAGTGCGGAGGAAGCTGAAATCGAACATCCGGGGAAGTGCCGTTTCTTCGGGTAGGGCTTAGATGGGGACACAGGATCCGCCTGATCGCTCATGGGATCCGGGTGTGCATTGCCAAGTGCATGTCACTTACCTCTAGTGAGCCGGGTTTGGAGTTTTAATGATATGTCACGAAGGTTTTGAAGCACATTGCACATTGCACACGTGGGAAGGACTACACAGCTCAAAAGTCAGGTTTGAAAAGGAGGATAAGAGCGAACTTGATCCAAATATTTCAAACTGAAAGGGCTCATGAGCCAAGAACAGAGTATGAAAAGGGACCTGATAAACTTGGTGGATGAGCTGCATTGGGTTGTCATTCACGCACTTACCTTCCAAAGTAGACAGCGGAAATGCGGCAGGTTCGGCCTTGCCCAAGGTCAACTACAAATTTCGAACATGAGGCTCGGACCCTTCAAACCATGCGGTTCCGACGCCAGATTGTGGTCTGCGATGTCCGTAAAAGACGTGAGGGGTGAGTTCCGCACCATAAATCATCCAATGCGGTCATGACAAGAGAGTCAGCGTCGCTGGTTGCGCTTTCAGGTGAAAATTTCGACCGAAGAAGAGGGAGGGCGCTGCCAGATGCCCAAGGGCAGCCAAATGGCAGGTAAAGTCGGCAATAGTGAGGGACTTTCAGGATCGTAATTGGTGTCAAAGGTATGGTAGACCCGGCTCGTTCGCTGCCTGGAGGTTGCGATCGGGAGAAATTGTGTCAAAAACCACACGAGGGTCGGTGGGTGGCATAGATTTGCGATGCCAATCAGCCAACATGTCCTGTTGCCCCGTCTATGCACCTCGGTAAAGAAAGGATCGCGGTGGGAAGAAAAAAAGGGTCCAACAAAAAACTGCTGGTGTTTGACACAGGAATGATGCGGCTGGCTGATTTGACAATGATCGATGGCCGCAGCAAGTCGTCGGTCGCAGGTGGCTGGTGAGTGTCGAGATGGATTCGCGAATGTCGCGTGCAAGGGCATGGAAAGAAGGACTGGCGAAGCCCTGGCTTGTTGGGCAGGCTTAATATTTGTAAAATCAGGGCAGCTCCATTAGTGTAGGAATTTCGAGCTTTTGATTGTTGTTAGCAGGACTCCACTTCTATGTCTGGCCAATGGGCGGTCATAGCCAAATTTTTGCTTACTACCCACACTCGCGTTGTGCAACCCCATTTTGGGATTAGCCCCAACGCCCCCGATCAACAACCTCCGAAAAGCGTGGCTGATCCGTGTTCGCAGCGCCCTGACGCGAAAACTACTTAACTTGCATATCCCCCGCCAACCCTCATTCTCTTCCCACCTCACTACACTCCCCAACAACCAACTTCTGCTTTTTACGTCAACCGAAACGACGCGACTTCCGAGTCTTACCGCCTCAACGAATACCAAACTTTTCAACCACACCCAACACAACCATCAAAATGACTGGAGGCGGCAAGTCCGGCGGCAAGGCTAGCGGTTCCAAGAACGCGCAATCGTGAGTCGGCCCTTGTTTGCGCGCTGCTTTCCGCATCGCCAACCTTCGAAGCTGCGTTCTGAGTTCCGAGACGGAGCCAGCGCCGTTGTGCCGTTCAATCGCGCTAACTTGCATTTCGTACAGCCGCTCTTCCAAGGCTGGTCTCGCGTTCCCCGTCGGTCGTGTCCATCGTCTCCTCCGCAAGGGCAACTACGCCCAGCGTGTCGGTGCCGGCGCTCCCGTCTACCTCGCTGCCGTTCTCGAGTACCTCGCTGCCGAAATTCTTGAGCTTGCCGGCAACGCTGCTCGCGACAACAAGAAGACTCGTATCATTCCCCGTCACCTTCAGCTCGCCATCCGCAACGATGAGGAGTTGAACAAGCTTCTTGGCCACGTCACCATCGCCCAGGGTGGTGTTCTCCCCAACATTCACCAAAGTACGTTCATATGGTTGCTCGAGTTTCATGGATCATGCTCTAACCCTATTTTCCCTTTGCAGATCTCCTTCCCAAGAAGACCGGCAAGACTGGCAAAAACGCGAGTCAAGAACTTTAAAGCCGGAGCTTAGTTTAATTTCTGTTTTCTCTTCCCTTTTTTCTGGTTGGCACGTTGGGTTCATGAAATTGGGGTTCACGGTCTAGGGTCAATGGTTGCTTTTCATGTTTGGGCTGTACATTATCCCCGTCAACGGCGATGGGTCATGAATGAGAATACCTTTTGAGCATCAATCAAAAGTGCCGTTAATATCCATGGTTTTCAATCCCCATATACTCATTCATCATGAAATGCCCAATAGCTGCCGCTACGCCATGGTGAACCGGTTATTAGTGTGATAAACTCTAGTCTGCGCTCGTATTGAACAGCTACCCGGCCATTTTGTCTGTAGAGAGGGGACCTGAACCAGGCAAAGTCATGTACGGGGGCACCTAAAACCCAAAGATTCCTTGACGTGAACCAGCTTGAACGTGTCTATTCGGTACCGTCTGGATATATCAACAATGGACGGCTGGCAACATGCGGCCCGGATTCTCAAAACTTCAGCGGCGGAGGAGCTGTGATCGAGGCCGGAGATATTAGCAGCTGGCAATGTGAAAGGTCAGATGGACTAGAGGGAAGCAAACTTACGGTCCAGAATGTGAGCAGGCAGGTTCCTTTCGTATTTTGAGCCTGAATGACATTAGCAAGACTTCTACCTGTACTCGATCGCAAGTGAAAGACTGCTTGCCTCCGGGAGAAAGTGGGGGAACGAAGGGGTCGGGATGTTTCCAATGATCCAGGAGCTTCTCCGTCTCTCTCAAAAGCACCTAAAGCAATTGGTCAGCTAGGGCAGACTCTCGTATCCTGAGAACAGCGCTGCGCACCCGTAGTTGCCTAGGATCGTGCACGTCGCGGTTCTTTTCGAACAGGGAGCGAATGTAGAGGGCCTGGCCGCGCCATAACTGGCGATTGACAGCCCAGTCGAGCGAGAGCTTCAGGGAGCGTCGGTAAAGGGACCTGTCAACAGGTGTGAGATCCTTGTTCTTGTCGCCATGATGGAGGACATGGATATACTGACAAGACAGCCGGTCGCGTCGACATGGTGGATTAAACTGACTCGTTCACCGTGGGTCCCGCTCCTGGAGCTCGACAAAACGTATTTCGTAGGCGTATGGGTATCCTTTTTCGTCCAACAACTAGGCCTGTACCTCTTTGGCTGCAGTAGAGACAAGTAGTAATCGCGATTCCGGGCTGAGGTGGTTCAGGTCGACGGTAGGATGAGGCAGGATGATGAGGGGATCCGCATTTGGGAAGAGGTACCGACGGGAGCTCAGTTGCACAGGCGATTGGAGGGCTTGCAGGACGAAGGTGGCTGCCTAAGGCAACAAATCACATCGGTTATTTCAAGCACCCTGGCCAAGTACTGGGCAAACATTTATTACCATACCAAGTATGTACCGCTAATTCTCATTCAAATGGGAATTATCCCCAGACTGTACTGGCCAATCGTAGGTCTGCTAGCGTCTTGCTTGGCTACCCAAAACATGTCAATGGCGGAGAATTAGGGACGTCCTCAACATGTAATGTTAGCTACATGTGCCTCGAGTGGCAGTCTCGAAAGCGCCGATTCAGCAGTTAAGTTGACAAATGTGGGCAAGCGTAAGTTGAACCTACCAAATAATTCGGCCCTGTCTCGACTTGTCCGTTTCCTTCTCGACCCTGCTGCAATGACGAAATGAGGCTTCTTAAGATAGCGGAGAGTAAATTGAGACTGCTCAGGTAAATTGCCAGTTTCCTATGAGGAAGTGATGCATATCGAGGTGGCATAAAAGCCTCGAGAGCTGGGTCATCCGGCATCCCGTTGGCATATAAAATCCGTTACTCCGACGGTGTAAACGGTGATCCCGGACGGATGGGCGAACCAGAGGTCCAAGCGTCTACTCTCTCCACTACAAGTACGGACAACAGGCGGGATAGAAGATGGATGAGCAGCATTGCAGGATGTACCGCTACGAAATAGCCTCCATATTACCGAGCGAACCGCGCGGGCATATAGACGTAACTTCGGACCTTCACCGCCAAGCAAATAGTGTCCAATATGGAATGATGTGAGTTGAATATCAACGCAGAATGTTAGGTCCGCTGTTTTCCGGGAATCTTTCATAATTAAACGTTCGACGATGCCTGTTGCTGATGGGGGTAACGGTCCGCCCGTAGGGTAGAGGAGCCTGGAAGGCTTGTTAGTAACGACAATTTAAAGGTGTTCGATGTAGGTTGATCCCTGAATTGTTCATGTTACGGGTGGCACCTCGGAATGATTCTTGCGATCCTTGGGTTGTTTCTAGAAGACGTTCCCCGTCCCGGCACTGCGACGAGGCTGACCCCGTGACGCTGTGGAGAAGGGCGGCCAGACGGCTTACCTAGGTAGGTAGGCTGGTTAGGGGGGCTCCAGTTGCTCGTCACTCATTAGATCCATACTGTAGTGTTAAGGTACAGATGAAACGGACACTGACGGGTACGGTGAGGCTGCCGGGCAACTGTCGCCTGGGACCGGCGTGCTGCGCTGCCGTCGGGGTTGCGCTGCGGAGAAGGAAAAAAAAGTCGCAGCTTTCGATTAGGTAGAGGTACCGCTCTGATGTACCTAGAACTTTGTAGGCCGGGCAAGAGAAAGCGCATTTGTTGGAGATGCGCGAGAGTCGCATTTCATGCGGCAGTGAATTCGGAGTTTTTGTATAATATCTGAAATGCAATTGAGTTAATGTACCCTCTTTTCCGGGTCACAGACGATCTGACCGTTTAGTTTTCCGGTTGTCCCGGCAGATTTCCGTGCTGGGTGCTGCGTCATTGTCGCCGAGTCAGAACCTGTAGCCTCACGACAAATCTAATCACAACCGCCAATTTCGCGTCCTCCCCGTCCGACGCTCTTTTCCCCAACCTATACACCTCTGAAAAGACACTTCTTTGTCGTGCGCGCCTGCCAACTCCTACTCTCTTGTCCGAAATCCCGCCACTATGCTGTATAAAGGTCTTCGTCTTGCGGCCCGCGCCGCTCCCAAACTCGCGCTCTGCAATGCAAACCCCGCGCTCCGGCAGCTTCCCCTGCAGTTCCAGCATGTCCGCACCTACGCCGACAAGGTCATCAAAGTCCCCCAAATGGCCGAGTCCATCAGCGAGGGTACCTTGAAGCAGTGGAGCAAGAAGGTTGGCGACTATGTCGAGCAGGACGAGGAGATCGCGACCATCGAGACCGACAAGGTGTGTATAACGCTTCCTCAGTCCCGTGCCGGTGTCGGAGCCTAGACCGCCTGGAGCACATGCTGCCTGCCCCCTGTCCTCCCTTACGCTACCGTCATATTTCGCCAGCGGCGCATGTACCAGCTTTCTAACTGCTTCTGCCACTGGGCTCTAGATCGATGTTGCCGTCAACGCTCCCGAGGCCGGTACCATCAAGGAGTTCCTCGTCAATGAGGAGGACACTGTCACAGTCGGCCAGGACATCGTCCGGTTAGAGCTTGGTGGTGCGCCCAAGGAGGGCGGTGCCGAAAAGCCGGCCGCGTCCGAGAGCAAGGAGGCTGCTCACAAGGACAGCGCTCCTGCTCCTGAGAAGGCTCCGGAGCCTAAGCAGGAGACCAAGCCCGCCGCTGCTCCTGCTCCCACGCCCGCCAAGAAGGAAACTCCTGCCCCCAAGCAGGAGACTACTCCTGCGAAGGATGCCCCGGCTACACTGGGCAACCGCGAGGAGCGCAGAGTAAGTACACGGCTCCTGGGCGAACAGAGTGGTGAATCTGGCAAGCTAACACCCTACAGGTCAAGATGAACCGCATGCGCCTCCGCATCGCCGAGCGTCTCAAGCAGTCCCAGAACACGGCTGCCTCGCTTACCACCTTCAACGAAGTTGACATGTCGGCCCTGATGGATTTCCGCAAGCAGTACAAGGACGAGATCCTCAAGAAGACCGGTGTCAAGCTCGGCTTCATGAGTGCCTTTTCCCGCGCGTGTGTCTTGGCCATGCGCGACATCCCGGCCGTCAATGCCTCGATTGAGGGTCCCAATGGCGGTGACACCATTGTCTATCGGGACTATGTTGACATCAGTGTCGCTGTGGCCACCGAGAAGGGTCTTGTCACTCCCGTGGTCCGCAATGTTGAAGGCATGGACCTCGTTAGCATTGAGAAGTCTATCGCTGATATGGGCAAAAAGGTACGGATTCCCGCGCCTATTGATTGCTTATACCACCTTACTGACTGTTACTGCAGGCTCGTGATGGTAAGCTCACCATTGAGGACATGGCTGGCGGCACTTTCACCATCAGCAACGGAGGCGTTTTCGGCTCCTTAATGGGCACCCCGATCATCAACCTTCCTCAGAGCGCAGTTTTGGGTCTCCATGCTATCAAGGAGCGCCCTGTTGCTGTCAACGGAAAGGTTGAGATTCGCCCCATGATGTACTTGGCTCTCACCTACGACCACAGACTGCTTGATGGCAGGGAGGCAGTCCAGTTCCTGGTTAAGGTGAAGGAGTACATTGAGGACCCCAGGAAGATGCTTCTTTAAGTTGTCGTAGTGGCAAAAATCAAAGATCTTGTGTTCCGTAGCGGGCTTCTGGTGCTCCGAGACATCACATGGATTGGACAACGACAAGAATAACAAAGTAGTGGGGGTGGAGCGATTGGGATATGAGGACAGAAGGAGGGTGGCAGAAATTGACCAGGGGTGATAGGCTCAGGAAGAACACCGCCGAAGGTTCTTTTTCCTTTTACATCCTGTAGACTTTTACTATATGGACTTTTAGTTGGTATGGTGCATTACTAGGCGTTAGCATAGTCGGACAAAGTATAACAAATATCTGGTTATATATAATTTAGAGGTTGCTTCTCGAATCCATGTATGTTTTTAGGTACAGTAAATGGTTTATAGAATAAGCATTGAAAAACTAGCCATATTTTATAGGAACGTCAAATGAAGCAAACTAAGCAAGTAGCAAGTTAGAAAGGCGAGGGTATGAATTATTATAATGTTAACGAGTGCTATGCTCGAGTACACTAGTATACCTTGTCGTTTGCTTTGTTATATGCCTTGTCGTATACCTTATCGCGTTTATTATTATATGCTTTATTCCTATCTTATTGTATAGTGACTTATATTAATAGGTTTTTCTTTTTATTTAGTTTTCCAGTTTGTTTTATTTATTAAGTATTATAAGGATACTTTAGTAATAACTAATTAGATAGTATAGGGTAGCTAGGTTCCGAAGAGGCGGTTATAAGTTCTAAATATAATGGGGACAATACGGTTGATACGGGTACTAATTGTATAGTTTAATTAAAGATCTATAAAGAAAGAAAAATTTATTTAAACGGCGGCTCCACTGGAGATATATAGTTTTTATTAAGATTGTAGAGGAAAGGTAAGTTGAAGTGACTACGGGCAGTGCAATACGTAAAAAAGGTTAAGGTAGGAGGGGAATTAAAGATATATTAATAATTGAACCTAATAATTCTATAGCTATTGTAACAGTTATTTATAGTATTGTGCTTCTAATTTTGTGGTAGTTAAGTCCGGAGCGGCTCCTATTTAATCCGACGCTATATTATAGCGTTATATTACCTACCGTTAGTATTCGTCAGCGTTGCTCCGGGGTTATTGCTTAATAGGTCCTTAGCGCCCTAATACGACCCTTCTCTTTATAGGTTTTTATCCCGGAAACCCTAGTAAGGCCCCTACTCCGGGGTCAGATATTAATATTATAAATAGTTTCCTCCTTCTATCACGGGGCTACCGCCCAGAGGTTCATATCAAGCTCTACAGCCTGACTACCTATAGCTTACGCCCTGTAACTCGCAACCGCGCTACGCCCCTACAGCGCTGTATATATATTTATAGCCCCCCTCAAAAAGCTACAATCTATAAATCTATTTCGTAGGTTTTCCCCTTTCCTCTTTATAGAACCTTATTAATCTTATTTAGCCCAATATTTGTACTATATTCTACTATCCCCCTTACATTAAATTCTATCTCCCTTTATTTAAATAGAGCTTATAACTTCGTACGCAGCGATATTAAATATTAGTTTATTAGAATAATTAAATTCGGACTACTTATAAACCTCAACGAAGAAATAGTATCCACTTCCTCTCTTTAAAATACCCCTTCGGACTCTATAGAGACTATAAATATTACCTTTAAATACGATCCTAAAAAAATAATAAACGGCTTTATTACAACTATCGTTAATACTTTCAATATTAATAATGTAGATTTTATACGCATTTTCCGCTTTATAACTACGAACCCTATTTCGAACCGCTCCCCTATCTTAAAGCCTAACTTAAATTTTCCCCTAACTATAGTTAACGTTATAATTAATAATAATAATAACGGATATATATATAAATAGAAACCCTTAACCTTACTTATTTAAAATAAGTAATAATTAATATTTTTATTCTATTATACCCTATTTATAAGAATACATAATATTAATAATAAGGTAGGTCTCTATATAAATAAAAACGCTACTTAAATTAAAAATTTTAGTACCCTCTCTAATAATAAGAAAAAGAAATTAAAGGGATTGTAAACTATATATACTATTAATAATAATATAGACTCCAAATTCCTATTAATATAAATTAACCGCCTTTTTAACGCCTACCACGTCTATAATATAACCCTCGTCCGGCTATACGCTATAAAGTAATACGATAGTTAAATTTTTTCCTTCTATATAAATTAAGAAAACGAATTTTTTAAAACTAAAGGCGCTATTTAAAACGACGAATCTAAATTAAAAATCCTATATAACACCCTTAGTACTAAGTTCCTAAACGCCATTTTTATAATTACCCTTCCTAATGAATAAAAAGAACATATCGAAATATTATAAATTAATACTATTTAATACAAATATGCTAAAACTTTTAAATTCTTTAAATAATAAAATAATCATTAATAAAATCGAAAGAATTAAAACTATAACTAATTCTCTAACCGATTTACCTCCTAAGCTCCGCGCACCCAACCCGCCGCCCTATAAAATAAAAGTATTAACAGCACAAATAGCCCTAGCGGCCTTAGCCCTTCCTTTATAAAACCGGGTACGACGGACGCTAATAGCAATATAAATATATTTATTAATAATATTATAACTAACCCTTCCTATAGAAAAGTAACAGCCGCGGAAGTAGAAATAGAAATAATGGCCCTACTTATTATATAAAATAGTTTTCTAATAAAGAAAGCTAAAAGCGTTAAAAGAATAATCTCTATATAAAATATAACGCTTCCGATTATTATATTACGTATTACCTATACTTCCTTATAATAAACCCGAATAATAAGGTCGGTATTAATAGGATTAAAACAATTATAATTTCTCCTATATTAAAGGAAAAAGACAGTTAGTACGAATTAGCCCTAAAGGGTTAGGGAAAAGAATAATTCTAGCGTATAATCGGGTATTCGAATTCTTAAAAATATTAAATAATAAAGTAGAAGGCTTTAAATTAAAAATATAAATTAGAAATTAAGTTTACTTTAATTCTATTTATTAGTAATAATTATAATCTATTCAAGATGGCGACGCAGACCTTCGCGTTAACACGGTTAGCGGCAAAGACATGGGGCTGCTCCTTTGAACGAGCCAGGGAGATCTATACGAAGGTGATTCGAAGCGCAATAGCCTACGGCGCATCGGCATATCATCAACCGACGGAGATATA
>RAOM01000177.1:0-31696 GCA_009805225.1 Neurospora sp. LNF1-1 | reverse complement strand
CCCCCCCGAAAAAAACCCCCCCCCCCCCCCCCCCCCCCCCCCAATTCCCCTTCCGCGTTAGCAACTTATTCCCAAGTCTTCCATGAGATACTACATACCCTTTGGAAATCGAAAAAAGAGTCCATGGCGTTCTCGACCTTCTCCCCAAAAATCGTATTCTCCATGCCCAACACAACACCGATCCCACAGTCTCGGGAAACACGGAACAGTGTTCATGGCTCCATCCATCCCGGGAGAGGCAGCCTTCAAAAAGAAGTTTCTTTTGGAGACTAGTGAATATACCTCCCACCAAGCCAAGAAAGGGGGTTGCATGCCACGCATTCCGCTTTCCTTTTTTTCCTTTTCCGCTTTGAGACTTACAGCACTAGCTTCAACGTCCTTCCCTTCGGTGTTGCGTCTTCTTTCGATTTCCATTTGTCCACTTCTAGAGGCTCCATCACCAATAATCTTTCCAGGAACATGCTTCCTTTTTTTTTTTGTTGGGTTTGGATTTTTAGTGTTAGTTGCCCGTGCCGAGTGGTCGCCTTGCCCCGTCACCCCCGTCGTGCCTTATAGCCGAACGCACCCGAAGTGCGGACGGGCTAGGTAGGTAGTGTAGATGGTGAGAGCGGGCCTGTTGAGGCGGCCACCTTTGAAGAGCCTCAATGTGTGGAGAGAGTTGAGATTCGATGTCGGCGGTGATGAAGGTTATTATGTACGTAGAGAAAGTTGCTTCGAATTATACCGACGTTGCTCAAAGCTCAAGAGTGGTTGAGATCCATAACCAAATCTCGGTGATCACTTCACTTCAATCTGATATCGTGAGGTATGTTGACTTCCCTTCACCTTTCAAAATCTCTACCAAGGTACTTACCTTACTTACTTCTTCGACGTCGTCACCCACCCCAGCGCCGTACACTTGTACACTTTCAAGTCCGTCCACACTCCACGTCCGGACCGCATGCCGGGAGGTAATGTGATGCTATGCCCCATGCCCCCTGTCCTGTCCTATGTCATGTCCCTACCGTACCGTACGTACATCGCAGTAGTGTAAGTATATACACTACACCAAAAAAAGGTAACGTACCCCATTGGCTGCTACCCAACCACCCAAGCATCCAACCACCACCATATCGGGAGGCCACCACCACTAGCGTCCTGACGAAGATAGACAGACCCTGACCATCACCACCACCCTGACCACATCTCAACATCGAAAATCATCACCCCCCAAACCCCTTTACATCCTTTTCCCCACGCGGTCCAACTGTCTCAAATGCCAAAATGCAAGCACGGCTCCGTTCTCCCGGTACGGTCTAGTCCCACCGTTGCCCGTTGCCCGTTGCCCTTTAACCGGCTCTCCTGCCTACAACCTTTGAACTTTGCTTCTTCTGACTTCGCTTGTCGCCCGTCTCTCTTTTCCTTCCAGTCACAATGGTCATATTGGTCATATTGGTCATCTTGATACCCAACTTCTACCAAGTGACCAAACTGAGTGCTGCAGAGACCGAACGTCAGGCTCGTTTCAGCCTTCAGCTCGGTCCAGTCCCCAGCACGGCTGCAAGGCTGGATCACGACTTGGCTTCCTTCCTCTTTGGATTCTTCGTTGCTGCACAGTAGTAAAGGGAGTGAAGCCTTTAGCCTGCTTGCTGTATACTGTGAGTCTGTCTGTGATGATGATGATTACCCCTTGCCACATACAGAAACAGGCCAACGACGTTCAAGTGCCGACATATCAGAGGAGAGCCTTGTGATTGCGACTGGGCAAGATGATATCGACCGATGTTGACGTGCTCAGGTGCGAATTATCTGTTCTGCTTATGCAATTAATCACCATTCATTCGACCACTACCACTATCTTGTTCATGGGCCATTATCATTTCATTGCTTGCTTTCAGCTCTCAGCTATCAGCTCTCTTAGACACACTCATCTTCGGATTCTCCGTGAGTCCATCTATCGATGATTTCCAGCTGCCTCCAGGGTAGCATCCCTTTCCTCATTCATCTTCCAGATAGACCACGTCACAGCGTCAACCACCAAATAGTCTCCGCCTGCCTGCCTGCCTGCCTGCCTCCCTCAGTCCTTCTCGGCAATAGCTTGTAGCCTCTCATCAATCTCATCCTCGGTCAACGTCCTGAAACCGGGGTATGTGCCCTCCTTTCCGTCCGGCCTGGGTCCACCGACGATACCAATCTCGATCTCGGTCTTCTTGAAGTCCATGCTTAGCACCGTGCTGAGCGTGGTGATGGCCAACTCCACCACCTCCTTCCAGTCACCGGACGCGTGATCCTTGTTCTTGAGCTTCTTCTCTAGGTGGTTGAGGGCCTCCTGCTGCTTGGGACCCGCCGCGGTGCCCTTGTAGCCTGTGTAGTAGCCTGCCGGGTCGCACTTGAACAGCTGGGGGCCGAACTCCGAGTCGAGCGATATGAGGGTGACGGCGACGCCGTATGGGCGCATGTAGGCCTGCAGTTGGGGAACAAAAGTCTCTGGTCAGTTATCCTCTTCCTGTTTAAAGACTAGTGGTCCGCTGCGGGGGGAGCTGGAGCTAGCTTACGCGCTGAGTGTAGACCTGGCTGATGTTGGCAATGCGCTTGGCCAAGGCGTCGCATGGCATCTCGTAGCCAAACTTGTATCGGAACTGGGCAGCCTCTCCCTGGGCGCGTTGTGCGAACGCGCGCGCATCGGCGATGGATCCCGTCATAACGCAGCCAACCGAGGGCGAGATCTGGAAGATGTGGGAGACGGAGGAGGGGTCGATGAGCTTATCCTGTTGTCGCATGCCCGTCAGTATATCAACCACCCCAAAGAAAGCTTGCAAGTTCCAGGACAACGTACGGGAACCTTCTTCTGGGACAGAACTACGGCGCAGTCCTTCCCCCTGATGCCGAGCGACATGATGTTCGCCGCTGTGATGGCCTTGAAGGCATATTCTATCATGGTCCTCCATCGTCAGCATCCCTGTTATCCACCAGTAATGTCGAGCCTCCTCTAGTCCACCATCATCGGTCGCCTTCGCGTATCGGTGTCTGGGATCGGGTCGTAGAGGGGTCGAGGGTTGTGGTACGCCAGTCGGACGGGAGGACGCAAACATACCGACTTGGTACAATCTTCCCTGCTCGGAGAAGATTGTAATGTGTCTGTCGTAGCCAGCGCTGCCTGTCGTGGGGGTGGTATGTTAGCCATGGTGCCTACATCAGAGCATGGTGATAGCTTGGGCGAGCTCCAGTAAGTGGGTGGAGCGGGCAGCCCAGTTGCTGGTCGAACCCAAGCTGACTTGACATACCCGACATCTTGAATGTTTGATTAAATGGATCGGTCTATGTGTAATCGTGATGCAAATGGAGAAATCGCCGGCTTCGGTTGGAAATCAATCGTGGTGTTTGTTTGTTGACGTCTGGAGATGGATGGGTTGAGTTGGTGGCAGGCAGAAGGGAGCTTCGTCGTTGCTCTGGTCAATGCAGTGACGATGTCCAGCAACTCCAGTGGACAGCTGCTGCTCCAGCGCCCGCCATCGAACGCGTTACGGCGGGATTGCCTGGAAGGAAGAAGGCTGACGATCTGATAGGCTAAGCACACCAGGTGACAGCCAGCCGCCTGGGCCAGCCCATCGCCCGCCAGCCCAAGAGCCAGAGCAAGCAAAACAGCCCCACACGATTCCCGCAGCTTGAGATGACCGGGCCTCGACCCCACTCCAACTGGTGACAGCTTCAATCCACTCTTGCCTGCCGAGCTCTCGTCGTCCAGATTCCCCAGATCAACCCCACTTTATTTCCATCTCTTATCACGACCAGGACCCCTGTTGCAGGGCGCCGATAAGAGCTCTAGCGGACAGAAATTTGCGATGGATTTGGAGGAGAGTGGCAGTCGCAGTTCTTCAAATTCGGAATCTCAGACAGCGACACCACCAATAACATCTCCAATTCCCGTCGCACCGCAATCAAGCACCGGACCTTTGAGCCGACCAACGAACTGGGCCTTGGCTGCATACCTGTCCCGTACTCTCACCATCATCAATTGAGTTCTTTTTTTCCCAAGTAACTCCCGGTCCCTCGTGTAATTCTACCGTCTGTACTGGCCGCCCACGTCACTCGACCCTTCCTGTCGCGTACCGATTCCGATCCGACACACCACATCACATCAGAGGGCACACCACATACAGCATAGTCGCAGTCACAGTCACATCCGACGTACATCCTCCATATTATACCCTCTTTTCCCCTCCTCTCCTAATCTTCCTCCTCCTTCCTTTCGCCCATCATGTCCGCCGTCCCGGCCTGGAAGCGATTGGGTCTCAAGCTCAAGGGATCTGCTGGTGACAGTCCTGCGGCCGCCCCCTCGACAACAAGCACACCATCCGCCACCCGTCAGCCAGCTCCCGCGACCAGCGCACTCAAGAGGAAACTGCCATCCCAGCAACAGTCCTTCAACAACCAGAACAACTACCCTACACAAAACAAGCGATTCCGCCCCGATAACTCTGCCGCTCCCACAACACAGAGGAAGTCCGTCTCCTTCTCCCAAGAAACCAAGACCACCTCCACCACCGACGCCGCCGCCAAGGAGAAGAAGCGCGAGAAGAAGAAGGCCAAGAAGGCGAAGCAGGCCTCCAAAAAGTCCGCCGAACAATCCAAGAAGTCCCAGTCCGACACCAACCTCGAGCCCTCCCTCGCCTACCTGCGCCAGTGGCAGTCGGCCCGCGAACAGTGGAAGTTTAACAAGAACCATCAGACGCTGCTAATTAAGTACGTGTTCGAGTCCGACAAGGTTCCCTCGGCCGACGTCCCCGTTTTTTATCAATACATCCGCGACCTGAAGGGCTTTGTGCGCACGCGGCTTCGGGAGCAGGCGCAGGAGATCAAGAAGAAGGATATGGAGGCTGGCGCGTCTGCTTTTCCCGGTGGGGACAAGGCGAAGGAGAAGAACGAGGAGAAGCAGAAGCAGTATGAGGATGCGATTGCGAGGTTCTTGGAGGATCAGAAAGAACGGACGAAGGAGAGCAAGAAGCGCAGCTTTGACGAGGTCGAGTTCGTCTTGAGGATAGCGCCTAGCAGCGGCAGCGACAAGAAGGAGAAGAAGAAGGAGAAGAAGGACAAGGATGGGGTGGATAAGGATATCAAGGAGCGTTTGATCAAGCGGGTTCGTGCCGAGATGGTACTGGAGGAATTGGCGGACTCTGAGGACGCCACTTCCACCGTTACCACTACCACCGCCACCACCACCTCTACCTCTGCTTCTTCCTCCACCGCCGCCGCCGCCGCCGCCGCCGCCGCCCCTGCTCCTCAACCACAGATCGCGAAGGTCTCGACAGACGGTCAACAACCCGCTAAGCGCCGCAGGTTACGTAACAAGCGTACGGACATCAGCGACAGCGAGAGCTCGGACTCTTCGGATAGCGATAGCAGTGACTCCGATTCCGACTCGGATGAGGAGATGGCGGATGCGGGAGCCAAGACGCAGACTACGACCAGCAGTTCCTCTTCTTCGTCTTCTTCATCCTCGTCGAGCTCAGAGGCGGAGGCTTCCGAGTCGGAGGGTGAGAAGAGCGAGGAGAGCGAAAGCTCAGAGAGCAGCGATAGTGATAGCGACTGAGCTTGGTTCTGTAATTTGGAGATATCTTGTTTAGAAGTAGATGGGTTGTTAGGTTGGATTAGAGTAAAAGCTTTCTGTACATTCTGGCTTATGGGTGGTTATATCTCTGTTGTCTAGATGTTTTTACGTAGAAATGGGATGGAAAAGCAGCGTTTAGGGGGCTTTCGAAGATACCCGCGCACCCCTTCTTCACATCATAACTGTTCCTGTCTAATGTTTCCTACCCATACATACCTTTGAGATCTTGAGCACATTTTTGCGATTAAGTTGCGAATAGTGGTACTGAATGTATGTGGTGTTCTGTGTACCTAGCCATGTTCCGAGACCTGAACGAGAAGAGATGCGACGGAAGAGACCAATCATCACTACCAACCACCCCTTCCCCTTTCCAAAATCAGAACAAGCTTCATTCATGCACGACATCAACCATGTGACAAGTGTGAGGGGTACCGTATGATCAAATAAAAAAGCAGGAAAGCGCCCGCTGTGTTTTGTTCGATATGGAGTTCAGATGTCATTCATCATAACAGATCTGATTTAAAGTTTGAAGGTATCGAACCTTGAATTTAAAAAGAAATACTATAAAGCCAAAGTTGCCACCCAAAAATAGTCCGTCCCAACGCCTTATCCCGGATATCCAAAACTAAAACAAACTGCTACGCAGTTAGAAAAAGAGCCAAACCCCCATTTTCGATGATCCCTCGCTGTGTGGTTGTGATCCAATGATCAATCCATCATGCTTGCTTGCTTGCTTGCTTGCTAATCCAAAAAGCCGACCATCCAAAAAGCGAAACCAACCTGCTGACCTGCTGACCCGTCTGTAGGTATCAATATGTGACATCATCCTCCGTTCCGCTTATATACCAACAACTCTTCCTCCTCCTCATTTGCTCGTAACCTCACAACGAAGCTCAGCTCAGCTCAGCTCATGGCATTCCCCCCACCACCATTAACAGCATCCAACAACCCCCCAACCTCCACCACCCCCACACACCCACCATGCCCCCCAACTACTTCCATAACGCCAACAACACACTCATCCCCAAAATCCACTTCTCCTTCTTCCTCCTCTCCCATCACGCCCCTCATCCTCGTCGTTACTCCCGTCGCCCGGACGGTCCGCATGGCTTTGATCCACTCCGCCGCGTTGCGCACTTCCGTGTCGGCGGTCAACGACACAAACTCTGCTTGCGGGGTGATGAGCCAGGAGAGGGCAGGTTCGGAGAGCGGGAGGGAGAGGAGGGAGGGGGTGAGGCGGCGGATGCGGCGGGGGGAGACTACCCCGTGGGGAAGTCGCACCCAACCTGATGGAGAGGAGTAAGCGGCGAGGAGGACATCGCCGGCGGTGGGTATTGGGTCGTGACCCGGCTGGCTCTGGGCGGGGAGGAGACTTTCGACTTCGAGGCAGGGGATTTCGTGGAGGGGGATGGCTAGGTCGCTGAGAGAATGTCGCGTTGGTAATGGTGGTTGTTGGTGTTGAGAGGTGGTCATAGATGTAGTACGCGACGAAGATGGCGTAGTTCCAGAAGTAGACGAAGCGACCGACGGCGCCGGCGAGACAAAAGACCCGCGCAAGGCAGCGCCTATAGCGCCTCCAGGGTGGTTCTTCGCAAACACCTTTGACACAGAAGGGTGCAGTTCATGGCTCGCCACCATCGCCAGTGCGTCGCCGACTGATAGCGCAACGGTCGTGGAAGTCGTCGGTGCGCTGACGCCAAAGGATTTAGTCTCTGGCTCGTGGATTGGCGCCGGCAAGAGGATCGTGTCTGGTCGCTGGCGAACGATCTCGCAGGTCTCCGGGCGGGTGTGGCTCGTGAGCAGGATGAGTGGTAGCGACTTGTCCAGGTGTGGGAGGAGGAGGAGCAGCTCGGGCGTCTTGCCCGAGAAGGTGATCAGCAGGAGGGTATCGTTCCTGCTGTTGATCTGACCCAGATCGCCGTGCAGCGCTTCGGTCGGGTGGAGGAAGACAGCCTGGATGGCGAGCGAGTTGAAGGTAGCGACCAGCTTCTTGGCGATATGACCGGACTTGCCCACGCCGATGACGACCAGTTTTCCGTTGCGCCCATGATCGCCCTGCCGCCGGACGATGGCGTCGACAGCGCGGTTGAACCCGTCGCGCGCGATGCGATCGGATGAATAGAGTTGCGTGATGCAGGAGAGCGCGGTGGAAGCGGTGTTGAGCAGGTGCACGGCGCCCGAGAGGCGCGACTCGACGGCGAGCTGCTCTTCACATGCTGCGATGGCGGGCTCGACGAAATTGTGCAGCGGGAGCTTGTCGATGGGCGAGCAGAAGTCGTCTTCGGCCGGGGTGATGGGCGACGGTGGGGAGGGACGGCCGCCGTGATGGAGGTGATTCGAGAAGGGCGTCTGGCTGAGGACGTAGACCTCGCTGTTGTGGACGGGCCGATGTTCAACCATGGTTGCTGCCGGGCTGACTGCAGTGTCGATCGCTGTCTGTAGTTGGGGTCCGTTCGGCTGTGCCGTGGATTGGGGGTCCGTGAGGAAGTACCTTGAGGGACTCGGGATGACAGACAGGCCGATTGTATGCGCCGAGTACTATGGAGGAGGGGTCACGGCCCGGATGTCCAAAGTTCCGTCTTGATATGTGGATCCTTTTCTTTTCGCTTTCTGATGCGTGGTAATAGAACCGATCGCCGTGTAGACCAGATGAGATATGAGATCTCAACCGGAGTGGAAGGTCCCGGAGGTATCGAGATATCGGCCGGAGGTGAAGAGCGGAGCGAAGGAAGAACCAACTTGCCAAGGACAGTGTCGACTTTTCTGAGCTGTCGCCAATTTGTTGACAGTCAGTTGAAGAGTCGAATTGTCCAAGTAAGCTTCGGTCTTCTGGCTCTGATATTGGTCAATGGCTCTTGAGGAAGTCGTTGGGATGAAAGGCGGGCGGCGCAATGCAGTTGAAGCTTTTGCATGCGTTTTCGTATGCGATTGTGGACCGAAGGTGGCGAATAGATGACCTTTGCGCGATTCGAGGTATGGCGAACAGTGAAGAGGCAATTCGAAGAGTAAAAATACAGAGGTGAAGTTATGAGAGAAGATGGGAGGAGGTGCAAGTGATATGGAGATGGAGCGGATGGAGGGAAAGATAAGATGTTATACAAGGTCCCTAGCGGGAGTTCATCGGAAATATTTATCGCATGGAGACTGTCCACGATCCCGTAACGACTTTCCGCTCCCAGAGATTGAGACCCTGGATCTCTCTGAAACTCATGGGAACCCTTCACGAAAAATAAAAAATCGAAAAAAAGGGTATGGATTGATACAGAGATGGGCCAATAAGGTTTCGTCTCCATGCCATGGACGGGGCGATCTGAACAAGCTCATTATCGGGGAGAATCAACCAACCATCAACCCTGGCATTGATGTCGTCTGTCTCATTCTTTTCTTCTTTTCTTTGCGATTCTCAGATCCCTTGTTGAAGGAATGATATCAGGACAAGTGCTCTGAATCATGGGCATATGAAAATGACATGGCGGGCCAAGGTAACGTCCTTCCCGTTTTGTAATTCTGTTTCAATCGAAACAATCCCCAGTCTCCAAAGTCCACACGCTGCAAGCCCAAAACGCTTCGGCGCATTCAATCATCCTGTCTAAAATGTAGTATATGCAGTGCAGACTTTAGCTCAACCCCAGAATGTGCAACATTGGACATTGGATAAGGTATGCGCCCGGTGTCGCTTTGCATCTTGCGCAAAGTTGCCGTCAGTTGCGTAATTGCGGGAGTAACTTTGTTCCCTCGTTGTAAGGACTCGTTTTGGAACAGTGAACCACTAGGACACTGGAATCTCCCCCACATGGTGCAATACGGATCCGGAGAAGGTCTTACGTCGGTAGCGCGGCAGCCTGGTAGTGTACAAGACTTCAGTACACTACTTGCTCTCATTGTTCCGGCTTCATGCTCGGCCGAATGAGCAAGTACACAAGAGCCGATCTAGATAAGCACCCGCCCTTTGCCATTCAATATCTGACATGCCCAACTGTCCTGCCGTGATGGTGTACTATGTAGGGATGGTATCGAATATCGATGGGAGAGATAACACGCGCCGAGTCCTATTCCGAATTACACTACTCTAACCACAAGAGGATATCGAGGCAGCCCGTCTTTTCCGTTGATCGGGCCGCGGTGGAATCGCTAGTCGCAACGGCGCGGCTCGGCGTTTGCGCTCGACATGGGTCGGAATGCGTGCTTGACATGTTTTGTCATCAACATCGTGGTTGTTTGACTAATTGACTTGCATCTTGCACATTCAGCAGCCATTGCAAGGCAGACTTTTGGACGATTTGGAGGTTCAGAACTCGGAAAGAATTCACACACCGCCAACATGGTCCTGTATGTATCGCATCCAGTTGCCAGAGAAAGGCGGGGAGATAAGGAAAAGGTACCCGTTCCATGTCCTTTCCATGCTGTGCATCATGAAATTGAACTTGGGGTCTTGGCCAAGAGAATCATGGAGGGCGCCAAGCAACGAGCAAGTTACATGGAAGAGAGAAAAAGTCATGGCTTCACTCCACCATGTTTGGCCGTTGAGCGGCTATTGCTGCCAACTTCTTTCTTCGTGAACATGCATCGGGATCAATCGGAGTACCGCAAAGTCTCACTCATAACGGATGCTCTTTACACCTTATGCGGGCGTTTTAGCCCGCTCTTAGCTACATATGCGGCATCTCATCTTGCCAACTGGAGCATATCCGTTCTGAGTGAGAATTTGCGGTACATGTTGACGACGCGAATCACGTAAGCCGGCCTCACCACCATCTCAGGGTCCGAGACAAATGACAACTTGCACGTCGCACACACGCGCGTGAGATGTTGGCTTCAGATTGGAACAAGATAGCGGTTATTGCGGCGGTGAGTTTACACACGTGAACCAACAACAACCGGCAAAACAGCAGGACCATCACCACAAACGTCACACAGAAACAAGCACAGGCCTCACTCATTCTTCTCCATGGCTCTACCACACAGGCAGAGGCAACATAGTGAAAAAAAGGATGGGTTTTGCTTTCGCAATTGAATGATTTGACATCAAAAATTACGACCGGAACGGCCCCGAAAGGCAATTCACGGTGGCTAGCACCACGATGTGCAATGCAGGCTCTCCACCGTACTACGCGGTTTTCTTGATCTCCGCGCAGTCAATCAAGGTAAGTATGAAGGAAGAAAAGAGAGAGAAGAAAATCCCAAGAATCTGGGAGGGGGGACCATGATCAAATAGGCGCTGTGGGGTGGTCTGTGCACGAGTGCAAACTGCGAGGTGGTGCGTGCGCGTCTGCAATTTCGTGCAGTTACTTGCGGCTGCAGGGTCGTGCCGGAGTGTTGCCGGTTATCTGCCAGGTGGGAGCTTCTGCCGCCTGCGAGTCTGGCCGGTGTCGATGCCTTCCAAACATGACAGGAAGCTGAGGTCTTGCTTGCATTGGAGTTGCTGAGGGTTTTCGTTGAGCATCTAAAAGAAAGAAAGGTCGACCAAGGAAACAGAACAACTCGAAAGAGCGTCGTGGCTGGCAATTCGCATGTTTCCCGAGTTCTAGATCTGCCTTCCTCCCACCATGACCCCTAACCCTTCTCAACCAGGACCCTTGAAGCTGGGCCTTATCGGGCGCTTATCGGCGTTCGCCCCTCCATGATTCGCGGTGGCTGTTGTTGAAGCTGAAGTTGTCTCGTCGAACTCGTTTGCGATTCCAACTTGTCTCTTCCCAGTTTTGCCCGTCGACCAACATTAGTTGCTTTGTCCTTCAGCGAGCTCGTTGAACTTCGTCACACCCACCAAAATGTCCGAACAGATCTCCGTCCTCTTCGTTTGCCTCGGCAACATCTGTCGTTCGACCATGGCCGAAGGTGTCTTCCAGTCGATGGCCAAGAAGCCCGAATACAAGGGCCGCATCTCCAAGATCGATTCTTGCGGAACTGGTATGCCTTTCAGAAACCCTTCGATCCTCTCATACCCTTCGTTCACGCTGACCCTCCCTCTTCTTCCCTTCAGGCGCCTACCACGTCGGCGAAGGCCCCGACGACCGAACGATGGAGACGCTCCAAGAACACGGCATAACCGACTACATCCACGCCGCCCGCAAGGTATGCTCTCCAACCCCATCTGTCGCTGGCTGACAGAGTCCTAGTCCTCGTCCTCGAATCGCTCCTTCGATGTCTAACTGTTATTCCACGATTAAAAGGTCAATACCTCCGACTTCGACAAGTTCGACTACATCTTCGCCATGGACCGGGCCAACCTGGCCGACCTCCAACGCCTGCAGCAACGCCATCCGGGCAAGGCCAAGGTGATGCTGTTTGGCGAGTACTCGGGCACCGCTAAGGCCGAGGTCATCCAGGATCCGTACTACGGCGGCAAGTCCGGGTTCGAGAAGGCGTATGAGCAGGCGACGAGGTTCTCCAGGAACTTTTTGGGTGACGTCTTTCCGGATGTCAAGGCCGAGTAGAGAGTAGAAGATGAGTTTGTCGTCGACCATTTTAGAAGGCAGGCGTTGGGGCGTTGGGATAGACTGTTGCCATTGTTGTAGACCGAAGATACCATTTGCGGGTTGCTTAGACGTCCTGCTGTGCATATGTCTTTCCGGTCGGGCCCCTTCAGCATGATTGTTGGGTTAGCTGCCGTCGAGCTTCGTTTATTGGCGTCATTGCCAGAGAAAGCTGTCCTGGTCCATGGAGATCACTTCGACCGGGTCAACAGCGGCTTATAACCTCCCGCGGTGCACGGAGAGAGCTCGGTGTTCGTATTTCGGACCTCACGACGTCCAAAGATCTGCTACTCTGAGAGGTCTATCTACGATGATGCCGAGGTATGAAGCTCCTCTCGGTGAAGGCGACGACACGCGGCCTGTTCTCGCGACCAAGTCCATGCATCTAGAACTGCATCAGCCCTATGGCCCTGGGGAAGTCCAGGAACGACCAGGGAGTCAGTGCGGCCACATGTTGTCGGTATCAGCCGGCCGATTGGGTCAGGGGAAAACTGGGATCCGGTCCTTTCGAAAACCCTCCAATGCTGGTTGACGGCAGTACACTATCAAAGTGTTGGGAAATTCTAGTTCATGGTGAGGTTTTGGAGAGGGCCTTCCGGACGGCTGCTTGATGACGGATTGAAGCTCAGCCCCGGAGCTTTCCTCCTCGGCCTAGAATTACTCTTTGACTCGGTATTGTCCGCAAACCTCACGTTGACGCCCTCAGTTAAAGCCAAGGTCCCCCGAGGCATCGCATGGACAACCAAAGTTCATGATATCCACTTAATTGAAACTCAAGCTACGATCCGTGGACAATACGTCCTCATCGAACTCATCGAGATGATGGTGATTGCGAATCTTTTTGACGCCGGCCAGTGGGGAGGCGGCCGTAGTCGCGCGCCAAAGTGAAGCACCACCCAAGATGGAGGAGGGTTGCAAATCACAGCGGGGACGGTGGGGAGGAATCAGGTACCGTTCCCTTGTGATTTCCGCTGTGGAGCGACTTTGCAGTGACATTTGGCAGGCATTGTGCGGGCATTGGCTGGGCAAGGGGAGACACAAAACAGGCGCCCGAACCAGGCGATCCCTCTTTTTGATTTCTCTTGGTGTTTTTTTTTGTTTCAAGGCGGCAAGCAATGGCCTTGTTCTGTTATGGCTGTTCTGTGTTGTTGATGCGATGCCCATGCCCCTAATTTTGAGTCTGAGAGACAGACCATTATGAGCAAAAGTCTAGCAATGAACAATGAATGGGCAATGATGGGAAAGTGGAAAGGAAAGAGGCAACCAGAAACAAGCTTGAAAACGGCCATCATTCGTCAGGAACCGAGAGCCGCCATTCGTCTCTTTGCGCCCTCTGGCATTGGCCTCTGGAACCTTGGGAAGCGGACCCCGCGTTGCCTCACAGCCCCTCGCTCATGGTGCTGGGATCAGCGCAGTGTGGGCAAGTCCGGGTCGCGGGTCGGGGTCCCTCGGGCCCCTCTTTTCCTCATTGTCCGCTGCACCATCGAGGTCCACGGCCAGGTCCATCCTCGACTTCTTCAAGCTCTCGTCACTGCCGTGCTTTCCACTTTCAAACAAGTCATCGTCGGTTTCAAGCTACTTCGAGTCTTATTGCTTCTTTTGAAATACGCCAACCGTAAACTAGCAGTTGAAGCCACATATCACACACTACCCCAGGGGCTTCTCACTCTTCCATTATTTGTGCCAAGGACCATCTCTGCAACCTCTTTGATCAGTCACCACCACTTTTTCCTCTCTCTTTCTCTCTCTGCCTGCCTCCAATACTACATTAGCCGGTTGCCTATTGCCTCGCTCCCGTCTTTTCGATCTACTCCTCGACATCTCTAAAATACCTCCGTCCGAACCTCAAAGGGCGTTGATCGCGCTTAAGCTTACAACCACTACACCACCTCCAGGCCGCTACTGCACTTGCACCTAAAGGCCAACAGAACCTCCTGCTTCTTCAAACTACGAACCGTATCCGAAGCACCACACATACACACACACATTCGCCATGGCTGATCTCGTGGGTCGCAAGATCTTCAAGGTCTTTAACCAGGACTTCATTGTCGACGAGCGCTACACCGTCACCAAGGAGCTCGGTCAGGGAGCTTATGGCATCGTCTGGTACGTCTACCCGTCCCTGCTCCTGTTCCTGATTAGCCGCTTCTGCCTTGGGCGCATCTACATATGTCATGCCATCTTTCGTAATCCAAGCTAACCTCCTCTTCTCAACAGCGCCGCCGTGAACACCCAGACGAACGAGGGAGTCGCCATCAAGAAGGTCACCAATGTTTTCAGCAAAAAGATCCTGGCCAAGCGCGCCTTGCGCGAGATCAAGCTCCTCCAGCACTTCAGGGGCCACCGTAACGTGAGTTACTTGTACACACACATCACAGACAAATCATGGTAGCTGACCGTGGTGGTTTCTGGTTACTTAGATTACCTGCCTCTACGATATGGATATCCCCCGGCCAGAGATGTTCAACGAGACCTATCTCTACGAGGGTACGTCATCACTCATACCGCACGCGAAGATAGACCAATGTACTAACCCGAGATCCCGTCTACAGAGTTGATGGAGTGCGATCTTGCTGCTATCATCAGGTCCGGCCAGCCACTTACAGACGCTCACTTCCAGTCCTTCATCTACCAGATTCTCTGCGGTCTCAAGTACATCCACTCGGCTAATGTCCTCCATCGTGATCTTAAGCCCGGCAACCTGTTAGTTAATGCCGACTGCGAGCTCAAGATTTGCGACTTCGGTCTTGCGCGTGGTTTCTCTGTTGATCCTGAGGAGAACGCCGGTTACATGACGGAGTACGTTGCCACAAGATGGTACCGTGCTCCCGAAATCATGTTGTCCTTCCAGAACTATACCAAAGCCAGTATGTCTTCCCCACAAGCTGTTCCCTCAGCAGCGTTTCCAGACTAACACTCAACCCCCTAGTTGACGTATGGTCCGTTGGCTGTATCCTTGCCGAGCTCCTCGGTGGTCGTCCCTTCTTCAAGGGCAGAGATTACGTTGATCAGCTAAACCAGATTCTCCACATTCTCGGCACACCGAATGAGGAGACGCTCTCCCGTATCGGCTCTCCCAGAGCCCAGGAATACGTCCGCAACTTGCCTCCTATGCCCAAGAAGTCCTTCCAGGTGCTCTTCCCCCAGGCCAACCCCGACGCCCTCGATCTTCTCGACCGCATGCTCGCCTTCGATCCTAGCAGCCGTATCAGCGTTGAGGAGGCTCTCAAGCACCCTTACCTCGCCATCTGGCACGATGCCAGCGACGAGCCCGACTGCCCTACTACCTTCAACTTCGACTTTGAGGTTGTCGACGACGTGGGCGAGATGCGCAAGATGATTCTCGACGAGGTCTATAGGTTCAGACAGCTTGTCCGCACCGTGCCCGGTGGTCACGAGCAGGGCGGTGCTCAACCCCAGGCTCCCGGTCAGGTGCCCATGCCTACTGATGTGCACGGTCAGCAATGGACTGCCGAGGATCCCAGGCCACATGAGTATGGCGCGTACAACGGCGGCCTCGAGGCCGAGCTTGGTGGTAGATAAGCAATGACAGAAGGATGAAGAGGTTCTATATGCGATAATGAGACGAAAGACTGGTTTGGGAAGCATCCGATGATCAAACGTGACTCGGGTCGATGCCTTGGCTGCAAAAGAACAGCAAAGACGACGGCATGGTGTTTCTTTTTGGAACCCCCCCGGAAAGGGAACAGCGCGCCACTGAGACGGTCTTCAATGACGGACTGGGACAGCGGTTCTAGTCGGGTTGTCAACACTCAGCCCTGGGAAGGCGCCTGGAAGGACAGGCGTCAAAGTTAGACCGGGAGTTCTTCTCGATGTCTGGTCAGATACCAGAGGGTGGTGGGGGGCTCACCGGAGAGACTCTTTCTGTCTCTCTTTCTATTCTCTTAGTCGGGAGGGAGGGCTATGGCTACCTGGAAGGTTGAAGCGATCTTTAGCGACGACTTCGGAGCGAGATGTTGTTTCTTTATGTTGTCATTTATAGCCATAATTCTATTGGATACGCTGAATGTTGACACTGCAACAAACCTCTTGAACATGGTGATGGTGTAGTGAGGTGAGTGGCATGGCCAGTAACTTAAAAGTGTCACCATATCCCTTTGTCCTTACAAGCGTTCGTTCACTTGCCATCCGTTCAGAAGAGTCAATCATCACATAACAAGCCTGACATTTGAATGGCTTTTACTGATTCTCCTAAGGTATCTCGAGGTATCTAGTCCCAACCCCTATTTTATGTAACCGTATACTTTTGTGAGCCCAGATTAGTACAGAAAGCCAAAAAGATCTTTGAACGCCGACGCCATGCAGGGCTTGATATCAAGAAAAACATGATACCTAACCGAACCAAACCGAACCAAACCGAACACGGGGATAAAACACCTAGCCTTTTACCCTTCTCTCTTTTCCTTTCCTTTCCTTTCCTTCTCGATCCTTGCTTTGTGATATAACATCCGTTCTTTACATCTTTCTTGTCCATTCACAGCTCACCGGTTCCCTTCCACATCCATTCCATTCCATCTCTTCCCTTCTTCTTCCCCTTCCCCTTCCAACCATCTCCATTCTGATCAACAAGGAATCTCGGTTATTTTGACTGAGGCCTCGTTGGCTTCCTAAGCCTCAGCACCCCCAATCATCAAACTCTCCACCATGCCGTTCGTGATAATCGCCATCTGCGCCTTCTCCACCTCCCTGCTCACCTTGCCCGCCATCACCGCAAACTGGTCCGCCAGCTCCGTGCTGCCGCCCACGTACTCGCTGTAGATGTCAAACAGCTGGAACGCCACGTCCACGCAGACGGTCGCGTAGCGCGGGTCGGAAATGTACTTGATCACCCATTTCAGGAGGGGCAGGACCGTGACTTCGTCTCTTCCCTCGAGGGCTTCGCGCAGCGCGGAGCAGTGCCTCAAAGCGACGAGAACGGACAGGGCGGTCACGGGCTGGTACTCGGGAGAAGACAAGTCCAGAACAGAGTCCAGACAGGCGGCGTACCGCCCCTCGCGGAAGTCACGCTGCCACGGCTTGAGCTTGACGCGGCGCTTGCGGCCTCCCGCAGAGTTGGTGGCGTCGGTGGGGATGATCACGTCGACGTTTTCGCCCAGGAGAGCCATGGATTTGTTGGAGACGGCATTTCGCTTGCGCTTGGCCTTGGCCGAGTCGATTTTGGCTAGCTTGGAGGAAGCGCCCTCGACCATCAGGGCGTCTTCGGTCGCGCGGGCGCGGGCCTTCTCGGCTGTGGCGCCCGACAGGCGGGTGCGCAGGGAGAGCACACCGGATTGCATGCCCACTGCCAGGTGGCGGTCTTCGTGGCCGGCGCCGGCGGTGATGACGGAGAGAGAGAGGATGGGCGAGGGGTACTTGGATCCGGACACGACGTTCCAGTTGGTGGTTTCGAAGACCTTGACGTGGCCGTCGAGGGAACCCGAGACGACGCGGCGGCCGTTGGAGGCGAGCGAGAGCGAGGTGACGGTCTTTTGGTGGTTGGTGATCAAGCGCAGCGGCTTGGCGGCCACGAGGTCGAGCACGGAGATGGCGGAGCCCGTGGCGGCCAGCAGGGTGGTGCCGCCGGGGAGCGGGAGGACTTCCTCGATCGGGTCGGCGTGCTTGAAGGTGAGCACGGAACCGCCGGGGGCGCGGGCGTCCCAGACGCGGACGGTCGAGTCGTAGGAGCCGGATACCAAGAGGTTGTTGCGGTCCGGCATGAAGGCGCCGCTGCGGACGTAATCCTGGTGGCCCGAGAACATGCGCGAGGGCGCGTTGGAGGGCAAGTCCCAGAGACGGACGGTCTTGTCGTCGGAACAGGACATGAGGGTTGTCAGTTCGGCGGGGGACCACTTGGTCACCCAGACGGGCTGCTTGTGGACGTGCCAGGTCTTGAGGATGACGGCGCGCGTGCCGGTGCCGACGTCGAAGACTTGCATCTTTCCGGAACTCTCACCAGCCACGAGGACGCGGCCGTCGGCGCGAATCTCACCGCTGTGAGCCTCGGAATCGAAGCGGCCGATGGTCTTGAGCAGCTCGCGCTTGCGGATGGAGAAGATGTCGACGCGGGGGCCAGAGGTGACGGCGAACAGGTCGTTGGCCTTGGCGGCGGCGACGAGGGAGTGCGAGGCGGCCGAGCCGTTGCTCGAGCCGGGGAAGCTGATGTGCGAGATGGGCCATGCTGCCGTCGAGGTATGTGATTTCTGGTTCTTGAAGGACTTCCAGTAGCGCTGCTCGGCCGTGATGGGGCTGACGACGGTGGGCAACTTGAGCGTCGCCAGCGGCTGCACTTCGGCTGCCATGGTTGCGGATTTGTTGAATGGGATTCGTTCAAGTTCGGTGTTGTCGAGAAAGTATGCTCGGTTATCGGAATCGCGGAATTCGACTCGGAATTGGTGGTGGTGGTGACTTTGCGGGGGCCAAAGATCACAACGGGAATGTTGAAATCTCCAAGTGGGAATTTTTTTGACGATGCGATGCAAAAGTACCCACCCAAACAAAGTTTACAGCGACCAGCCCCAGGCCAGGAACGCCAAGCTTCCAGGGTCCCATTTGTATCGTGTTTTGATTGGTTTATTTGGCCGTGCACAGACCATTCTTGATTCCGCCCGCCCAACTTGCAACTTTTTGGCAGGGTAGGTATGCGTTGACGTTATCTTATCGTGCTGCATTCCCGCCAAGATCGCCCTTTGCAAGTCGAAGTTTATTACCAAAAAGGTCTTCTAGTGAAATGATTATAGTGGTACAGTAACGGTCCATGATGCGAGCGTCTACTGAGAATACTCAAACTATCACTTAAACAGAATCTCAGTTACAAGTCATAACTTTTTCTCTTTGTACGTACTCATCTGAACCCCACCGCAGCCCCACTTGGTGTGGTCAATAAGCCGCCTGGACAACTCGTATGAAACTAACAACGGTCTGTGCAACGCCAACGTCACAACAAGCCGGCAACTCGCATGTTGTTTTTACTCGTGATGTTTGGATGACAAACAAAGAAGAGATAAAAAAGAAACAGAGGATCAAACAACGGAGATTACTCCAAGGCGCTGGCTGCTAGTCGCGATGGAGAAAGCAGTGTGGACTTGCTTTTCATCCCAGGATCACATGACACATCATCAATCCGTTTGCAACTCGGTACTTGTGTAAGGATGGATTTCTTCAGTCGCGCTTCTCGTCTCACGCTCTTTCCCCACCACAACCTAAAATCAACGTTGCTACCCAGGGCACGTATGAGATACTGACAAAGTGTTGAGAGTATTCCAACTCAACTTGAAGTAAGGAACACAACCAAGTCTCAGGCAACGAAGTGTTGTTCAGTCTACAGTGTCGATCGAGTAAGTAAGGTATGATGTCGTGAAAAAGTGTACATCGCTATCTAAAGATACATCTAGCAAGTACCCAGCCCCGCCAGCCTATCATTGCGTGCCACAGCGAGCGTAGACCACTTGGGTCTGTCTGCTGTGGGGCCATTGCTACCCAAATGCCGGGACACCATAGCCGGGACATACAAAACGCAACTTTGCTCCCATTCCCCAATAATAAAACCTTCAACTCCTGTTTCTCTTTCCGGCGTTGACCTGAATCGTCACAGTTTCCCTCGATATTCTTGTATACCTACTTACGCTAAACGCCCAACGATTCTTCCATCCGCCCGTTCCAACTTCCCAACTGTCCGTTTGTTGGTTGTCCAATGTCCCTCCCTGCAGTCGTTGGCAGTGGCCTGTCAAAGTGATGGTTAAGCGGTCTTGCCAACTCGACGCTGTTCCATCCGACTTGTTATAAGTACTTGCTTGGCGTGAAAAGCAAGGAGGAAGGAGGGACTCGTCTGGTTTTCTGATATCTCAGATCGGGCCATCGCATCCATCTGATTGCACTGCAGTGCATTCGATTGCTCCTTTCCATCTCTTCTTTCCCATTCACACAAACGATAGGGCAGTGCGGTCCTTCTCTCGCTCTGACTAACAAACAAGTGTCGATGATGAGAAGTTTTCACTTCTTGCCACTAGGAGATAAAAGGCGATTATCTATTGTTTACCTCCAGTTCCTTCCACCTTCTCTCCATCATCATCCAACATCATCATCAGTTCCAGCTACCTGCCTGCCATCTCTGCCGCCCTTCACCTCATGGTATGTTGGCGCTGCAACTGGCGCGCGACAAGACCAATTCAGACGTCTGAATTCTGACTCTGGCGCAACTAATCCAGAATCCCACCAAGCACAAGCCCTCGTCCACGTGGCACCGCCATCGGTTTCGCAATGCGAGTTTGACCAAAAAGTCCGACGACGCAAGCTGAATGTATCCTGCAAATCTCAATCAGAGTTGCATTGATCTGCCGTCTGTTATCTTGTTCCCGCTGCCGCAGCAACGATCCCGGTGCCGTGTCCGACCGCTTCACGTGCAGTTGCCGGTGCGAACCCCGAACCGCCATAAACCATGCCGGGATTCCCTGTGCGAGCCCCTAACGGGGTTCCCGTAAATTCTGCCAACTACAACGACCCTCGCCTCGCATCCTCCATCAGCGCATTCCTCAACCATCGACAGCCAGCCTGGACCGGCACCGTCGTCGATTTTAACCCACGGCCGACCACAGCACAAGCGGGGGAGGTGATGGCCCCTCGTGGACGCGCGTCCGCTCAGTTCAGAGGAACAGGCCGTCCCCGCGGCCGGCCGCGCAAATACACAGGCAGACTGCCCCACGACGGCACACCCCAACAAGAACACGGGAACGAAGAAGAAGAAGAAGAGGTTCCCGAAGAAGAACACCAACGGCCAACACACGGACAAGGTGCACCATCTGCACAGCCGCAACAGGCAGCTCAACGGTAATGCTGAAAAACATGCTATTTGACTAAAAATGTTCTTTCCCCTGCTAACCTTCGATCCCGTGTCTACAGCCCCGGCCGAACTGCCCAGACAGCCGCCGTCCTCCTGTCTCCGGCCCCGAGCGACGAGCCGAGTCCTGCCGTTTCGAACTCAAGAGAAAGTCCTAGCATAAACCACAATGCGCCCGCTCCCTCGCCTCATCCCGTGATAGGCGCCCGATTTGCGCACAGCTTGGACCATGACAATACAGGGCCTACGTCTACAAGGACAGGAAACAATGGCTCGGCCCCAACAACTCCTGCGGTCCAACCTTCTCCGAGTCCGTTCTTAGCGCATCCCCAGCTCCCACTACAGTCTGCGAATGCGGCCGCATCAATTTCACATTCTCCTGCGCCTCATAACCGGTCACTGTCAGCCCAAGGAGCCCCTCGACGCGATGGCCAAGGCCAGGGTGGACACATCAACTCGCCACCATTGCCCCTGGCGCCGCACCCAGGTGAACAAGCGGCCAAGAGGAGGAGGGTAGGTCCTTCACAGCCTCTTCCAGCAATCATGTACTCGGAGTTCCGACATTTCCTCCAAAGGTACATGGGTTCACCGGGTGTGAAGGACCGGATCAAACCAGGCACCGAGTTTGCTAGATTCTTGCTTCTCGACCAGGCGTGTGCCAAGGAAGACGGCTTCTTCCTGGCTCTCCACCAAATCTACTGCATGTGGTCATCATATGCGCAGAATGCCCACGATGTGTTACCTGAGTATCCTGCTCATACTATTGATGAAGGCCTTGCGGTTATGGAGGGGCTTCTTAAGAAGAACCTCACCATTCAGCCCTCGCATCGACAATTTTTTGAAAACTTCCCAGCACCCATCAGAAAGCTATGTGAGCCGCCCACGGCATATAGCACTGCTGTACGACAAGTAGGAAGGTTCCTGCATCTGATCGGGACCAGTTATAATACATTCTTGGTTACGGTGAGCCAGCGTGGGTACCCTTACCTGGTCGATGAGCTCTTGAGCTACTGGGAATGCTACTCGCCGGTCTTGCAGTTAGCTTTATTTACCGCGTGTCGTAGGAGGATAGGAGTCCCAGACGCCCATGGCTGTTCTCAAGATATCGACCGTGCTTTCCAGATCGATCAAAGGAATCATGCTCATCTATACCAGGCAAGCTACCTGAATCCGCAGATCTATCAAACATGGCGGAACCAACAAGAGCTAGAAGCCAAGAATGCTGAGCTGATTTCGTATTATCGCTTACGCGTCCATCAAGCAAGGACCAATGCTGGTGCAACCGCCAACGGCAACAATTCCATTAGCAACAATAACAACAACGCAACGCCTCACAACAGGAGACTGTCGGTTCAGACTACAGCCCCGACAGCCACTGGTCAGCCGATGCCAAACAGTGCACCCCCAAACCAGGCAGCTTTCACGTTTAGCAATGCCACAAATTCATACTCTCCAGTTTTTGCGCCTAGTATGGAGGCATTCAACGCTTTTCCTACCCAGAATCTGCCATCTGCGCAGCATTCCTCACCAAACGTCTACCCGTCTATGATTACGTCTCGAAGCCCGCAGGACTTGTCAAATCCAGCGGCACAATGGCAGCAACAACAGGTACAGCAACTTCAACAACAACAGCTGCGGCAACAACAGCTACAATATCAACAGCTAGTACAGCAGCAACAGCAGCAGCAACCTCAGCAGCAGCAACCTCAGCAGCAGCAACCTCAGCAACAGCGCCAGCAACGTCCGCTATATCCACAACAAAGTGTACAAGACCCGGCACATGCGCCTCAACAGCATAGCCTACAACATCTTCCACCAATAACTCCACAACTGTGGCAGCAAATGCAGCAGGACGGGGCTCTCCGACGACAACAAATACCGCAGCAACAGCAACCAGTGAGTCAACGGCAGCAATGGGTTACAGCTGCGATGGCCGCGGCGGCCAATAACAGCGCTTCGGCTGCGCAACTGTACTCGGCGAGGGCACAAGCGCAACAACAGCTTCAGCCGCAGACTGCGATGCCCCTCCCCGCCCAAATCGCCCCTCACAATCGCCCTCCCCAAGTCCAAGTACAGCAGAATCCGCAAATACAGCAGCATCCGCAAAACATAGTCCCACGCGAACCAGCCCCCCCGCGCACCCCGGATCGACCGCTAGTCCCTCCACTAGGAACTACGATCCATCCGTCAGAGTATGCTTACGAGGCCTCTGATAGGAGGTCCGTGTTGATGGCACTGCATCAAGCTCATGCTCGAAGTCCCAGGCGAGCAGTAGTAGATGGAGAATCAGAGCGGATGTATCAAGCAGTCAAGGAACTAGTCACAAAGCCCACCCAGCTGGCGGAAAATGTGCGTATCTACACGGTTCCCTTCGAAGTCACTGATGAGCAATATCGGTTGAGAGTGATGACCGACAGGCACGGTGCAGCAATTGCCGTACAACCACACAAGTCACTGCGCTGGAGAATTCGCTGTTGCCGGGTCAATAACCACCAGCAAGGTGTCGTGTCGGATGAAATATGGCAAGCTACCCAGTCGAACTGGCCGGACATTTTCATTTCCTTTAACGGTGATTCCCTCGATATTCGGAGGAAATCCCATTTTGGGAAGGATTTGTCCATCGAGCTTACAGAAATGATCCAGTTGGGGAAAAACAAGATCGAGGCTGTTATCCAGAACGCCCCAAGCCCCAACTTCTTCATCGCGGTGGAGTTGATCGAGACCTTGAGGCATTCCACCATCGTCAATGATGTTTGGAAGAATCGGCTAATTCCCGAGTCCAAGACTCTGCAAATCATCAAGGACCGACTTGGCGGGAACCGCGCCGATGATGAGGTCTCAATTGCGGTACCGTATCTGTCCATTGACCTGACTGATCCCTTCTCGTCGGTCATGTTCCACACACCTGTTCGAGGTGGTGCATGCACCCACTTGGAGTGCTTCGACCTGCAAACCTTTCTGAACACGAGGCAGGTGTCTAAGGTGCCCTGCGGTCATGAGGGTAGAGCATGTAAATGCCCGCCTCAGCCGACAAGCCCGGAAAAGTGGGCCTGTCCGCTGTCGGGCTGTGATAAGATAGCAGGCCCGTACGATCTGCAAATCGATGGCTTCTTGCTCAATGTCCGTAAGGAACTGGAACGCACGGGCAAAAAGCCTCAGTATAGTAAAGCTTTGCACGTGGAGGCGGACGGCAAGTGGACCGTTGTGGTGCAGGACGACGACGACGACGATTATGATGATAGTGATGGGGAGGAGGACCTGGAGCCCAGGCAGAAGAAGATCAAGACGGCATCGGCAACTCCTGCTCCGACGCCCAGTGTAGCTGGGTCGTTGTCGAGGAGATCTGGACCACCGGCGAATGTGGAGGTGATTGAGATCGATGACGACTAGATGGCATGGGCGGCGTGTGGTCTTGAGGCATGTTGTCTTTTTGACGCTCGGCAAGGCTTTGGCGGTGCTGCTCTCAACGGAGGAGGGTTCTCAGCAAGAGCTACTCGCATTTAGAATTAGCATGTTATCTTTTCAAAGCATCTGGAGTTGCGGTTGGGGGTTCAAAAGGGTTGGTTGCTGTTTTGCCTCTAGCTAGATATCGGAGGGTGTCCTGGGACCTCATAGACTTGGGGCGTTGCATTGCGTTACTCTTATTGTTGGTTCATGTAAATCAAGTTATCATATCTGGCGAGGTTCACTAGCACATGGCTTCTAGCTTTATACCCAATGTTTTCATTTCACTGGCTCAAGCCCAGCAAATCCTTGGTAACCAGAATTGTGGTGTAAAAAGGGGCTAGTAAACAAATGATGCCGATGCCCCACCCACCTCTTCTCCGAGGTGTCTGACATCTGTCTGCAACACCGAGCAAGAGACGTAGTGGCTTGCCAAGATTGTAAGAAGAAGCTGAATGGCCGATTAAAATATCTGACCGACAAGGCTAGAAAAAGCTCTCAGATTCACCGCCCTTGTTAGAGCCGGAACGGAACGATTGCGTTCGCCATCGATCGTAGCTGTCGTTTCGGCGGTTGTTTTGAAGTCGATGTGACGTCGTCGAGGCCGGGGTTGAGGGCCCGGTATTTATACCTAGACAGCGGGGTTTTCCGGGGGCCCCAGGCTTGTAGCAAGGCGCTCGTTCTCAACGTCAATGAGAGTTCACGGTTCTTCTAGCGATCTCGGCTGAGCCAGGGAAGGGCAGGAGACGGCATTGGATGACAGCGCTTTGACAAGTTTGACAAGGGCAGCGAAGAGGCCGAGGAATTGGAAAGCGGGGAATGCCTTGCTTCGTTCGGGCTACTTTATGAGCAGTTCAGGTTGCTCGGGCAGCTAGCTTGTTTAACAACAAACAGCACAGAAAGCTCGGGATTTGGTGCTGTGCTGTGTATCCTGAGAGAAATAATGATAGAGAGAATAGGAGGGATTGGAATGAAAATGATGAAAGAGAGAAACAACGGGAGCAACGGATTCTGTAATGGAAGCTCTCACTCCGGAGCTAGCTATGTAGCAACAAGACAGCCACTTACAAGAGCGCGTCATCATCAAAGCGATAAGCCTCACGTCAGCCTGTCAGGTACAGCCCGCCACATGCACTCGGTCACCACACCATCTTTGTTGTTGTCGCTAGGGGTAACCACTAGCAGACGTTGATAAGTTAATGCGTATGTAAGTCATGGTTCGTGGTGATGGTGATCAATGTTGATGGTCTCGAGGGTACGGGATAGTAGATAGATGTAACTAGGTTGAGAAGATGGGATGATGATCTCGGGAAGCGGGATGCAATGACACTTTGTTGACATTTTTATCTGGAACGGATGCTGTGGTCGCACGATGTCCGTTTCCGGATGCCAGCCACCTAGAAAAGCCAGGCAACGCTAGAATCTGAAACCAAGGCCTGCATTGTGAGAAGCCCTTGTAAGGCAGGGACAGCTTTCAGTTGACTGGTTCTCTCTCTCTCTGTGAAGAGATTCCACCAACCACCGGATAAGATGATATCTCTGTCGAGAAAAAACAGTCAGTCGACTGCACCGCAACTCTGCTGAATCAAAGGCGGTCGGGGATTTTTAGTGTTTATGCACTGCTACAGTACGCAGTAGAAGATAGTGGAGCTTCTCTTCCCAAAGCGGATGGGCGGTCGAGGACAGGGACCCACAGTTTTGCTGGTCTGGGCTTACATCCCGCTGCGGATCTCTGCCGTTGCGTCGTCTGTTTACGACCAAAGAGACGCCCGCTTTCTCGCTGTTCCTCTTTCCAATTCTTGTCTCTCAGCCAGTCGTCTTCTTTCCCTTCCATATTCAAGAACTCCCTCGACCGACTATCTGCACGCATCTGGATCGCGCTCTTCACCTCTTTTCATATCTACCTACTGGTTCGGATTTACACGTTCTTAGACTAGACGTGGGTTGTTGGTTGGTTGAGTGTCTTGGCCAAGGCAGTGCCCGTCGTCCCCTCGTCTTTTCAAAACAAGTTTGAAGCCCACACGTCCTGTCAAACTCGGTCTTCTTTCTGATCTCTCGCTCTTTTTTCTCTCTTCGCCGCACTTCCATTCGCTGGCCTCGTCCACTGCCTATACCATTGCGCCGCCCTTCAATCGTTATCACACTGGCACCAACGATCGCTAGATTACCTATCATCCCTCATTGTGACGCAAGGGAGAAGCCCAGCTACCTATAACGAGAAACCAACAAAACCACACAAAGAAAGACGAAGCTTCCCGAGTAAACATTCCAACAATTGTCGCCGACACGTATATGATCAGGTTATGAGACAGCCTTCCTGTCGGCGACTGCAACCATACCACCACCCAAACCACCACCACAAACGCCGACAAGATGCCTACCAAAGTACATGAGTCGTTTGTCATCCCCGGCGGCGCCATCTACTCCGACTCAGCCGCCGACGGCCCTGAAATCGGTACCCTCGTCCTGGTGGTGGATCGTGCAAAGAACCTGCCCAACCTCAAGACCATTGGCAAGCAGGACCCCTACTGTGCTGCACGTCTGGGAAAGGAAGCAAAGAAGACCACTACCGACATCCGTGGCGGCCAGACCCCCAGATGGTACGTTGCTGCATATGCTATCAGACACCAATCACGTCTAACACCAATCCACCATGTTACAGGGACCAGGAGCTCCGATTCACTGTCCACGACTCCCCCGATTACTACCAGCTCAAGGTATCCCTATTCAACGACGACAAGAAAAGCGAGTTGATTGGCGAGGCATGGATCGATCTCGGAGGCGTTATCATCCCAGGCGGTGGTCAGAGCGACGACTGGCACCAGCTACAGTCTAGAGGCAAGTATGCTGGCGAGGTTCGCATAGAGATCACCTACTACGATAACCGACCGAGACCCGAGAAGCCCGCCGTAAAGCAACGACAGCAACATCCCGTCGAGCAACACATTCCTTCAGCCGTAGTACCGGGTCCGGGCCCGAGAGGCGTACCCAAGCGCCGTCCACTACCAGCACCATCTGTACAAGGCGCAGATGGCCCATATATTCCAAACCAATCACCCCTTCAGCAACTCGAGTACAACAACCCTCATGCTGCGCGCTACCAGCAACAGCCGCAGCAGCAGCAGCAATATCGCGCCCCTCCACAATACCAACAACCTAGTCAATATGACCTCCCTTCGCTAGACGACAGCCCAAGAGGCTTCGAAGGCGACCGCCCTCCACCTCCCCCGGCTCACAAAAGTCGGAATGGCAGCAATCCCCCACCAACAAACGGTTACCAAAACGGCTATGATCCGTCTGGAAACGGAATGCCACCCAGCATGCGGCAGGATGTCCTCAGAAACGAGGCTCATCGCCAAACAAACGCGATAGCTTATCCGGGACGTCCGCAGTACAGGGGTTATGACTCGGCCCCTGCGGCGCCCACTGGCCAGCACTACTCCAACGGGGATCAACCGCCTCCTCCACGACATTCCTCCACATTTGACCTTAACCACGATCCCTATGATCTTCCCGATGTTTTGGTGCCCGGATCGGCTAATAGCTCGGTGCGAGGCCGACATCGCGTGCCTGAGCCGGGATACGCACAGCCCAATGGAGACCAATACCGACGACCGGACCCTGGCGGCTATGGGATGGCGTATAGTAGACACTCTGAGAGTTCCCTGTTACACTATCCACCGCAAAATGACCAGAGAAGTCAGCCGTATCAAGGTGGCTTCGAGGACCCCACTGACAGCTATCAACCGCCTCCGGTGCCCGTTTCTTTGGTCCCCGGCATTGATCCTAATATCGCCCACGAGATCACGGAGCGTGTGTACCAAGACAAGAACCCAAGACCATACACTCGGCCCATAGACACACAAGTTGGAAACAACTACCAGCAACACCCTCGTGACCGCTCCCCAGTTCCTCCATATCAACCACCTGTTCCACAACATCCTCAGAGCAGAAGCCCTGGCGGCTACCAGGATGTGCCACCACCAACCACTCCCAACTACAATGTCGCCATGAACCAGCGCTCCTACTCTCCCAACCCACCAGTGCGCCGAGACCCAAGCCCAATGCCAAGTCACAGCCCCAACCCACGTCAGCAAATCATCAAGCGCAAATCCGTCAGTCCCGCCCCGCCTCCCGTTGAAGAGCGCCGCCTTTCTGGCATCCCCTTCGGTCCCGATTCCTACGACGCCCTCAACCCCGCCGTTTCCTCCGACAACGTCGGCCGCGCCGACTACAACGAAGCCAGCGGCAAGATCATCACTCACGACGGCAAGGAAGTCGACCCCTCCGACCATCTTCCCATGGAATCCTGGGCTCCCGAACCCGAACCGAAGAAGGGCACTACTCCGCCGAATTCCTCCCATGGCTCGCGGCCCTCCATGTCCGGCGCCCACCCAATGCCAGGACATCAAGGGACTGTTCGCTCGCGACCGGGAACTAGTGCTGCCGCTGAGAGACCACGATCTATGCACGGCCAGCCTCAACGTATCTCACCGCCCGTGTCTCCCTCAGTAGCTGGCACTGTGAGCAGTAGGAACAGGTTGCAGAAACGTAACCATCGCAACACGATAACTGCCGGTGGGCCGTTGGGTATGGGCATGGGTCAGCCGGGTTTCAACAGAAGTAGTGATAACGTCAGCTACTCCTCTTCTTCACAGCAGGATAACTTTACGCCGAGGGCGCTTTCGCGAGCGTCGACCTTCGACTATTATGGCGCCGAGAATGGCAACTCCCCAGGAGGTCCGGTATACGGCGGCCATAGCCCCGGAGCTGCTCCCCGAGGCGTTCCGCCGGTGCCGGCTAAGGTATCGCTTGCACTACCCCCGACTACAGGACCAGCTGGCGGTGGACTAACAATGAGTGGCGCGTTGCAGTTACATAGTAGTAGCCTTACGAGAAGAGGGGCTGCGCCGATGGGAGTGGATGAGTGGGGAGGGATGAATGGTGGAGGGGTAGGAGGTGGGTATGGAGGAATGGGAGGAGGCATGGGAGGGCCGGGTGGTGGAAGCTTGGAGGAGGAGTTGAGCAAGATTGACATCGGCACGGGAAGATCGAGGAGGTTCACGGTCAAGGGGCCGTCGGGGGGACGGTTTAGGGGGTTTAATTAGTGCTGTGGCGCCCGCGGCTTGAAGGAGTGAGAGTGAGGGAATAGGGTAAAAGCATCTTCGTCTCAGGAAGACGAGGCTGGATCATCGTCATCATCAGAAGCAAGGACAAAGAGAAAAAAGGAAGATGGTACCCGAGTGCAACAGCATGAGCGGCATGGGCGGCATGGGCGGCATGGGCGGCATGAGAAGCATAAGAAGCATGAAAAGCATGAAAAGCATGAGAAGCATGAGAAGCATGAAAAGCATGAGAAGCATGAGAAGCATGAGAAGCATGAAAAGCATGAAAAGCATGAAAAGCATGAAAGGCATGAGAAGCATGAAAGGCATCAGCATGAAACGAGCAAGGTCTCGTTGTCTTGTAAGGTACCTTTACTACGAAGTCATGGGGAGGAAGCATTGATTGCTACTATTTTTCAACGAAAAGGGGAGGAAAAGTAGCAAGAGGAGACGCATGAATACACGAACGGACATGGACATAGGAATGGAAGGGAATGGGATCTGGCTTGGCTTGGGAATAGGGTTGGATGGGGACTTTGTACTTTGGCAATGAACATGGCATGAGCAATAGCATGAATCGAATAACGTGATCCAAACGATTTTCCCTATTTGTGATGTGATGCAAATTCCTTCAACATTCGTATCTACTTTAGAATATGTATGGGGTGTCTGTCTGTCTAGCTACTAGGTCTAGGAAAAGGCAGGCGTGGGTGTACCCGTAACGGACTCGAACCGTTGTCTTCCTGCGGCACGCATGCAGACGCGGAATATCCACGCCAGGAATGTTACCATTACACCAACGAGCCACCCATGGGAAGATAGCGGGGAAAAGGGAGCTCATCAATCCCGTCCCTACACTACTTGTAGACGGGGTCTGGTTGTGAGTTGCGATGACGCGGGTTAGGCAGGACAGGAGCGGCGGGCGGGAGACAGCGGCGGGCAGATGAGGTGGGATGGAAGAATGGAAGCGGCGGGCAGCAATCATCTCGGGGCAGCCGCGAGACATGGGTTTTCTCCCAGCTAGAATTCTAGTCTTCTTTTCGGATCTGACTGAACTGAATCTCATCTCTAGAATAGACTAGCAAGTATTTCTTACGTACCCATACGGGCGGATGCGGGTGGCGCTCTATTGAGGTTGCTCTTTCACAGTGTAGAAGCTCGCTCGTTCGGTCCTTTCTTCTAGACCTAGTCTAGTCTAGGGACCAGTGTGTGGAAGGGGTATGTAGGTATGTAGTCTGTCATGAGTGTTTTTTTCTCCTCGACGACGGGCGGGGGATGGAGGTTAAGGTAACCTCGGGACTGTCTTTATAAGGAGGACTTGTCTACTGACTCCCTGAGACTTTAACTCTGCTCCATGTGTGCATGTGCATGCTTTCGGTCGGCCCTTCTGATTTGGGTTTGTTTTGCCAGCAGGCAGTTAGTTTTCCTTTATTACTTTTTACTTTTATTTGTAATTTACAGTAGTAATAATAACTGTATATATATACAAGTCTATGACTACTATTTTCCGGAAGATGACGGCGAATCTCATAATATAGTTAAGGGGTAGGTAGGTAGGGACAACTCCCGRAGGGATTTTGACCATGTGTAGAGAGAAGGAAGGGGAAGGAGTAGATTTGAATAGAAGAGGTAGACCAAATCTACTCCTTCCCCTCATTCTCTCTACACATGGTCAAAATCCCTCCGGGAAGCTCCCGCCGCTTAACTATATCGCAAAACCAGCATTAGATTGTACATCCATCCCTCCCGCAATCCCAGCCGTCTGCCATCCCAACCAACTCTTCAAGCGGTCTTGAGCCTCTAGGGCCTGAGGCCCAAAAGACATGATGCAACCAAGCCCGCCCGCAACCTAGCCCCTCCCCCCCTACAGCGTATATGTTATCACTTCCCGCGTTGATATTTCCGTGGCAGGCTGGGTAGATAGAATGGCGCAGTGGTCGTGAGTGTCGGTTCTTCCGCTTTCTCTTCCTTCCTACCCCGGCTTCTGTGGACGCTGAAGTTTGAGGCGGGTGTAAGTCCACTTGCCTTCCATTTTTTTTTTTGGAACTTTTCAGCTGTTGAAGACAGATTAGCAGTAATCCTGTGTGTGGTTGAGCAGCAGGCGGGTTGGTTATCTATCATGTGTTGTCAACACGAACGGCAGGGCTAGCTAGAATTTTGTCGGAGTTGGGGAGGAAGCGGACCAAATGGAAAAGAACGGCAGGGCTAGCTAGAATTTTGTCGGAGTTGGGGAGGAAGCGGACCAAATGGAAAA
>RAOM01000176.1:0-31980 GCA_009805225.1 Neurospora sp. LNF1-1 | reverse complement strand
GCCGTAGGCCCATGGCCAGGATGACAAGGAAGCACTGGAGGCTCGCCATGTCAGCGTCTCGCAATAGAAGACCGAGAATGGTGGCTACGAGCATCGATGAGTGGATTGATTAGGTTGTTTGAGTACCTATCTTGGAGGTTGAGACTCGCAGCGATTAGACGAACTTCACTTCTGATGTTGGAGTTGATAAAGAGAATACCTAGTGGGCTCAGATATGGAGAGCATCTACAGGAAGGGAATTGGAGGACCAAGTGGATGAGAGAGGAGATGATGGATGAGGAAAGTTGAAGGGGCATGTCACCAGATCATTCTCCAGTTAGAGCCATACATGTAGGCAACTGCAATCAGCCAGTCGTAGGATATTGCATGAAAAGAAACATGGAAGTTACTCCCAGTCCTCTAGTACCCCTAGAGCGATCAACCCTCAATATTTAACGTCTGCCTCCCAGGCTGTCACCATTCAACCCGAATGGTCGCAAGAATAGACCAAACACATCACGGTCAGTACATTACACCTTGGGCCCACTCTCATCACGCATCCCAGCGTCTTTATTATACCTTTGGACTTGACTTCTAGGCATTTCCTAAATGGAAGAATCCCTAAATGACGCTGGCCAATGTGTTTTCAAATYATTGCTATCCCTATCCCAGTTTGGTACAGGCCTTTCCTACGCTAGGTAGGCAAAGCGAGCCGTATTGGACTGGACTGTCCATGTTCGGTTTATTTTTTACGACGACCACTTCGCAACCCCCAAGCCTCACTAGTACTCTACCTCACCTCCCCCCTCCCTTCCACTCCCACAAATCCCATCTACCTACCTAATTCTTCTTCCTCATCGGTAAAACCCTCCTCTTCTTCTTCGTCTTCCCCGCCACAGCCCCCGTCGCGCTCCCTCCAAGCTTACTCCTACAAGTAACCGTCGTCACCTGTTTAATTTTTACACTGGAAAACGTCCAAGTCCCCGGCTGCGTCGTACTACCAGTCATCACTAACCCTATTTGCACGGGGGTGTCGAGGAGCATCCCGACTAAGGTGTTATTGGTGTTGCTGCTCGTGCAAGTAACAGTTAAGGTACCGGACCCGGAACTGATCCAAGTGGCGGAGACAACTTTGACCGTGTCCTTGGTTGGTGTTGGTGTTGGGGTGGTGGTGGTAGGCGACGGCTCAGCAGGCGGTGGAGGAGGTGGGCAGTCGCTGACCACCACAGGAGCGGAAACGGTAACGCCGCTTTGGGGGAACGGGTCAAGGGGACCCCAAACACGTCCCTCTTCGTCCTTTCCCAGTCCCTTAACCAGGTGTTCCATGGCCGAGAAGTCGTTAGGAATGGGGGGTAAACCGGGCGTGGTCAGTTCCGGCTGTATCCACTCCGTGACGGGCTGGATATACTGACCCGCCAGGATCCCGTTCCTCGTCCTCACCGGATTTGTTGTTGACAGTATGACATAGTCCCTGTCATACACATCGCCCGCCACCGAAGTAAATCCCGTGCGGAATTTGTTTCTCACCTGGCCCGCGATCAGCGACCCACCGCTTACAGGTCGCGTGGTGATGTTCCCCGTGCACACATCGAACCCGGTAACGGCGAGGATCGACAAGCTTGACGTGCCCGAGGCAGCCGAGGTGTACCCGATGAACCGCGTCTGCGCTACTTCGGCGTTGGGGTCGCTGGAGAAGACGCCGATGAGGACGTCTTCCATGCGGATGAAGGGGGGGAAGGAGGCCGGGGTGAGGATTTGCGTGTTGGTGGTTACTAGTTCGTAGACGAGCATTTCCCCGTTGGCGAAGACGCCGGCGTATTCGACGAAATCGCCGGGCACCAAGGGGGCCATTACCATGGGGTCCGGGGCAGTAAAAGTTCCCTGTTGGCTACCAGCTATCGTCGGCCGGTTTGACATCGGGCAGAGCGGGTCCGAAGAGGTGCGGGGGACGCACATGGGGAACCCACTAAACGAAGTAATAGAGGGGTTTTCATCGTCGGCGGTCCAGAAGGGGTGGGACGTGTAGCCGACTGAATAAACGGCGTTGGGGTCGTTGATGCGGAGTTTGGGACCGCCGGAGGCGAGGGTGATGGTGCCGTCGTAGGAGATGGAGGAGATCAAGCCACGGCCGAAGGAGGTGGAGAATTGGGCGATGAAGATTTGGCCGGCTGTTGGGCCGTGTAGGGGGATTGTGTTGCCGACGACGGTGACTTCGAAGCCGCGCATGAAAGCCATGTCGGCGCAAAAGTCACGCCAGGGAACCCAGGCGGCGGGGAACCCGACTTGGGTGTTTTTGGGGACTTTGATGGTCCATCCTGCGACGGAGATGGTGCCGCCGGAGTTGTAGGTTGTGTCTGTTATGGTGCATCTATCCACGGGAAGTGTGAGACAGAAGGGGCGCGGGTTAGCACTTTGGGACTTATGTCTGTCTCGGAAGTCGGGTGTTTTTCAGACATGGACTCGATATGGACTGTCTTGTGTCATGGAACAAAGGAAATTGTTGGGGATGGTTTGGGGGAGTATGTTGGGGACGGGAGTTGGCGGCTAACAACATACCCTTCAAGACCACCATCCACATCGAAAGGAACGTCTTGAGACAGGCATGATGGAAGCAGAAGAAGGCCGGGGAGAAGGCCGGAGAATAGGAGGCGGAAGGGTAGATGCATTATTGCTGTCTTGCAGGCTTCGATATTTTAAGGTTCGAAAGCCCCGAGGGAAACAGGCTTCGGCTTAGGTGTCTAAGTCAAGAGTCGTCTCAGACACTGAAAAGGGGTGGTGCGGAAGGCCGTGATGATGGTTTGTCTTATATGGCAATATGGCAACTGCCTTGATCAACCGAACCACCCTGACCTTGAGAGCAAGACGGTTATTCATTGCAGTGCCCTGCATGAGCCGAGCCCAGAAGCCTTCTGGCAAGCCAAGCCAGCCCTGATTCTGAGGCAAGCTGGGGAGGTCGGCTTGGCTTGGTAATATTAAGTGTAAGATTTTTTTTTAGAGAAAACCTCAGCGCACTCCAAGGGCCAGTTCGTTTCCGCGTTAACACGTCTGGAGAAAGGCTGCATTACTGTGCGTGAGTGCATGCTGCGGACCAAGCAGTAATGCAGCGTTAAGACATGCCAAGACCCCCCATAGCTACCAGTCGTCTTATTGCCTCTACGCTATATTCGGTTCGTAATGTTTGGTATGGTGTTGTACCGCGTTATCTCATGGTTTTCGAGTAGTCTAGTAGTAAGCATCGCAGTACGGATCTCGACATTTTCTGGCCCGGTGATTAGTTAGATGAAGGATTTGGGGTAAGTGTAGGTAAGGTAGTTGTAGCGATTACAGCGACTTGTATAGGATTTTTGAGCCGAATGGAAAACGAAGGCGGTATACCTACTACGACCCGAACACTGCAAACATTGCTGTACTAACTAGAGGTAGTCTCTCATGACAGACAAAAAAACGTAGCCTCAGCACGGCCCACCCCCAGAAAAGAACACCCAGAACATGGCCATTTTTCTACCTTAAGATTTCATTTCTAAATAATTCTAATGCCCTCTCATTGCTCATTCGAGTTCTACCTGCCATCCGCAATATTTGGGGTATTTGGTCGATCCAGGCATTGGTACAAGTTTCTTGCTTCAAGGCTGCTTTTCAGGGGTAAAAACCGGTTGCTGAGGCTACGTTTTTTTTTGTCCCCCGCGAGCTTGGCTTGGCTCGGCTCATGCAGGGCACTGGTTCCTTGAATCTTGCATCTCGCAACGTACAAAGTTGAAGACAGATCCCGTGTCTGTTCAACCTGAGGGCAAACTCCGATCTTGCTGAATTTACGAGCTGAAGGTGAGAGAGCGGAACGAATTGGTCATGATGGAGGCCCGAGAGGTCAGAATGGTCCGGATGACCGCTCAGCTAACACACAAGCGATACTTGCAGATTCTAGACGTCTGTAGGGTAGCACATTGCCCAGCCTGGGCTTGCCCGGCCACCGCCATACCAAGTCTTTGCGCGCAGGCAACTCCGAGCGCCAGGTCATCATGTGACCTGTGTGGGAGAACAAGTCTTTTTTGAGTTGGCACCTCCCTCGATCGTAACGTACCTAGAGAACACTACCGTGGAAACTTGAGAAATTAGTAATAGGACTATCCCTCCTTGAGCGCCGGGCAGGGCTTCTCCGCCAAACAATACAACGGCGACGGCACCCTCTTCTCCCCCGCCAGCGAAACCACCTCTCTCTACGGGGACGTGATCCACGTCAACGGCCAGCCCTGGCCCTACCTGAAGGTCGAACCGCGCAAATACCGCTTCCGCTTCTTGGATGCGTCCGTCTCCCGCTCCTTTTTGCTCTATCTCGAGCGCGACACGAGGCAAGGGACTAAACTCCCCTTCGACGTCATCGCCTCCGACGACGGTCTGCTTACGGGTCCGCAACGCGTCAGCGAGCTGTACATCTCCATGGCCGAGCGGTACGAGATCGTCGTCGACTTTGCGCAATACAGGGGACAAAACGTGACGCTGCGCAACTCGAGAGATGTGGGCGCGGACAAAGATTACCCTGATACCGACAAGGTGATGAAGTTCATTGTTTCGCCGAACGTGGTGAATGATCCGTCTAGGTTGCCACCAAGCTTGAGGAGCGTCCCGTTTCCGCCTACCAAAGCGGCAGTAGACCACCACTTCAAGTTCGAAAGGTCCAACGGGGAGTGGCAGATCAACGGCGTGTCGTTCTCCGATGTCGCTAACCGCATTTTGGCCCGCCCGAAGCGCGGGACGGTGGAGGTCTGGGAACTGGAGAATTCGAGTGGGGGGTGGACGCATCCTATTCACACCCACCTGGTCGATTTCCGGATTAAGAAGCGGGTGAATGGGAAGCGCTCTGTTCTGCCTTATGAAGCCGCTGGTCTGAAGGATGTGGTCTGGTTGGGACCGGGAGAGACGGCTACCGTTGAGGCCTACTATGGGCCGTGGGACGGGGTGTACATGTTCCACTGCCACAATCTGATTCACGAGGATCACGAGATGATGGCTGCTTTTAACGTGACAGTGCTCGAAGACTTGGGGTATAATGAGACGCATTTTATCGATCCGATGGAGGAGCGGTGGCGGGCGAGGCCGCAGAGTGTGGAGGCGTTTAGTGATGGGAATATTGAGGCGAGGGTGAAGGAGATGGCGGGGTTTAGGCCGTATGATAAGGTTGCGGAGGTGGAGAGTGTGTTGAGGCAGTATTGGGCGACGAAGACGATTGCTGCTACAACAACGACGACCAGACGTGGGTGAAGGTTAGTACCACGTCCTTCAAGACGTCAACGACTAGCAGCTCCTCCACCAAGACCTCATCGACGAGTACAAAGAAGAAGGGTTAGAAGTACGGTAGACATTCAGTCCTGTGGGAAAGGGGTTTGATGAGAAAGTCCAGATCTGACGAGAAAACGGTTGACGGAGTTTGGGAGTTAATGGCGAGGACTACTGGACAAGACAAGGACATAAATGGATGGGCATGTATGTACCACTTATACGGACTAATTGGATAATGAGTCTCCTCAAACATCATATGAAGAATCAGAACATGATTTGAACCAACTCAACTAAACGAGTGTGTGTCTACCCGTAGATCTGACAGAAGGAAAGTAAAGTATCTCACAATAGGTACCATAGTGGGGAAATGCGTTTTGTGACATGGCTTGTTTTCTACACATGGCTTGTTTCCCAGACAAGCAATGTTTCTTTCAAGGGATAAGCGCTATAATCTAGTGGACTTGCTTTTGGAGCTGGGTCGGGTCCGAAATTTGAAATTTTTCAAAGTCTCAAAGTCCTTCCTTCCCCCAACCTCTAAATTCCCCTTTATCAACGGAAAGAACCAGCCATTCTTGCACAAACAACCAATTCGCTTAGTGGCCAAGCGGTTGTTGAAGTAGTTCTTCATCGTGACATGCTCTGTTCGATTCCTGTTCGTAGAGGTATTCAATGGCTATCGAAGTGGTTATGAATGAGCCAGTTGCCTTTCTTGGAGCATAGAGGTACCCAAGCTACTCATACCCCTACCCCTGCCGCATTTTCCAACAACCATAACGCGTAACTTAGATGGCGCGAATCCTTTCGGCCTTTGAACCGGTCCTGACGCCCCATTGAGGGGAACATAACGCCCAGGCCCAGTGTGCCAGGCACCCACTCAACCTTCCAACCAAAGCTCCCGTCACCCAGACTCGATCGTTGGTCCGAGACTATATACTCAGCCACCAGCTTCGAATCCCAAGACCGCAACAAGACAAGCTGCGCGTTGCCGTCTACGTCCAGTCTCCTCCATTATCTAAGATGTCCGATTAAGACCAAGCCATGAAGTCGCTCGGACCTCAGCCCGACGTGCAGTACACCAAGACCATAGCGTGGACGACGCTCAAAGAGACCAAACATTTGTCTACCTATGAAGGGATGACGACCAACAACCTGTATCAACTTGCCCGCATGCAAGACCAAGCATGTGTGAGAGACGCTGTGACGGGGTCCCAAATTGCCGCGTTATAGATCAACGTGAACGCGCTACGGAAAGAGGTCAAGAATCTGAAGCAGCCAACAAGAAGCAGGAAGATATGATCGCCGCCCTGTGCAAATATCTGTCATTTTTTGCAGAAATCGATGTGGACACTCGATCATATTTTGCTGGTGCAACGCTTGACGACAGAACTAATGAGGCGGAACCTGAGTATCTAGCAGGGACTGGAGATTCCAGGAGAGGAAAGTTGACGAGCTTTGAGATACGTCTGGTTGAGCAATTTGCGAGTGTCTTGGAGCATGTTGGGACAACGATAAGGTATCCATTTTCCTGAGCAATGACCTCTCACGGTCTATTCGCGGTCTCCGATGTTCCATCTCAGCTGCCGCGACTGATTCCGAAATAATCCCACATATCTCTTGCATTTTGGAGCATCATTCCTTGTCCGTTTCTTCCCAACTCTTGGGGTTCCCTCGACCAGTAGACCAAAACGCAACCAGCCCCTCCCTCCCACCTCGTTACCCTCTCTCATCCTTCACCCTCACCTCCTATAATGCTGCGTAAAATCATACCTAACCCCCATCATCCCCAAAAGCACCTCCTTCACCCCCTCCTCATCCCCCTTGACCTTCCTCAAAACCCCCAAAAACTCATCCCCCTCCAACTCAACCTGCCCACTCACCCTCCTAAAGTTCTCCTGACTCAACGGGTTAATAATCGTCTTCCACTTCTCCATCCTCTTCTCACTATACAATTCCAGAATCTCCTCTTCGTCGGCCTTCCCATCCCAGATCCCCGCTAGACAATCGTACAGTCCGCCTACATCGACGAACCCGCCTGTGATGCCCAGGCCACCCCAGGGGTTGCAGAGGTGCGCGGCGTCTGCTACTAGCAATATACGGCCGACGCGGAAGGAGGGCGCGCAGCGCTGGTGCATGCGGTAGGGGGAGAGGGTGAGGAGTCGGTATTGGTCCGGGGCGGGCGAGCCGGGGAGCATGGATTGGAATTTGAAGGGTTGGCGGGAGAGGTATTGGGCGCGGGTGAGGTTGGGGACTTCGGCGTAAGTGACGCGGTAGAGGGCGGGGTGGGAGGGGGTGGAGGGGGCTATGCGGGCTGCCATCTGTGTTTTTTTTGCGGGGTGGTGGTTAGTAACCAGAAGGAAGAGGGTGATGGGGGGAGGCCGGCCGGGAGGAAGACGTACGAAAAAGTTCTCGGGGTCGATGATGAAGTTGGCGTCGGACCAGCCGAACTTGTCGAAGTCGTAGTAGGTCTGTTCAGTCAGTCAGTCATCACTTGCTCCTTCTTTATTTACACCTCAACTTTCATTCCCTTGTTCCTTTATCAAGGAATCCTTCTGGGTAGTAACGGGTTTCAGACTCACATTGGTAGCAATAATCATCCTATCCCACGTAAACCCCGGAAACTCATCCCCAAACAACCCCTTCCTAACCGCACTATTCGCTCCATCCGCTCCCACAACAATACATCCCTCCCCACCGACCTTCTTCCGTTCTTTCACCACTTCTCCATCCTCACCAGTAGTAACCTCCACCTCAACCCAAGCGCCCTTTTCTCCCACCTTCCCATCCCCCTCCTCATTACCTCCCAAACCCGTATGCCCAACCCCCACAACCTTATGCCTCCACAACACCTCCACCCCGCGCTCCAAACACTCCTCAAGCATCAACTTCAACAAATCCTGCAACACAAGACAATGCGTCCTCATATCCTGCTTTTTCTCCTCACCCTCAGTCCCCAACCCCCAACCCCCCACCGGAACCCCCTCCAGCCCTTCCAGGGCTACCTCCCTCAACCCTCGCATATCAAACCCCCCCACCTCTTCAAAACTCCCCGGCTTCCTCCACGCCATCGTCGACACCACCAACCCACGCTCTCTAATCTTCTCGACGATGCCGGCGCGGATGAATTCGGGGATGCATGGCGTGCCGTAGTGGGCGGCGCGCGGTTGGGAGTCGAGTTCATGGGAGGCTTCGAGGATGGTGACGGGGATTGGGTTCGGTCGGTGTTTGGAGAGGAGGAGGGCGAGGAGGAGGCCGGAGGGGCCGGCGCCTGTTATTAGGACCTGTGATTGTCATTGGGGTATGGTTTAGTCAAGGTCTCAGGGAAGGGGAGGAGGTGGGGTTGGGGTTGGGGTTGGGGTTGGGGTGGTCGACTTACCCTCTTAAAGGGACCGGGTTGTTGTTCTTGGTCAGTCATGATGTTTCTTTTGGTCTTTGCTGGATTTGTCTCGGGGCAATGCTCACGAGACAAGAAGTTTAGTTGTACCTTGCCGCCCAGTTGGATTTGGGAATGCAATCGTTGTTATATCATCCTCCTCCGATACTCCCACGAGGTGCTTCCCCGCACCGGGGACCGGAAGCCACGAGGTCGGAGGGTAGCATCGCCTATGCGGGGAAGTCTTGTCTGCTCAAGTCTACACTACTATAGGTCAACGGTCCTTGGTCGCTTCGTTAGTTTCGGTAGCTTCTTCTGTCTACCGTGTTTTTGCGCAGATAGTTCGGATACCTGTCGAGTCTAGGGTCGCGTGACAAACCTCGGCGTGCCGAAGATTGGGGTTCCGATGCGGGGAGAGGGAGGGGCCGGCAATTGTGATTTGAAAGGAGTTATGATTTGGATAGAATCAACAATGCCACATCATCACCACTCGGAATCCGGCCCCGATCCACTCTCGGTCCACTCCGGATCCACTACGGGAGTCCGTCGCCCCTTCCCGCTCCCGGCGATACAAGCCACCGGACCCGTCTTGGCACGGAGTCCGGTCTATCGGTTCCGTCCTCTTTGTCTCCCTCGGCTACCCGTCTCCCGGTCTCAAGCGACCGAGCCACCGAAAGTACCAAGCTACGGTCCGGACCGCCGATCCCGCTTCTTTGACGGACGGCTCCCCTTTGACACATTTCAGCTCCCCTTCTTTCTGCACTTTCACCGTCGGCATGGCCGACCACCGCATCGCTGCATGGCCGCATCGCCGCACCGCATCAGATTCACGGATCGAGATCTCGATTCCCAAACCGCCAGACTGGTAGCATCGCATTTTCCAACCGAACCAGTTCGCTTGCGCTTCGCTTGCCTCCGCTTTGCCGGAGTCCGGGCAATTTGTTAGTTTTGTTAGTCTTGTCAGGCTTGTCAAGCTTCTCATCGAACGGAACGGCATGACTTGAGCATGGCCGCAAAATTCGCGGGAAACTTGAGAAATGCCATTTCGCTTCGTCTGGTCCGTCCCATTACATAACAGTCCGTTCCTTTGGGCCCATTGGGCTAGTAAACAGGTAAAGTGGGGTAACCCTGACCCTGTTAACAGCTAGTTCGTTGAACCACGATAGTCCTTGTTCTTTGGGCTTGGCTTGCCTTTGGCTCTTGTGGGCTGGCTGCCTGCCCTCTGCCCTACCTATTGGGTGTCCCTATTTGAAGAAATGGTACATTCGAAGCTTTTTGGATTCCCCATCAACGGTGCCAGGTGGTCGGACGGACTTCGGGGATCCGCACTCAGTGTTTTCAATCTTCGGGTTTTAGTGCCCGTTTTGTGTCCTTTCCGATCTTTGGGATATGCACCCCTTCGGACTTTTACAGCTTCATCTTCTGTCCCGGTCCTTGCTTGAGCTTGCGGCTCCTTTGGCGGTCATGGCAGGCCTGGCAGGAAGTCACCTATCGGAAATGCCGCCACTTGGAATCCCTTCCGCGAGCAAGGGAACGTCGTCGACAGTTGGGTTGAGTGTAACTTGGAATTGCGTTGCCGACTGGTTGTGACTGGTAGCAGACCGACCGGTCAAGCGCAATCCGGTGCAACTTCAACGTCAAAGCACAGGTTGGGATGAGATACCTGGCCTTATAGTAGCATTTGCAAGTGCGGCTCTTATCCAGTCTTCCAGGTAATATTTAGGCGACGTCCTTAGCCGGATCGCGATCCTATTAGTGGCTTTTCTTTGACAGCCACCGGTGATGCGGTTACTGGTCCGGACGACTCGCGTGCTCCAATCTTCCAGTGCCATTGACGACCCGTTCAGGGGCTGCTGTTCGAAAGTCTGGAATGTCTGGGAGTCTGAAACAGGAGAGAGGCCGACGGAGTTCGGACTTGGGTTGTTGGATTGGTAGGATGAGGGCACTAGGGTAACTATCAAACCATAGTGAACTCGAACACACCGAAAAGAAAAGTGTCAGAACTGGCTGGTTATGAACCTCCTGTCTTTCCTGAACGCGGTGCCGGGTACATAAGTAGCTGGAAACGTAGGCGAATAGTGGACTTGACGTCATTTCTCATCGCTTCAACAAGATGAAATTACATGGCAAGATCGGTGAAAGGGAACTAGACCATAGTACCGATAATGACCGGCCACGCTGACCCAAGTTACGAAACCCGGAATCGCTCCCACGGGCCCGAATGCCCGTGACTGACGGCAGCGAAGGAAAGAACTGCCACATGCGCGCCTGGATGGCATACATACCTATCACGATCGCGACACGATCGCGACACGAAGTATGTACCTGTATGAACGGATGGAGTCCGTGGTGGATTCCGTCTCACTTTCTACCACCAAGACCAAAATCAAGCATTTCCGTTCGATAGTTTACGATGGTTCCACTGTTCGTCGGGAGGAGTGGATTTCGAGAATCCGTACCTGCATCCGATCCGCCGCCAACTCCGTATTTTCGGGTTTTTTTCGGCCGTGGGAGGCTGAGATTCTGAGGCTCAGCGCAGCGCCGCGGAAATACCATTTGCAGAACTTTCTTTTTGGTTGTCGTGCCTTCAGCCAGTGAGACAGCTAAAGAGGGCACTATTCTAGGACGGCAGCAAAACGGCAGTGGCTGACACCCAGTGAGCGCCACCCGACCGTAGCTTCCGTCTCTGGATCAGATCCCTTTGACCTCGGGCCTTTCCCGTTTCCGCCCTGAATTCGAAGCGATGCGACGATATATCATAGTATCTCACTTAAAGTCCTCCATTATCCATGTGGTCCATGCTGGTCTGTCATTGACGAAATTGTTAGGTTCGGTCAGGATGTCAGGATTCAGCCCTGGCGATTTTGTCCCCTGGAGTCTGTGCCTGGAGTTCGGCTCAGGGCATTGAAATCTGGAGGATGAATTTCCCTGATCATAACGACTGGGGGATCGGGGGTCTCTCGGATCATGGCGTGACCGGCCGAGCTACGATCTTCGTCGCCCATATTGTCCACAATCCACTTTGCCCAGGGGCCTAGAATTGTCAATTCTCATTTTTCTTGCCCTTTGTAAGGGTTCATGGTTAAAGGACTTGTAGGGACCAATCCAACCACTGAGCGCGAGCGCGTGCCTGGCACTACCGAGCAAAACTAGCATTCAAGCGGCGGAAAATCGACGAACAGGAAGCTTATCGCGCCTAGATTTCCCAGGTCGCGTGGGGGTTTTTGGCCGATTCTTCGCTTGGTGTTGTACCTGCGAGACTCACTGAATCGAACAAATGCAAATTTCTTGGCCACGTGTAGTTGGAAAAAACTCCGAAACTCCGGCATAGTCAGTAGAGATCATGAAAGTTTGGTTGATGGATGACTGCAACTCCTTTTCCTTTTTCCTATGGTGCAAACTTTTCGATTCGGTATTTGCATCACGGATCACGGTGACGAGGACTCGGTACCATGTTTTCAACCGTGAACCGAACAACAACCGAGAATATGTACCCACGCAGTGACCTTTCCTGCCTGGCCCTGCCACTGAATGGATAGTCGTCGTCGGCTCGGGCTCTTGTTGTTGTTGTTGTCGGCACGTCCTAGAGCTTACCGACACCGTGAAAGCCGGGAAAGAGGCGGAAAATGTGGATTCGGCAACGAAATGGGAGAAAGGGTTTCATGTTGATGGACAGCTCCAACAGCGGACTAGTGGCAGCTAGAGAGGCTGAAGACGGCTCTAGTAAACCTTTAGGACAGAACATGGAGAGAAAAGAATCTGAAGCCATCTCCGAAACTCTTTTCACTGTGTCCATTGGTCGTCGGCCCGCAAGGTTTCCGTTTTTGCCCGGGCAGCCGTTCAACCACTGAGAAGACTCGCTATCCGTAGGCGAGTGCGACGTGCATGACTCGGGTAAATGGCGAAATGGAATGTCTGAAACGGGAAGAGATGGGCGGGAGATGGCGACGCTGACGGTTTGTAAAGTCAGTAAGCAGTGGGCACATGCAGTGTCAAGGAAAAGAGGGGCGGATGTGAGAGCAGAGACGGGAGCTGAGGGCAGCGAGGGAAGATATTCCCATCTGAAGAATACACTTTCATGCAAACTGGGATTCCCGTCGGCCAAAAGGTTGCCAAGGTAAAACCTCGGTTATGGCCGGCTTACGTTGTGTTTCTTTTTTAAGCTTGGTGGACTGTGGAGGTTGTTGATGGGAACTCCACCTCCGCTAACAAAAACAGCTTGACCACTCGGTCTGCAAGTGTTAGTGCGATAGATACACGGCCCATGTTTGACCATCAGCAAATACCGCAAGTACTTGAGAGAAGCTGCCATACGAGGCATATCTCCAATGGGAAGCCCTCATTTTCCTAGTTAGCTAGCGAACGAGTGTTAGCGGTAGTCCCAGACGCTGCCAGTCTTGCCAGATGAACCGTTCCTACGTACAAGGTACAATTTAACCGGGCGCAAAGGTTTCATTCGGGCAACTGCCATATTAATCATTTGCCGATGAAGCCTATGAAGGGTATATGAAGTCTACCCGGAAGCACGAGAGTTCGCCCCGGTTAAATAATAACGTTGTTTTTGGGACAGTTCTGAACGGCGAGTCGGCGACCAGAGGACACCCAAGACAGGCCAGAACTTTCCCGGGGACCTGGTTGCAGACGAAGATCTTTGCCTCTTCTATGCATGGAAATGGAACATCACACGAGGGACAAAGCCGTCCCGTCGAGGGTGTGCTCGCCCATGACAGAATTGATGAGACCTTACGCTGTACTTCTTGCGGGTCGAACGGGCCAACTGGGTCTCATCAATTTTGTCAGGGACGAGGTGTGTTGCGTGGGAGGTGTGGGTGGCTGCAACGGATGGCAACGGTCGGACGGAGTTGACCGGGGGTCGACTCGAGGGGGCCAAAAGCAAAGAAGGGGTGCCCTCGGTAGTCACCTGCATAGCGCCGACATTATCACGATACCACATACCTAACACGGAGACAGTCCTAACTGCCTGATGATAATAGCTCGAGATAATCTGCAATCAGGCAGGTGCAATTGCTCTGCGGTATAGCGTCGCAGTGTCGTACTCGTATCGATAGGGCTTGGGATGATAATCAGGGCTTAGTTTATTAGGGCTCAGGGCCCACAACCCCCAAACCACGAGTTGGGATGCCATGCCGTGGTTGGTGGAGGACTACAGTAATCGTGGAGAGAAACGTGGCTCACCCTAGTTGTGGATGCTTGGCGCCGAATATTTTAGCGTCCTTGGTGGGAAGAGAGCGTGTGAAAGTGCTCGGTTGTGATTTGGTGTTGATGGCCGGGAACGGTGATGATCATTGGCACAGACCAAGACGGGAATTGATGCAAAATGACCGAGAAACCAAACTGCCGGTACGAACTCCAAGACTCCAAGAAAAAAGGGTCTGAGACCTCTTGTGAGACCCCAAATTGTTCTGTTGCATCCGACGCTGTGGTTGAAACCATCCATGGACTTGCCGTTCGCTTGTGTTGCCCTATCTGTACACACGCATCGGCACATACACAGCAGATGACAGACGGGATGGTTGTTCAGGCACACCAATGATCTCTCAAATGTACCTTACATTCTTGTTCTGTTCCTGCTTCTGATTTTCCCTACGAAAAACAAATAATCTCCACCGAGGCTCGTCCCGAAGTTCCATGACATCTGATCATCATCTTCAAAAAAAAAAAAAAAAGACCGCAGAACTGTCGTCAATCTCAGTTCGCCAATCGTTTGACTAATCGCGTGTGGGGCAAAGTGGGCCGCATCAAAGAGAGGAAAAGCGCACGGCCACAAGTTGGTCAGCCCCTGTCGGTCCTTGGCAGTCCTGTCAACTGTCTCTTGGCAGCTGGATCGCTTCACAGCTGAAAGCCGATGCTGTCTCATCCCACAATTCGTTTCGACATCCATCCCCATCCATCCTCAGCCATCCCACATAGATCAAAGTCCACCTTCTTAACGCATCCACAACCATGCGGGTCACGATGCGAGTCTTCATCTGCCATCTTCCCTTCTCTCGGACAAAAATGTTTGGTCGCCTTTTTTGTGGTGGATCCTGGCGATTACAGACATCATCGAAATTCGGGATGAACAGTCAACAGTCGGCCAGACCTTTGCGCTTTGACTCCCCCGGTAACCGAAGAGAGGTCCTTCTTCTTTCGGCATGGCAGCCCTTTTTGTGTGACGGGAGTCCGGCCCTATCCGCCAGGTCCTGTACTATGTAATGAGCCTCAGGGGGAAAGCAGGGGCAGTTTCTGATTCAAAACCCGTAGGTGTCTTTCGTTGCTACGGCATGGTGACCAAACGGGTTCTAGTTCTAGTTACTGATAAACAGGACCTCAATGGACCTACGCTGATCCGCATAACACTTGCAGAAAACGGACTCCACCAATGTCCCACATTCAACACCGCCAGAGCCCCCATCTCCATGATGCCGCAGACATGGCTCCCCATACACTCGCGATGCCCTTCCGTTCTGAGAATCCCCGACAAGGTCAAACCCCTGGGACAATGGGGCTCGAATCGGTAAACTCCCCTCTCTGGGGACGACTCCGTCCGTCCTTGAAAGGAAGGTTGTTCTTGGCGCAGGGTCGACAGCATCTTTAATCCTGTGGTTCCGCTGTCCCAAGAGGTTCCACAGTCTCTCTTTCTTGCTCCTCTCTCTGTTTTTCCACGTTATCTGATCCATACGCCAAACGCCGTCCATATTCGACTCGAACATCAAGAATCCGGCCCGTGTCCGGGTTTCCGAATACCCTCACCCCGACCACGTCGACGACTGTGTGACCGAAGGGTTGGAGCATGCCTCAGTATTCCTAACCATGGGATCCCTCCGAACCACAGTTGCCATTCTTGGCCTGTGCCTATTCTTGTTCTTCACCAATGTCGCCACTGCCGAAAAAATCATCGAGACGCCACCAATCAGTATCATGGAGGCCTTGGAGGGCTTGCCAGAATGCGCTGTAAGAACACCGACGCCAACGCCGCCATGAGCACCAAGCACCAGCATATCTAGTCACCGATCATCCACCGTCGAACCCAAAATTCACCGAGTCTACGTCGACATGCATGCCGAGAATCACAAGCTGAACAGTGTCTTTTCCATATAGCTCACATGCCTCGTCGACACCGTCAACTCCGTGGGAACATGCGGCACTCTTACTCACCCCGTTCCCAACCTGGCCGACTGTGTGTGCCACAGCCAGCAAATCAGCGACGTTTCGACTGCGTGTATCCATGGGGCTTGCACTGTGAAGGAATCTCTTAGTGAGCACCTCCCATGATTCCCTTGTTAAAGTGAAGCTAACCCTCCCCGAAGCCGCCAAGAACATCACCTCATACCTCTGCCACGAGCCCATCAGGAAGAACAACACCATCATTCCCGTGCTTTCCGTGTTCCTCGGCCTTGCACTGTTCGCAGTCGTTCTGCGCGTGCTGGCCCGTCTGTTGACCAGGGCTTATTTTTGGTGGGATGATTTGTGCAACCTGTTCGCCTTCATCGGTTGCATTTGTTTCAGCGCTCTCAACTTCGAATCGGTCAACCATGGCTACGGTATTGATATCTGGTTTGTCAAGTTTGACGATATCACCACGATTTTGAGGGTAGGTCTAATCTTTTGGCTCTTTGTACTGCTTCGGACCAACTAACAGGGGTCACACAGTTATTCTACGCCAACATGTTGCTGTACACCGTCTCCCGCTTCTTTGTCCGGGCGTCCATTATCCTCTTCTACCTCCGCGTATTCCCCAAGGACAACAAGCTCAGTCGCATTCTTACTTGGACCATGGCCTTCAACGTTGTCTACAACTTCAGCTTCTTGTGCGCCGTCATCTTTCAATGCCACCCTATCAAGGAGTTTTGGCTGCAATGGTCGGGAGAGACTAAAGGCCACTGTAATAACGTCCAGGCAATTGTCTGGTCCGCTGCCGCTACTGGTATCGCCTTTGACGTTTGGTTGCTTGTCTTGCCGTTTCCTCAGCTCTTTGCTCTCAACCTCCACTGGAAGAAGAAGATCATGGGCTCTTTGATGTTCAGCGTTGGTGCTTCGTAAGTACAGAACCGTCTTTTAGTTGCAGCAGGTTACTAACTTTGTGTGGTAGTGTCATGATTATCAGCTTGATCAGACTCAAGACCATTCCCACATTCACGAGGGCCGAGAACCCAACCAGTACGTTCTGACCTCGATTAAGCAGCACGGATGAACCCACTAACACATATAACAAACAGAGGACATTGCCGATCTTTGCATCTGGTCTGGCGTCGAAATCGACGTCGGCGTCATCTGCCCCTGTCTTCCCAGCATGCGACTGCTGTTCCGCAAGCTGCTCCCCAGCCTCCTCGGGTCAACAAACAAGTACGAGCTCGAGCCCGTGTCGGCCAGCGCCAGCACCGCCATCAACAGGAGTCTTGCCCGCAAGAGCAAGCCCATGTTCAACGAGCCCACAACGACGGACCACAACGGCCTCCACGCGGGCCACGAACACGACGGGTCGTCGATAGGGACCAAGTTTACGCATGATGATGACCACTCGCAGCGGCACGGTGCGAGCTGCGAGAGCGTTACCGAGTTGGTTACTTCTGACTCGGATGAGGATTTCAAGAAGATGGGGTCCAAAGTATGATAAAAGTTATCTACGAATGAAGTGCTTGTTTTAAGCGGGGTTTTGCTTGGGAGTTTTCTTTTTTTCTTTCTTTTTTTTATGTCTGTCCTCGAGGATACCAATAATACCTGATCAGACCTGAACAACAGCCATGGTCACACACACACACACACACACACAAAACTTGTTCGCGTCTCTCCGAGTTATGGAAAAGGCAAAAAGGCTGAGAGTCAACACAGCACACATCTTAATGATTTAATTTCCGTGTTACGTTTATTATGGGTTGATGGGATGGGATGGGTATCATGGATGGATTTGGAGGGATACCAAAAGGGACTTGAAAAAGGGAATTTGAGCGATGGGATCGGATGGATGGGACTTTTAAAAGGGACATGGAGGATGGATAGGAGATTGGGACGGAGGGAGAGATACATGCATGGATGGATACCCGCCGGCTGGGAGGTGGACAGCACACATACATATAACATATACGTTACTTGAACTGACTACCTATGTACCGTCAGATCATAGATCAAAATGATAGAGTATAGTGTACGGACGGGGTTACTTACTAGACTCACTGTCTCTACAAATCAAAATCAAAATCGAATGTTTAAATCAGGGAATGAATGGGTGGGGGGGGGGGGGGGGGGCTCAGGACAGAGATCATTTGCATATGGAAGTAAGTGCATGGAAATGGAAATGACGGACACTGCAATCTTTTTTAGTTACAGTGCCTCCCGCTTATGGAGAATTCCATGAAGGAAGGAGCAATGCCTCCTGCATATTACGGTCTAAGGCGAAGACCCCAATACCTTAGGCAAGTAGTTCGTTCCTTCCCGACCTACAGTTACCAGGCAGCGAGGAAATACCCCCTTCTGCTTTGTCCTGTCAAGAGTTAAGTGGCTGCCGAAATAAATTGATTGTATTGAGTTTATAATAAGCCCCTGCTATAGACCGAAGTCATCGGAGCTGTCGCCGTGTCACCATGTTACGGAATGGACTCAGCTTACCGCGGCCTCTGAAGGCCGGTGAAAAGTGATGGAAGCCGGACGCCAGGCCGGATGGACGAGACTGGAGCGGCGGGTACATCATATACGTAGAGGTATTCTACACCTTCCCTCCCTCGCCCTCCGCCAAGGTACCTGCTCCTTCATTATTATCAGCACACACACCTTTTCTTTTCTCCGCTTGCAATTTTTTCCTTAGGTAATCTCGTTCATGCACATCGAACGCTAGTACACATCTTCAAACATCGACACCTGCCACTTGTTAACAAGTCGTTCTTGACTTTCGAGCTCAGTCAGAGCAGAAAAAAAGATGCGAATTTCAGTTAGCTAGGTAAGGTACCTATGAAATGATTATCAATTCCTAAGTAAGATGTAGTCTACCTTAGTCACTTGACCAAACCGTCGGGGTCGTTCATCTCACGATAGTTATAGACGCTGACAAATCAAGTTGTGGAAAAAAAAAACGGGAACAAGCCAAGCCCACTTTTAGCTGCCTTACCTCCTACTCGCCTTATAACTTGAATCCTAGCGTCTATAACTATCGTATGGTGAACGGTTCGTTTGTAGGTAGGTACGTGTTGGGCTCGGACTACCTCTAGAGAGAAAGACGGGACCTGTGGAACCGAAGACAAGACCTGTGAAACCGAAGACAAGAAGCATTTAAGATGCGAAGGAAAGCATGAGACGAAACAAAGTTCAACCCGACCGAGTAACCAACCGACAAGAAACAAAACGTTGATAGGTACCATAGAACTAACCGAAATGTCTGGTCCAAACCGGAAAACAGGAAAAATCGCAGACTGAGACAGACAGAACCGCTGAAAATTTTGAACCAGACCAACCCTTCAGACAACACACACGAACCCAGTTTCGAAAGGCCGGCAGACTGCAATATTCCAGCAAACTCCGCCAGCCTTCCTTTCTGCCTCCTTCCTCTTCCATCTTCTCCCACTCCGACTCAACCCTCATCCTCCTTCAGCCTTTCCCTTCCCCCTTTCTCCCTTCCCCCTTTCTCCTTATCCCCCTACCCCCCTCCTACACTCCAACCTCGCCATTGCCCTCTTATACCCTCCCCTTCTTCAGCGTCGCGAGTTTCTTCTCGCAAGCCGACGTCTTCTTCCCCTTCTGAACGCTCTGATGTCTGACCAAAAAGTCGGGCCTCCCCGCCCTGAGCTCCGTCCCGCATGCGGGGCACACGATCGGGTCCAGCGACAGTCCGATGCTTTTCGCGTACTCGGGGTGGGTGGTGATGTAGTGCTTCTTGAGCTCTTTGGAGTGACCTTCGTACCCGCAGTCGAGAGGGCAGGGCTTTTTGGCGGGATATTTTCTGTTGGAAGAAGAGGAGGACGTAGAGGTGGAGGTGGAGGTGGATGGCGAAGGGGAAGGGGCAGAGGACGATGCTGATGATGGTGAAGGGGTGTAGTTGGTGGGTGATGAGAGTGGTGAAGGATGTGAGAGAAGTGAAGTGGGCGATAGTGGGAATTGAGTTGGTGGTGGGTATTGGGTAAGTGATGGCCAGGCACCGACACCGTTCATAGGTGCCGCGGGGACCATCATTGTCTCTGGCGGTGGTATGGCTGTAGTCAGTGTAGTGCTGCTGGCAAGTTGTTGGTTGCATTGAGCGTGGATGAACGGCTGGTATTGAACGAATGGCTGTTGGTGAACGAATGACTGTTGGTGAAAGAATGGCGAGTCTGCTGCGTTCTGTTCTTCATGTCCAGGTATGAAAAGTTCCTCTTCACCATACACATATCCCTCCCCCTCCAACTGATCACGATGCTGCTGCAGCAATGGGAATCCCTCACGGTGTGGACCAGCCAACCCACTGGCATGGGAATAAGGCCAGCCCAGCTGGTGTGAACTCTGGGTAGAATCGCTCGTCCTCTAAGTCTCGGAGCTAGGATTGCCATTGCTTTGCATCATGAAAACTGGGGGGTTGGGGATAGAGGCCATGGTGTTGAAGTCATACACCTGGTCCATATTGAGTTGCGCCTGGTTGTAGATATTGGCATAGATATCTTGGAGAGCAGCAAGCTCATTGGCTGGCATGGCCATATTCCAAGGTCCAGGCGTCTCCGTGAAGACCCCATGCTGCGCGGCCGCAATGGCGTGCATGGTGTCACCAGGTGCATCGCCCAGGCCTGCGGGGTTCTGTGACACAACCAGCGAGTGTGGCTCCAATCCCGGAGGGGAGAAGTCGACGTCATTGGGGCTTTCGGGAACGCTTCCGGCGTACGACGAGAAGCCTGATGAAGTGGACATTGAGTTGGTGATGGATGGAGAACGGGCCGAGCCGCCGTCCTCGACGTGAATCCAGTCACCCAGGTCCACAACGTCCTGCGTGGATACCGCTGCAACTTGTTAGGTCTTGCATGGCACCGTCGTGGGTAGGGTGAGGGGGAGAAGTACCTCCATCCAAGTCCAACAGCGTCAACCGGGGGTCAATACAAGCAATCATTCCACCCCCGTCTCCAGATGGAACGCTGGCGCTCATGGCGTGAGACCGAGCCGCAATGTGCGGAGGGACTGCGGTGTAAGTGTCGGTTGTTGTCAAGGTGGTGTGTGATTATGTAGCTTGGCGTATCGTTGATGGTGCTGCCCGCAGGAAAGAGAAGAGGGGGAGGGGGAGAACAAACGAGGCCTACTAAGGCGAGAGAGGCCTTTTTAAATCCACTTTGACCAGACTTGACAAGGATGGCGCCGTGAGTAAAAAGAAACAGGAAGACGTCAACAGAGCTGAGGGGGCTGTTTGGGGCTGTAGGCCTCTCCCGTATGCCTCCGTCTGCCTCCGTCTATCAATAGCAGTGACCCGTCAGGTTTGACCACTTGGAGTCTCGAATATCCAGCAACAAACGGACGATATCTTTTGAGAAGTGAAGAGAAAATCGCGAGAAAGATGCCTGGGCCAAAGAGTGGACAACACGCCATCCTCATTCGGTAACCGGCCTGATCGTGGTTTGCTTCGACTTCGCGGGCTTGCAGATGGCGTGCAGGAACGTCGGGCCTCGCGCAGAACGATGGGGCAGATGTCGTCGGTTGTCCCACTTGCATTATTCGTGATCCTCGCTCGTCCAGGACAAATAAACGTGGACTCCAGAGCACGATGTCAACGGCAGATTGACAAGACACCAACGAGTTTGTAGGGCTGTAAACAGCTATTGGGGACTATGAATGACCATAGGGACGAATAAAAGGAATAAAAGTCATGAGAGATATGAAAACCGTCTTGGTGTTTACGGCGATGTTATGGTTTTGATAGTCTGGCCCGGCTGCAGTCTACATTAATTTGTCTTGGACGAGGTCTGGATGCTAGACTTACTGACAGTGCACGGACTGTCCCGCCAAGCTTGCAAGCCACATAACCGTAATCCATCTGCGGCAGTGCATCATCCCGCTTTGTGGATATCCCTGTCCTGTCTGCCTCCGTTTCAGATGAAATGATTGGTGTAGATAAGTGGAGAGCGGGGGCTGGTGGAGGGGCATCGTTGGTGGGGAAGGACGGGCGGACGGGAGGACGTCACTTTCATCCAATGCTCAACTGACATCTGGACGCCTTCTTGACGCCTTATCCTGACAACATGTGTTGATGTCCAAACACCAAACACGGCAAAAGGAAGGTCGGGAAGAAAGAAAAAGAAGATGTCTCAGATGATCATCGTCCGTGATTGCGCTGACTTTGCCAAAGACCATCCACCAAATTATTTCTGCACCGGCAAACGAAAGCCCTGATATCGTCGAGGAGAATCGAAAGACAGCCACGTTGCCCGCGCAATCACTGGAACTTCCTCACCATCTCTGGATTTTGACACAAGAGCAAACAGAGCGCTGAAGATCCCGTCCTCGTTCCCCAGGCATCACTGAAACCGCCCTGCCGCTCCCGGCCGCCGACCATGGAAACCATGGAAACCTCAAACATCCAATATGGCACCCCAATCGAGCTGACACCAAAAGTTTTCCACCGCTTCTACGAGCCTATCATGCTCCTCGAAGCTCTCGGGGTATCCGTCCGCGAGCAATTGACCGTTCCCTCCCAGTCCATGCACGTTGACGTCGAGGATCCCAAACAACTCTATCAAGCCTTCGTCTACAAGCTTGCCCATGTCTGTGATCGCGAAAAGGGCGGCAAAACGGTCACGTCTATTATGATCCTCGACACTAGCAATGTGCTGACGGATGAGCCCGAGTTCACCTATGTGTTTGGTGTCAACCAAGCTACGCCTCAGCATCTGGAGCACACAGCTTCGTTTTTGCATACGGTTCTGAAAAAGGTAGCTGTTGCCCCGCCGGTTACCGATACCGAGGGGAGAACAGCGGCGGAGAGGGAGCTGAGACAGATAGTGCTGAGGTTCAATAGGCCGAGGGTGAGGTTCTATCTTCAGTCATTGAGGGATAGGGCGAATGTGTGTTTGAGCCGGTGTCTCGCGGAAGACAAGGAGGAGGATCGTGAGATTGCAAAGGTGTTGGAAGATCTGCTTTACTCAGAGAACTTTAGGGTCACGGACATGACGCCCGAGGCGGAGTGTAAGTCATTCACCACTTCCATGTACCGACATGCCACCATCGAGAGCGACGCCAAGTCGTGATCTACAAGTCCACGGGCCACAAAGCTAACGATCACAGACGACCAAAAATGCAAAACCATCTTTCGCCAACTCGCCAACATCTTCTCCTCCAAACGCCTTAACGACATCCTCCTCGCCCGCGCCGCCGCCGGCCGCTCGGCCATGCAGGGCTACACCAGCATGGCCTGCTGGTCCGACCTCGTGCACACCGCCCTGCGCATCCTCGCCTACCGCGCTTCGGTGCACTACTGTTTCCTCGCTCGGGACAAATGGCCGCAGCTCTTCCAAACCAACCCCCGCATCGTTGCCATTCCTTCCGGTGATCTCCGAGACACGCCCCGACGAAACAAATCCCTAAAGGCCGAGGGGATTGTGGGTAGGATGACTTCCAACCCGAAACTAATGGCCATCTTCAAACGCTTCGTCGAAGACTTGCAAATCCACAATCTGGACGACAGACTGGTAGAAGCCTATAGAAACACACCCCTAGCCGTGCACTCCGAAGTCCTGCTACACCATTGGCTGCTCGCCGATCACGGGAAAGGCGAAATCAGTCCGACCATGTTCTTCAACTCGTGGCCGTACATCGGCTCAAGCAAGCCCACCTGCAAGCTGTGCAAGTACTACTTTGAAGAATCCCGGTCAGGCGTGGAGCACAGGGCAAGCCACGGGAACTTGTATCCCAAGTGGCGATTACCAGACGTCTACGACTTCCACGGCCCCGATGCAGTCAAGAGGAGGCAGATCATGTTGGACAGGATCCAGGAGCGGGTGAGGAAGGACGTTTTTAACGCCATCAAAAAGAAGAGCCCGCTGAGCTATAAGCACGAAGACTCAAACACTTTGTCGGCCACGATGCACCTAGACGATCGGTGGACGCAAAACCAGACAGACGCCGGGACAGACGCCGGGACGAGGGTAGGCACGGTGGCGGATTGGGCTGAGAATGCGTCTGTTATCGTGCATCGAGCTGATGCGGAGCCGGTGCCGGGAATTATGAATGACGTTGACAGCATTGCGTCCCTGGACTCCATGGAGGTTAGTGTTGACAACCTCCGGGGCTATCGTCTGCATGAGAAGGTTGACGAGGTCGATATGCGGGCTCATACGGGTATAGAGCAGGATGAAGACGATGATGATGATGACGATGGGGGAGGGGCGGTTCTCTAATAATTGGAAGGGGATTTGGCTTGGACGCAAGTTCTTAAAGCAGACTGCATTCCTGCTTTCTCTCGTCGACATCGATGATCAGACCCATCCAGAATGAATAGTGTTTACATGCTCCATCATACCTTGCCGGCCTTCAACATCTCATACTCAACACTCGCCATGATAAACGGCCCAACGCCAATCAACGAGTTCTCAACCCTCTTGATGCCCGTGTAATACTGTCAACGTCGTCAGCAAATATCCTTCACCCATTAACCCTCTTAAGTTTTCTTACGGGAAACTTCATCACAGAGAAAGAACTCACCTCAAAATCCCCCTTCCCATCCAAACTCCCCACCCTAACCGTCCCTTCCCAATTCACCACCTCCTCCCCATCCTTCCCCCTCATAACCTTCAAAAACTCCCTCACCAACCCTTCATACGCCCTCGTCGCCACCCCCACCAATTCCCCATCATCCAAATACCCCTTCCTCACCCCCTTAAGCAGTCCATAAACATACATCGCACTCCCACTACTCTCCACATAATTCCCCTTCTCCCTCCCCCTTTCCCCACCAAATTCCCCATCCATAACCAACCACCAACCCCCCGTTTTCCGATCTTGCGTCTCCTTCAACGCCTTACCCAATTGCCTCGCCCACTTGACCAGCTTCTCATACCCCTCGTGTTCCGCCGGAAACCAGTCAAGAACGTCGACGAGAGCCATGAGATACCACCCCTGCGCTCTGATCCAAGTCAGTGGGCTCGCTCCCGTTTTGGGATCCGCCCAAACCGCTTTTTTGGACGAGTCATAGCCGTGCTTGATCAGACCCGAGGTTTGGTTCCGGCAGTGCGTTTCGACGAGCTCAAACTGCCGTAGGATGTCATGCCAGCTTCTTTGCTCGGCGGCCGAAGAAGTCTGGTTGACAGGAGGGGCAGTAGTAAACAAGGCCGTATAGCCCGCGTAAAACGGCTCAGCCATGAACAACCCATCCAACCACATTTGCTCGGGGTATTTGGGGTCTTATTGCCAGAACCCGCCCTCTTTGTTTCGCTTTTGTTTGTTTACCAACTGATCGAACAAGAAGTCCAGGGCCGCTTGATACTTTTCCCTCGTCAGCGTATTGGATGCAGGCGTACTGATGTACAGGAACAAAATGGACGAGGCAACGCGGATGTTCTCGAGCTGATGGTCTGCGTAGTCCCAAGACACAAACGTGCCGTTAGGGAGAAGGAGGGTGGAGATTTGGGTGGTTATATGGGATAGATATTGGGCGGAGGAGGAGGAGGAGGAGGAGGAGGAGGAGGAGGAGGAGGAGGAGGAATGGGAAGAAGAGACGATGGCCTCGAGAGAGCGGTAAAAAGTTGCTTGATCGTAGTAGCGCGTGGCGGGTGAGGAGAGGTTACGGGATATAATGCTGGTGGCCATGAGGGTTGAGTATTTGGGATTGGGTTCTGCGCGGGGGAGGGGCAATGGGGAAGGGGCGGCTAATGCCGTGGCTGCCGTGGCGGCGAGGAGGATGGGAAGGCAGATGAGCCGCGGCATCCTGGCTGACTGTAAGGTTTTGAGCTGGTGAGCTGGTGAGTAAATAGAGCAGCGATGCCGCGACATGTTGCCTATCGGAGGGATTGAGGGAAGAAGTTTATACCGCAAACATCCTGTATAGCTTTAACGGGCGGGGATGTCGGAACCGGCCCACTGGGTGACATTGGCGGGACGGTACAGTCATGATACTGCAGGTGCAATCAACGGACGGGATAGTTAGGTGGTCGTTGGAGGGTGGCAACGGTACGATATCTCGACGTTAAACCCGGATATGAAGTGCGATACGTGGATAAACCCGAGTCTCCTGCAAGCACCGTCCATCCATGATGATCACCCTGCAAAGCGACTTGGGAGCAACAGAGTATATATCACTTGAGAGTTGAGGGGTATAAGCCAGGATTTTGAGTGTTGAACCACTTGTATTTTCCTTCTTCTTTATTTTATAAGTACCAATATATATATATAATATTAACGCCGTTAACGGTTGTTATAGTAGTATATATTTATAGGGTAAAGGGTATTAAAAATTCGTATATTTTAATAATGTATATTATCGCCCTTATCCTTCGGTTATCGAGACCGATTATATAGTAGTTGGGGTGTCTACGGATCCGCCTTTAGGTTAGGGGTGTTCTTCTTCTTCTCCTTCCCTTGTACTTCAACCACCACACCTCAACCCACCACACATCACCCACAACCAATCCCCCCCCCCCTTTCTCCCAATGCGTCGCCAACTACCTCACACTCCCCCTATGCACCCCCGCCAACCACGTCCTACTCATGAACCCCCTCACCCTCTTCCCCCAAACCATAAACCCGACCAAAGCCAAATTATTAACCAACAACAAGCCGCCAAAAACCCCCGCAATCATCACCGCAAAACCCCTTTCCACCACCCAATCCAACAGCTTCAACCCCATCCCAAAACTAACCGCCTGCTTCCCCAAATTCATGGCAATCAACATCTCACTCACATTAGCAGTATAACTATCAATACTATACGCCAGCACAAACGTAAAGTAAAAGTACCCCGAGAACGTAGTCATGGCGCTCCCAGCGAAATACGCGAACCAGTGCAGGTTGCGTTCGGCAGCGAACCCGAAAACCATAAGACCGGCCGGGCCGATAAGCATCACGGGGAGCATCACGCCCAGACGCATTTCGGCTTCGCGGACGCCGCCGTTGCGGCGGGTGAGGCGCGCCGCCAACAGGTCCGAGGAGGAGGTGAAGGGGATGGCAAGGATATAGCCGGATAAGGAGCCGAGGGCGATGAGACCCGACGACGTCTGCGACCAGGAGTAAGGCGGGGAAGTGATTTTGAGGGGGAAGATGAAGTTGAAGGTTAGGGCGCCGAGGCCGATGTAGATGCCTGAATGGAGTTAGATTTTTTGTTTGAGAGGTAGGTAGGTACCTAGGGAGAAGGGGGGGTGCGGGCGGGACTGACCGTAAGTGGTGATAACCCAGAAGACGTGGGGCACGAGGAAGTAGGTGAAAGAGCGGGCTATCATGAGGAAGAAGTGGCTGTCTTGTTCCCAGACGCCCCAGAACTTGAGCGTTTGGATGAACGTCTTGCGGCGCGGTGGAAGGTCCTCGGAGGAGGAAGTCACTACTACTAGGTCGGATGCCACCACCTCTTTGTCGTTTAGGGAGGAGATGGAACTGCGAGGTGCTTCTTCCGGTGCCGCCTTGCGGTGGTACGTTGTTTCCTCGACGACGAAGAATGCGAGCATGAGTAGTGCTCCGGCAAAGGCGAATTCGACGTAGAAGAAGAGGCGCCATGAGTAGTCGCCGTCGATGAGCATGTAGCCAGCAAACAAGGGGCCAGTTACGCCAACACAGAGGCAAACCGTGTAGATGCCCAGCCGCTTTCCACGTTCGTGTAGGTAGAACATGTCGTTGACGAGCTGGACGGGTAGAGCTTCGCAAACCGATGCACCGAAGCAGTGGATGACACGGCAGGCCATCAGAGAGGCATAGGTCTTGGACTGGGCGCAGCCGATGAGACCACCACAGTACTGTGGCTGTTGTTAGCTTCGGTTTTAGGGAAAGACTCCTTAGTTCTTACCAGAAGCAATGAAGCGAGCATGACTGGTCTTCGGCCGATCTTGTGGTACAGTGGAACCATGAGAAGGGAACCTGGTATCTTCCTTCAGCATTTATGTCTTCAAATGGGATAGAGAGTTGTTCTACCGAATCCATAGGCAAGGTTGGCATAGTTGACAAGATCGCTTGCTGCAGTGGGGGTGACGCCGAACTCTTGGATGTAGATGCCGATGTATACGGACGGTCCCTGCAAAGCCGAGTTACTCAGAAAGGAGTAGAGAGAGCAGACGACGAGGATGAGCATCTTTCGGGTTTGGCTCCACTGAAGGGGATCATTGGGGTCGTTGGCTGGCACTGGAAACAGCGCCTGTCCATAAGCTGTGTCATCGCCCTCTGAGCTTTTGTTAGCATGAAGTGTAGCAGCATCACGAGAAGACTGTTACTAACCGGCAACCTGCAAGTTGACAGTGCCGGGAATGTCTCCCTCCTTCGCGTGGCTTCCACGTGGGTTAGTAGGGGTTCAAATCCATCAACGGCAAGGGCCAAGATTTACCTGTGCGCAAGGTGCCTCCCCGTTGTCTTTGCTTGATCAGTTGTCATGATGCCTTTTGCTCTCAGGTATTTCCTTTGCTTCTGGCGCAGCAGAGGAAAAAAGATCAAGTCGGAAGGTCAAAAGAGAAGATGTCCCAATGGTGGCAGTATTAGTATGTGCTCCACGGATATTGATCTGGCAGTATATCTGCCAAGAATCAAGGGCATCTGAATGGTGTGGCTACTAATGCCGGCAAAGAGGGTGTAAGCCATGCATTGTATAGAACTCCATTGACCAATGTTATAAAGCTGGCTGACAGTCACTGTGACGCTCGGTACCACTCGATGATCTTGGGTGAGGGAGAGGAAACTGATCATGCCATTGAGGATCATGACGCGTCCGTAATGAGTTCACGAAATAAGTGGCAAGGATTTTTCCATGTTGACGTGAAAGTGTTTAGACAGCCCGGGACTGACGTCCAATGACTCCAATGGTCGAACTGCCGGAGCCAGAAATATTGGCGAGTGCGGGGAAGGCATTGTAAGAACGGTGTTCTAGAAGAGGGCAGCATCGCCTTCGGAGAGCGCGTGACGGTCAATGGCTGCATGTTCACGAATGGACGTCGAGTGTTGAAGAGGGGAAGAGAAAAAGAAGAAAGTTGAGAATTGGGGGACGAATTGACATTGCGCATCAATTGCACATGTACCCGGTGATGTTAAGATTTGCGCGGCAATTCAGGGTGATGCCTAACAAAAGTACCTCCTGCAAGCCACAGCAAATAGTGGCAAGTGCAGTGGCTTGACAGAGCCCAGTTGGCCGGCCAGAAGTCTTCCAGTGGCTTCAGCGATGACTTCGATTCTCACGTTTTCAACTCACCAACACTCCGAACTTCCACCACGACTATTATCTGTCGTCCACAGCGAAATTCAGTCTTTCATTATGGTGGCTGGACTGTGATTTCATTAACTCCCTGCGATGGTTCGAGCTTTCGCAACTATTTCTCATTTCACACAGTCGTGGCATCTGCCCCCAGGGAATGCAGTTACTAACAAATTTCGCGGTTGAGAACACCCAACCCTGTTAGTGCTTTGACTGCTTTCAACCAGAAAGTCCCAACATGGCAACCAACCCTCACAATCATCATGGAGCGGGCCGGACATTATCAGCCATTTGAAAGGAACGAGGACCGCGAGATCAGGATCCGTGGTGATTGGAGCGCTTCACTAGAGATCGGGTCTGATCGATCGGCTACTTTGACCCAGACTTTCGGCCAACTCTTGTTGCTTCTCGAATCTATCGCTATGATAATACCCGTCTCGCTTTGATCCGGATGACAATGGCCCTTTTCAATATTGATCAGTTCACCTTTCACGAGCTTGAATCTTTCATGCGCATCTTATACAGTCAGTCTGACCTGGCCGCGCCAGTAAAGATGCTCCTTCAACCCCACCACATCTCAACCCTATGATCCGCATAACGATGCTCATTTGAGATGACTCCATTACCCCGGATTGCCGACTTCTCCATCTTTCAAAGATTGACAGCTTCAGGGGCAGGAACCGAGAATGCGGGGGAACGAGCTCGCCAAGATGGTCTATCGGCTCCGAGTTACCGAAAATGGCATCCAAATTCGACGGAACAAAGCTCGCCGTCGTCATGTCCTGGACAATGGCCCGTACTTCCGAGTATAAACGTCTCCCAGGATCTTGGTAATCATCTCGTGTACCTGCATGTCGGAGTGCCACTCCGTCCCTAGGCACCATCCATCACCAAAATCTTCTTTTAATCATCTCCCAGCCGCTGGACGACACGAGCCCAAGACCTCATATTCGGTTTGCTATTCCGCCCAAACGTCGCCAAGTCCGGGAACTTATGTCAAATGGTGGTGCTGAGGTGGTATTCGCCTGCTATCAACCCGTCGTTCCCAAGGTATTGGATATTCCGGTAGAGCTCATACGACACAACGGCCGTGATAAATACCATCGTTCGTCCATCATGGCGAACATGGAGTTCACACATCGACTGCATCCATCACGTCGGTGTCGTCCCACTCTCGTTCCATAACCCCCTCACACACGTCCAAGATGGTTCAGAAACTCGCCTTCTTCCTCACCGGCCTCGCCGCCTCTCTCGCCTCTGCTCAGCAGATTGGCACCGTCACCCCCGAGTCCCACCCCAAGCTGCCCACCAAGCGCTGCACTCTCGCTGGAGGCTGCCAGACGGTCCAGACCTCCATCGTCATCGACGCCTTCCAGCGCCCCCTCCACAAGATCGGCGACCCTTCCACCCCCTGCCTCGTCGGCGGCCCTCTCTGCCCCGACGCGGAGACATGCGCTGCCAACTGCGCCCTCGAGGGTGTCGTCGACTACGCCTCCTGGGGCATCAAGACCGAGGGCGACGCGTTGACTCTCAACCAGTGGATGCCTGACCCGGCAAACCCTGGCCAGTACAAGACGACCACTCCCCGTACTTACCTCGTGGCTGAGGATGGCAAGAACTATGAGGACGTCAAGCTCCTGGCCAAGGAGATTTCGTTCGACGCCGATGTCAGCCATCTCCCTTGCGGTATGAACGGTGCATTTTACCTCAGCGAGATGTTGATGGATGGTGGTCGTGGTGACCTCAATCCTGCTGGTGCTGAGTACGGTACCGGCTACTGCGACGCGCAGTGCTTCAAGCTGGATTTCATCAACGGCGAGGTTTGTTTCCTCCCTTCACCCTTTCTCCCCATCCCATCCCACTAACTTGTCTTCCAGGCCAACGTCAACCAAACCCACGGCGCCTGCTGCAACGAGATGGACATCTTCGAATCCAACTCGCGTGCCAAGACCTTCGTCCCCCACCCCTGCAACATCACCCAAGTCTACAAGTGCACCGGCGAAGACGAGTGCGGCCAGCCCGTCGGCGTCTGCGACCAGTGGGGGTGCGGCTTCAACGAGTACAAGTGGGGAGTCGAGGACTTTTACGGCCTGTCTCCACCCGAGAAGAAGGTCGATTCCAGCAAGAAGTTCACCGTCACCACGCAGTTCCTGACCGACAACGGCCGCGAGGACGGCGTCCTCATCGAAATCAGGAGGTTGTGGCACCAGGAGGGCAAGCTGATCAAGAACACTGCCATCGCCGTTGACGAGACTTTCTCCACCGACTCGGTCTCTACGGAATTCTGCGAGAAGACGGCTTCCTTCACGATGCAGCGCGGCGGCCTCAGGGCCATGGGCGAGGCCATTGGACGCGGTATGGTACTCGTCTTCAGCATCTGGGCCGCTGATGGCGATTTCATGAACTGGTTGGATGCTGAGGGCAATGGGCCTTGCAGTGCCACGGAGGGCGATCCGAAGCTCATTTTGCAGAATAAGCCGGATGCGAGGGTGACCTTCTCTAACATCAGGTGGGGAGAGGTCGGGAGCACGTATGCGCCGGGTGGGAAGTGTGGTGTTATGGGGAGTCGGGTGGCGAGGGGGTTGAGTGCTTAGAGGGGCGTGGACTTGGTTGTAAGGTTTATGAGGATTGAGGATGAAAGGGGATGCAATGTGGTTTTGGATGTACTGGTTGATGAATTGAACACTTGGATATCACACCCCTCTTTGTCTTTCCGCGCTTTTCTTGACCCTTGTTGGAGAAGAAGAAGAAGACGATGACGAAGCAAAGCATAAGTGGTGTGTTACCCAAATCCCAGGATTCATATACCCTCCAGCTGCAACAACGTCGAAAATTCCTCTCGCCATCAACAAATTCCTCTCGCATACTTGAGCTCCGACGTTGCAATGACCTAGCACATACGACCATACCCACTGGAAAACTCGGGATCCCGTCCGCTCTCCCATAGATAAGCCAGTGAGGGGCAGCTTATGTATGGGAGTTGGAAGGATATGAACCGGGTCTTTTAATCACGTGGTAGGGTCAAAAAATTGAACAACCTCCT